>KN840473.1:80676-108698 GCA_000832265.1 Phlebiopsis gigantea 11061_1 CR5-6 | reverse complement strand
GTTTCTTGGACTTGGATGAGGTCTCCCTCCCCCGTCTCTCCGAGTAGATTAACGACTTCTCGGTCATGGCAGTAGATTAACGACTTTTCGGTCATAGCTAGTTTAACGACATCTCCAGATTCTCACGCTCTTGCTACCTTGCATTCTGAGAGTGTTACTGAGAGACCGAGAGTGTTAAGCGTATCGATGGTTCAGATCAGGGGTATGTTACACGTTACTATGCTACGTGGCTACATCAACAATTACCGTGTGCTAATTTCGACAGACGCAAAAGAACCTGAAGAGGAGGATCGCAGCTTCCGATGTCGTCAATGACCATCTCTCAGGCTACCGATTCTCCCAGCTAATTTGAGCATTATATGGCACAAGACCCAGAGAATCCCAGCTCAACTGATCGCCTCATGCGCTTTCCGCACGCGTGGTCTTTGCAAGGTCATGCCAGTCTGGAAGCCCAAACGCGGCGGGGAGCTCTCTCCAAACCGTCTCCCTCCCGCTCTTCACATCGGCTTCAAATTTATTTTTGCAAGATGTGCAAAACGGGGAGAACAGATCTTCAGGATGACGGAAGGGCTCCAGATAGCCATCAGTGCGGTAGATCTTGGCTAACACTCCCGCCCGTCTAGACTCGCAGGTAATGTGGTTGTTGGCACAAGGGGTGGTGAAAATGGTAGGATATACAAATTTGCGAGCGAGCCGGGTTAGACCGGCCCTCCCTTTGATCACCGCGTCCTGCAGCTGTGGGTTGAGGTAGAGACGTCTGTCTTCGTACAGCGCTCCCCCGAGGATGAAACTAGTATCGCCGTTGCTGATGCGGAGGAGACGCAGAAGTGTAAATGGGAGCATGGTGGGTGCAGCGACGGACACCGCGTTGGAAACAGCGGTCAGCTTTGGTATTGTATTTAGTGGCAGCCTGAGCTTAAAGGAGTGGCCCCCTTCGCTGCGTACTCGTGCCGATAACGTGCGATAGGCAGATAGAGTTGTCGGGCAGAAGGGTGAGAATACTCCGAGGATCCTCTGACGAAGATGGGTAACTTCGTATTTCGTACTGAGAGTCAGTACGGCTGCAAGAGCGACAGCATCGTCCATCAGGGCGTTTGGAAACCTTTTTATACGGATCCTGTTTAGTATGAAGGATATATGGGAAGCGGTCAACAAAAGCGCGTATCCGATTTCATGTATCATTAGGAGAAAGTTGCGCATGTCCTCCGCAGCATCACCCGCGAGCTTGATCAACGGACATCCGTCGTACTGCTCCGCGTCGGAAGGCTGGGGAAGCGAGAAAAGCTGCTCAAAGAACTGCGAGTGTTTCGACAGGAGGCCTGGGTATACGCGAAATAAAACATTCTCCGCCTGGAGTACTATGGTCCCGTCCTTGAACCACAGGTCCTCTGAGCGGACGATGGGTTTCCCCCGGGGCACTTCGTTGCTCATGGTTTTTTTGTAAGAAATTCCGTCTGGATCGGTAGTAAATGACCTGCAGTCGAGGAGAGTGGGGAAGAGCAGAGGCAATTGCAAGTACCACGGCGTTTATTGCGACCTCAGGCAGGGATGTCATGAGACTATCGTTCCCACGATTTTGACCTCAACGCGGCTTCGTACGCCAACTGGCCATGGAATTCCTGAACTTGGATGTGGGACTGGCCAGCACTTTCATGTGCCTGAATATGGGCTGATATAATACAATATCCAAGTGATATACGAGTTTAGATTCTTGAACTCTCAAATAATGCGACTCTCTTCTTCAGAGTTTCGCTACCATCTTACGCAACACAACCTTCTGTATCTTCCCCGTGGACGTTTTCTACGTGCAGAAAGAAAGAAAGACAAGTGTTGTCAGCCCCCTGCACAGCTATGTCTTCTGAGCACATAACTCACAGGCAGCTCGTCGACGACGCGCACCCACTCGGGGCACGCGAAACCCGGCATGCGCCCCTTCGAGAACCTCTTGAGCTCGCCTTCGAACTCGTCGTGACGGCCCTGCCATTTCGCGACGGAGTGTGTCTTGAGGATGACGAACGCCATCGCGCGCTCGCCCCATTTAGGGTGTGGCCGCGCGACGACGGACACCTCGAGGACGTCGGGGTGGGCGGCGAGTTCTACAGTTCATCGAATGAATATGCATATATACGGGCGTGTGACGGCGAAGGACCTTGTTCGATGAGCACGCTCGACGCGTTCTGGTACGGAGATCAGCGACTGTGTTGTCTGGGTGCGGTACAGCATGCGTGCACACCTCTCCGCCAGAAATGATGATGTCTTTGCTGCGGTCCCGGATCGCGACGTACCCGTCCGGGTGCACGACGGCGACGTCGCCGCTGTGGAAGTACCCGCCCTGGAACGCCTTGCGCGTCGCCTCGGGGTCGCGGAAGTACTGCCCCAGACACCGGTCAGCGCACGCCCCCGCGGTTCACGCCGCGCGCCACGCACCTCCACCATCGCGAGGTTGCCGCGCACGACGATCTCGCCCGCCGTCTTGCCGTCCTTGGGCACGTCGACGAGCTCGGCGGCGGCGTCGGGCTCCTCGCCGTCCGCGGGCTGGTAGACGACGCGCACGGGGCTCGCGGTGAGGAAGCTGTGCCCCTGGCGCGCGAGGTGACGCGCTCTGTCCTTGAGCGACATGTCCTTCCAGGTGGGCTGAGGGAAGGACTTCATGAACGGGCCATAGGTCTGTCATAGACGTTGTTGGGTGTGTACTCGAAGCAAAAGCGCGGCGGGCATACCTCGCTAATAGTGAGGTGGAATAAATCGACAAGTGGCCTGCGGTGTAGAAGACGGGCACGCACGTTAAGCCATAGACATGGACCGGCGTGATCCCCTTCAGCTCCAGATCCCCAATGAGCCGTGCGGTCGGTGCCGAGCCCGCAATGATGGCGGTGATGGGTCTCGGCACCTGTTTGGCCTCCGGCGCGTTCACGATGCTGATCTGGTGGATGATCGCACTTCAGTGTGAACGCATTACCTCAGAAAGTGCACGCACCTGGACGGTGGGCGCAGCACAGTAGTGGCTTACGCCGGAGTTGAGGAAGTGGTACCACAGCTGCGATGGGTCCACCGTTCGCAGAGTAATCTGGACGTCCTGAAGTTAGCACGATCCCGAAGACGTCAGATAGGAGGGAATGACTTGGGTCGCGAACGCAAGTGTTATCGCCCAGGGGAATGTCCAGCCGCATGCATGGAACATAGGCAAAATCCTGTGCCTCGATCAGCCAGCGCGGTAGTGGGACAATTATAGTGCCACACCAGAGGTACACAGAATCATACGTCATACGCGTCTCGTATGCGTTCGCCAGGGCCGCCAGGTATGACCCTATATAACAAGTTAACTGAAGAACCCGGGAGAGTGCTTTATAATCACTGACCTCGCAGGGTTGTTATTACACCTTTTGGCTATGAAGAATTGTGAGTAACACGACCATAAGCTCCATGAGGGCCCATACCCTTCCAGTCGTACCAGAGCTAATGCCCAAATTCAGTGATGGTGCACAAATATTGGACTACGTCACATACGTATAGCAGAGAGCAGAAGCGGCATTTTCGTTGGGCTCCCATTCGAGCCCAGCCCATCCCCTCTCGCGACTGAACCTCCTTCCGCGGTCCAAAAAGTCTTCATATGGATCGCCCGCGCGACCAGTGTCGTTGGACACGACGACAGGCACCTTGGCGTCCCTGACCAGGTGCGTGTATTCGTAGTCGACAATTACGAGCTTCGCGCCGCTGTGCTCGAGGATGTAAGACACCTCGGGAACGGTCAAGCGTGTGTTTATGGGGCAGATGACCGCGCGCGCCGCGAGGACACCGTGGTGGGCATCTGCGCGTTAGAAGACAAGCAGTGGTCAGGGACAGGAGATTCGAAAATGGAGAGCAGCAGCCATGTTACCTGCTATCATAGGTCTGGATTTATTCTTTTAGTGGACTGGGTAGGTCTTTGGTGTGTAAATATACGCACGAGTTCGGGGCGATGATGGCCACCCTGTCGCCGGGCTTGATACCCGCTTCTATCAATGCATACGCAAGATTCTGGATACGTTGGGACCTGGATGTATGTTTCAGGAGGGTCGAATTGAATCCACGTCTCTTCTCTTACCAAACGCCATAAGTATAGAATACGGGGTGTTTGACGTGGGGATGAGTGATGGCTAGTTTGTCGGGGTAAATCTGGGCAGCTCGTAGTAGGAACGATAGTGGGTTCTGGAAGTACATGCGTGAGTTCGAACCTGATCGCGACAACATAGATTAACGCACGAGTGGCTGGATATGGACTGGGAACCCCTGGGGCTGCTTGAGCTGTATGTCTAGGGGTCCGGGGGGAGGTAGGCTCGCCGGCGTTGGGGAGAAGCGCGTCGTAGCGTCGGCCATATCTTGATCAAAGTCGAGAGCTGCGTCGAGCAGCGATGAGCGATATTTCTAGGCTGTGTGCAGGACATACTGACGTGCAGTGGACTGGTCCTGCAGGAATGCGGGGAATGCGGGGAAGTAATATAGTGTGGGGTAGGATCGCCGGGTCCCGGTTGATCTCAACGCCGACCCGCCGGGCGTCCAACGCCTTGGTCAAATTCTGCTCTTGATTTTGAAGTTCACCCTCTATTGTTTTGCCCCTCTATTATATGTCTCCCCGCAGCTTGCACACTTGCTCTGCACTACCACCCCCTCAGTCTCCTCGCTGCAGGGCTCTATGCATCCGCGACTGGACGATGGCCTAGCACAATCACGCTCATCGGTCAGCCGTCAGGCTGTCTGCTAAGCGACTCGGAAAGCCGTCGTCCTCGGCCGACGGGTGGACTCTTCGAAGCACACTTCAGTTCATACTAGCGAGAGCGAGAGACAGAGAAGGTTACTCACATGCTCGCTCGCACGAAGATTGGGGGATGTGGCGCATATGACGAGGAGCGAACGCGGTCTGCTCGTGTACGCGAGCGCGCGGCCAGCTTCTGCACGACAACGCAATCGTGATCACCTCACAGCGGCGTTTCACAGTGGGTTTTGCTGCTGCCTCTCACGTGGACAAAGTACTAACAAACGTCCGGAAAAGGCAGGTCTCATTGACGAGTCTTTCGAGTTGCCGATTTGAGCACGCCAAGTGGAGGCGTAGCGAGCACAATAAATTCCAGTGACCACACTCAGCCGTTCAAAATGACTCATGTAGACCAAATTTCAAGGACGAACGTAAGACGCATTGTCCTCGGATACTGCGAAAGTCTCTACCGCCCGCTCTGATGGGCGCAATCTCGGTGCGTCCCTGTCAAACTCAACTCCGCGCATTATCAGCTCAATCGACCATCCCAAGTTGGTACATACTTTGTGTGCCCAAAGCGGCCGTTGGTTTCTGCAACAGGCGCGGCGAGCCATGCACGGGCGAAAGCTGGTTATAAAAACACACGGACAGAAGGATGCTCGACGGCCGTCTGTCCCTCGCCCGCTCTGTCCGTCCTTCGAGGTTCCCGACGCCCGACGATGCTCTTCAAGTTCTCTTCCTCGGATGTCCAGAACACGGCAATCGTCGACTGCGCCACGGGGGCCGTTGTGTTCCGCGTTGCGACCGCGACCCCAGGCAGCCGCTACAGGTCGGCATCGGCCGCCTCGTTCTACTCCTTCGCGAGTGCGAGCTCGTCTTCGCGGGAGCTCCCCGCTGCGCCTGCCCGCAAGTACACGTCTGTCGCCGGCCCCGAGGGCGAGTCGCTTGCCGAGATCACCTGGCAGGACACCACTGCCACCGTGGTGCGCATCGGGGAGGAGATCCTCGCCGGTACCGCCGAGATATTCGATGCTGCGTTCGTGAAAGTCTTGTGCGTCGCATTCCGTTCGTCGGGGGGCCCTCCGATGTGCTGACTAGCCCCGCAGACCCGACGAGACGCTTATTCCCACTCGTATGGAGTACACATGGCGCACGACGCCCGAGAGTCTCACAGTGCGTCTGCCGTTTTCCATGTGTACTGCATCCGTGTTCTCACACAGAACCTAGCTTTTGGACGACGACAGTGAGGTCATCGGAAGACTGCACCAAGATTGTGTCTCGCTAGAGGGCGAGCTATTCCCGGCCTCGAAGCCACGAACGGGGCACCACTATCTCGAGCTGAATAATATTCCTGCGGACGAGATCGTGGAGGTCCTTGGTAAGCACCCATGTTCTCGGCAACACATTTCCATGGCTCACGAGAATACCACAGTCAGCTTCCTCCTTATCTGCACGCTGCGCGAGCGGATGTACTGGATAACCAGATACGTCTACGGCGAGCAGTCCGCACAGACACCTCGCACTCCTCTGGGCAAACTTCGCAAACAGGCGAGCCGTAGCTTCGCGCATTGGCGCGAAGCCGTCTTCCGTAGCAAAAAGCACTAAAAGGCTTCTTGCGCCGCCCTTAAAGCCCCGTCGCACTCCTTCTGGCGACCATGCTTGTCGTCCTAATGCACTTATGCAGAGGTTGTTTTAGACCCTCGCTGTCGTATGTATCGCTAGTCTCGCTTTCGCGTTGAACCCATCCCGCATGCCGCTCGTTAGCTATATTCTCTTACATCCCTATTTCCATACCCGCCTCGTCATATCACTTTGTAGCAATACTCATCTTTTGGTCGATATATCCTTGATTTTGTTCGGAATGGCCGAGTGTCCGTGATTGGTGTCTCGGGTCGAAGCGCTGGATGCTTGCCCACCCACCACCACCGTCGATGTCGCACGACACGTCCAACCTCCCGACGCTCTTCGACCCGGAGACATGCACACGCAAGGGCCTGTGCCCCGTCTCGAGCATCCGCAATAAGGGCGACCCGTTTGAGAGCCACTCGCTTTACTTTGAGCAGCACGGCGACGGGCCCGAGAAGGTCATATTCATCATGGGGTGAGAGGACCGTCGCACCGCCGCGCCCGCCGTGTCTCATCAGCGATTCTGCCGCCGTCGCACACAGGCTGAACGCGAGCTCGTCCGCGTGGGCGGACGCGGTCGCGCACCTCGCACGCAACCCGCGCTATTCGGCGCTCGTGTTCGACAACCGCGGCGTCGGGAACAGCGGGACCCCCCGGGGGCCATACACGTCCGTGCGCTATCTCCTCTTTCTGCGATGTGTGTGTGTAACGCGGAGCGGCGGCGCAGGACGAGCGGGATGGCCGAGGACACCGTCGCGCTGCTCAACTACGTCGGGTGGACGGGGCGCCGCGACTTGCACGTCGTCGGTGCGTCGCTCGGCGGCATGATCGCGCAGGGTGCGCTGGGGCTCGCGGGCGGCGCGCGGCGCGATGGCTGATGTCGTTTCTGTCAAGAGCTCGCGTGGAGGATACCTGAGCGGATTGTCTCGCTCATGCTCGCGGTGACCACCCCCGGTGGGCATCCATGGACCAACCTCCCTCCTGTGCGTCTTCCGTCCTTCTGCGTGCGCGATCCGGCGGAGCACTCGTGTGACACGTTGTCCAGATGACAGGCGTGAAGACCCTCGCCAAGTGAGTGCCATACCCCCTGCACCGCGGCACGCCTCACAGCGCCCCCAGGCTTCTCTTCACCCGCGACGTCGAGTCCCGCATCAAGCTCATCCACGCCAACCTCTTCCCCGAAGAATGGCTCGACCAAACAGACCCCTCCGACGCCCAGGGCCGGACGAACCGCGAGGCCAACGCCGAGGTACGCCCCCGCCCCCTCCCGCGCGCACCCCGCTCACGCACGCGCGCACCCCAGGTCCTGCGCCGCCGCATCGAGGTGACGCGCCCGCAGACGGCGATGGGCACCTTCTCGCAGATGGCGTCCGGGCTCACGCACCACGTCGCGCCCGCGCGCCTGCGGCGCATCGCGCGCGCGGTGCCGAAGGTCGTCGTCCTCACGGGCGACACGGACCACCTCATCGACGCGCGCAACAGCCTGCGCCTCATGGCGAGCATGCCCGAGGCGGAGCTTGTGCAGTGGGAGAAGACGGGCCACGGGATCAACACGCAGCATCCGGCCAGGTTCCACGCACTGCTGGAGAGGATGTTTGAGGAGGGCAGGAGGAAGGTCGAGGAGGGGTTCGAGGCTGATTGATAATGTATTGCGCTGTAGACTAGGCACTTGCACTACACTTAGACCGCTTGCTTGGAATACACTGACCTTTGAACATCTCTTGCCCACAAAAATGGTATACGATCACACTGAGAACAATGTGTTCAATACGTAAATCGCGGTTGAGCGCGTTCGTATCCATTGACCATCCAGCCATAGGGCCAGAGGTCGAAAGGTGTACTACAAACATGCGAGAGCCGAACTACCACCGGGCAGGACGAGCCCCAGTCAATGCCGTAGCACGAGAAGAAATTCCCCGACGTGCGCGACGTGCCCCAGTCGTCCATTCGTATCCTGAACTAATGGAGCGAAGCAAGCGTGGAGGAGAATATGTACGGTGCGGATATGTTGAGTTTCACGTGGGGCTGCATGAAAGGTGCAAGGGTTGGAGGGATTATGAAAGGGGAGATGTCGTTAGCGTGATCTAGTAGCCAATACCCAAAGCAAATGCGTATAAATTAGGCGGAAGGATGAACTTCCGGTGCGGGAGAGCGAGATGAAGCGAGAGCATGCGTGCAAGACAGCGTAGTGCGCGGGTGTGCAATGTGGGCGCAAGGAGGTGTGGAGTTGATCCACGGAGGGGAAGGTAGGCAACTCGCTGACTTAGAGCTTGAGCTGCTTGGGCTTCTCCCAGGTGTAGTCGGGGTTACCTAGAAGCAAGATTAAACTCTGTTGTAATTATGAATGATGACGGATGAACATACCGAAGTGGCCGTAAGAAGCCGTCTTGCGGTAGATAGGCTTCTGGAGGTCGAGCTGTTGAACTAAGTAACCAGTTAGGAAAGAAAGCGGAACCCGAGTGGTGTGAGCTGCGTACCGATGACACCTGGACGAAGGTCGAAGTTGTTGCGGATGATCTCCACGAGCTCCTCATCGGACCGCTTGCCGGTGCCGTAGGCGTCGACGAAGATGGACAGAGGCTCAGCGACACCAATGGCGTATGAGAGCTGGACGAGGCAGCGGCGAGCGAGGCCGGCGTGGACCAAGGACTTGGCGATCCAGCGGGCAGTGTAGGCCGCCGAGCGATCGACCTTGGAGAAATCCTTGCCGGAGAAGGCACCTCCACCGTGGGCACCCCAGCCACCGTAGGTGTCAACGATGATTTTGCGGCCGGTCAAGCCAGCATCACCCTGAGGGCCACCAATGACGAAGCGGCCGGAAGGTTGGATCTGATATCATCCTGTCAGCTAATGAGAGTAAAGACTGAGATAACAGCTCTCACGTGGTAGATGGTGCGGTCGTCGAGGAGGTTGGCGGGGATGACCTTCTTGACGACCTTCTCGAGGATCTCCTTGCGGAGGTCCTCAGTGGAGATCTCCTCAGCGTGCTGAGTGGAAATGACGACGGTGTCGACACGGAGGGGGATGGTGGCGCCACCGTCCTTCTTGTACTCGACGGTGACCTGTGTCTTGGTGTCAGGACGGAGCCATGGGAGGGCGCCGGTCCTCCGGGCGAGAGCGAGGGCAGCGTTGAGCTTGTGGGCGAGGACGATGGTCAACGGCATGTACTGCTCGGTCTCGTCGGTGGCATAGCCGAACATGATACCCTGGTCACCCGCACCAATGTGCTCGAGCGCACCGTGGTCGAGGCCCTGCGCGATATCGGGCGACTGCTGCTCGATGGCAACAAGGATGTTGCAGGTCTTGTAGTCGAAGCCCTTGGAAGAGTCATCGTAGCCAATCTGCTTGATCGTCTCGCGGATGACCTTTTGGTAGTCGATGGTGGCCTTGGTGGTGATTTCACCGAAGACCATGATCATACCGGTCTTGGACGCGGTCTCGCAGGCGACCTTGGAGAACGGATCCTGCTCCAAGCATGCATCGAGCTACACATTGGGAAGAGCGTTTTCAACATCGAGTGACGTGGCATACTTGCCAGCGCGTAAACTCACGATAGCGTCCGAGACCTGGTCGCAAATCTTGTCTGATAGTTTATGAGCAAAAGCTGGAACAATAAGCAAATGTAGGTACACACCAGGGTGACCCTCGCCGACAGACTCGGAGGTGAAGAGGAAGTGTCCTGGCTGGAGGGCGGCGAGAGCAGAGCCGTTGGCAGACATGGCTACGAGAGGGAGATGAGGGAAGAAAGAAAGGCGGATGGGTATCGTTCGAGTTTGGCCGAGGACTGCTCAAATTTATGACACTGGGACCCCGTGCACCCCGTGCCGTATCACGCCATCCTCACCCAGAAACCGCCAGAACGGGGGCAATCACGTCGAGCTCTTTGTGCACGACATTCAGACCATCGCTCACGCAAAGCAAGAGCTACCCAAAGGCATCTTCGTCGTGTGAATGATACTCACATCATGATTCAGAAGGACGGAAACTGGGTTCCCACCAGCAATTCGCTCAGGGACCCCAGAACCACAGACCGTGTCTTGGTTAAGCGCGGCACACCTCGCGAGAGTCGGTAATTCATTTGTCGATTGCAGATGGCCCAAAGATCAGCATGGTCAACAGGACGTGATCCTCGTTCAGCGAGCAGTAAACGTGCGTGCATAATTAACTAACAGCTGGAGAATCTCCGGTGCCTATAGCGTCGACAGAGCGTGGCGACTGGGAGCGAAACCTTCTAGCCTGAGGAAACACACACACATACTCGCTCTGCGTCTGCCTACTTACCAAGCGGACTCGACAAATCTAATACATATGCGTACACATGCAGGGCATAGGCCAAAGATCCCTACAAATGGCCATCACTATTTGAACATGTCTTTATAGCACTAGTGTAGTGTACGCATTTATTTTTTCTGATACCCGCAACTCAATCAAGGACCGGAGTAACTGCGTGCCCAATTATAAAGCCTACTAGACGGACAAGCTACCGCAAAACGCGCCGCCGTGGCAGGCGGTGTGACTGCGACAATTTGACCCCAGTATGTAGTCATCCAGAGGCAGGCGGAAACACTGTTATGTAAATAGACCTAATCATATATTATGCGGCCCGTGATATCATAGCGATTTATGTGACACCAGGTAAGTATTTTGCACATCGGTCTATCCCCTCTAATGACACATCTAAAGATTACAAGCGTCCATGCTGTTGAGAGCTATAGCGTAAAGTGTATGCCGGGTGTTAAAAATGAACCCAAGAGGGCGATGCTATAATAATTATGTGCCGAGGTTAAAAGGGACCCTCTTTTACTTTGACTCGTTGAAGAACTCCTTGAGGACGGTTCCGAGTATTTTGAGCGCGGGCTGCATCTGCGATTCCTCGCCAGCAAAGGTGGTGCGCAGGAAGTTGACTCGCTAAGAAATACGGGGTCAGTCAGGTCGCATGCCGCAGAGTGTGTGGGAGGCCGCTCACGTCCTGGACCGAGTTCTCGTCGCCGAGGAGCTTCAGCGCGCCCTCGGACGCCGGCGCGGCGAAGACGCTCGCGGGCATGACGACGAGGCCTGCGTCGAGGCAGCGCTCAAAGAGCTCGTCCATCAGCTCGGGCGTGTTCGTGCGCGGCGTCGTGCGTCCCGCGTCGCGCACGTCTGTGCGGAACCGCGGGTGCCGGTCGATGTGGACCTCGGTCCACACGAACATGCCCGCCTCGGGCGGCTCGGTGCTCGCGAGGCCCGTGCTCGCGACCTCGCGGTAGAAGTGCTCGAGGAAGACGTCGCGGCGGCGCTGGTACTGTTTGCGCAGGCTGCGCGTCCAGCGGTCGAAGCCGTCGAGGCCCCAGCCGAACTCGCTGAGCATCTCCGTGATGAAGATCTGGCCGAAGCCGTGCGGGTGCTGCGTCGAGTTGTCGTTGAGCGAGACGAGGTGCTCGTGGAAGTACTGGCTGCTCGTGATCCACCCGAGACGCATGCCGGGCATCATCACCTTGCTGAAGCTGTCGACGCGCATGACGCGCCCGTCGGTGTCCATGGATAGGAACGAGGGCATGAGCGGGTTCGATGACGTCTCCTCGAGGTCGTACTGCAAGAAGTAGTAGGGATCTAACATGTCGTCAGGAACACGATCGAGCCTGCTGCACGTCACGCACCATCTTCTATGATAACGAGATCGAATCGCTGCGCGAGCGCATAGATCTGCTTCCTGCGCTCGAGGCTGAGCGTGCAGCCAGTGGGGTTCTGGCCCGAGCTGGGGTAGTCCCACGGTCAGCTACTGGATGCTTCGTTTCGCACGGTACACTCACGGGACGCTGTAGAGAACATGCGGCCGGCGGCCATGCACTTCCTCGTCCCAGGAGGACAGAACATGCTCGAGATCGCTGGGGATGAGGCCGCCCTTGTCAATCTTCACTGGCACCCAGTTGATGCCGTGTGCGAGCGGGGCGTTGGTCAAGGCGCCGAACGAGAATTCGTCCGCGAGGAAGTGGTCGCCTGGGCTGCCCAGGAGGCGGAAGCACTTTGTGACGCCGTCCATATTTCCGATCGTGAGGGTGCAGACGTGGTCCGGCGGCGAGTGGTAGAAGTTGGTCAGATCAGTCACCGCGCGCTGGGCTTCCGGTAGGCCGGCGCCCGTGCTGTAAGCCATTGCGGTGCGTAGTGCAACGCTTCTCGGCTCGTCGCGCGATGCCATGAAGGTCTGCGTCGGCGCGCTGGGACCAGCTTGTGTCCATGTCGCCACCGGGTCCTCGATGTCCTCTGCGGCGGAGGCGACTTCGAATGACACCTGCTTCATGGGGTACAGCGAGAAATGTGGATCGCCTGTATGGTTGTGAGAGTCTGGCCTGACAGAGAAGCCGCTGCGTGATACTCACCCGTTCCCAAGCTGATCATGTCAGGCTTGCGCTTTGTGAGGCGCCACAAGGCCTTCATGGCGTTGGGCTTCCTCTGGCGAGCCTCCTGGGAGAGATGGTGTGTGAGATCAACGGGTTTTGCGGAGGACATGATGCTTTTGTGAGTAGTCGAGGAGGAGAGAAAGTGGAGGAGGTGCTGTGTCTGCCCCTGCCGCCAGGCGAGACCTTTTAAACCAAATGACGGTGATTATGAGCATACTGTTATCCGACAGGACAGCGGGGGGACGATGTCTAAGGCCGACCAGCAGATGATCCGGCTCAGAAGGAGACATCAGATCTCGCGCGACTGCTTTCGAGCACATGGCAGATGGCTGTCCGGTTTGCCCTGATCTGCCCAGGGCAGGGGGCAACCACGATGGCAATCGGCGACATGGGCTTGCAAGAGCGCCTGCAAAAAGCGCCCAGGACCCCGTTTCCCAGATTAGATTACTAAGTAGATAAGATGACATGCGAGTTACGACCTGGTAGCACGAGCCGTTTTCGAGGCACGCTCCTTTACCACCGCTGACGGTGCTCGTTCTCTCTTTGTTGACACTGACTTCTCGTACTCCACAATATCATCGCTGGTTGGAATGCTCCACGTATTCCTGAACGTGGAAGTAGCTGAGGTATGAATACTCATCGCTTCTTCTTCGTTCCGCGGAATATGCATATTGATCACAAGCTCGAGCGGTAGTTGTGGAAACTGGTCGGCGGCGAACGAGTGGTGTGCTGCAAGATGAAAGATGGAATTGTACTTCCATATGGTAGGGTGTTGTCCGTTTAAAACCGGTTTGCAGAGTGTATAGGCGTGCTTGCATACCCAACTTTAACGTACACCGAGCTGAACCTCTATGGGCAAAAAATCCGCTTGTATTGCGCGGACTAGATAATTTGATCTCTTGTCCACATAAATTGCAGGCAATTCGGTGCCTTGAGTTATCGTCTGAGTCGACGTATGTCCTTCAATAAAAGTGGCTACAGGATTTGACATTTCTGTCATGATACGCGACAGGTATGGTAGAGGATACGTCGAGCGCAAAGCACGAATGACAAGCCCGTGCAGACCACGTACACGCTTTACAGGAATGATGCGGCAGGCCGGTTGCAGGGGTCCTGGTCACGTGGGGTCAAACCCCACGACCCAACCCGACGTCGGCGCTAGCGTTACTGCATGCCCCTTGGATCTGCCTTGTATCTTGTTACATCGGACCATTGAAGCATGCTGTGTTAACACCGACTTCGAAGGTTGAAACAAGACCTCCCCACCTTCCTATGCACCGGAGAGCTTCATGAAGCTGTGAATCGCCTCCCGTTATTCCCGCGGTCATCTAGCGTTTGTGCGTGCGCCCAAGCGGAAATTGGGCTAGTCAGCGCCTCAGTAAGTTTACTTTCGGCTGACTCTGCTTGACTCCTTTACGAGTCGTTATCATCAGGGCATCAACGATAGCTGCTCAACTGCCGTGCCAAGCACGCTTACACCAACATGCATACGACATGGGATGCTAAGAATGGATCCCAACTTCTGTACCTTTCCATATTTTTCAAAGATTTAGCGTCATCGACTAAGCTGCGCTGACGCGGTTCTATACAGTGCCGGGAGGCCCGCGGTATGCATTTTGCCAATATTTCTGCTGGGATCTATCAAAGGCGGCAAGTCATGATGCTGCGTGATGGCGGTTGCGCGTTCGAGGCCGCGGGCGCGCGACGTCAGCGAAGCGGTGCCAGCATTTGCTCCTTGGGCGGTGGGACCTGGTGCGACGGGATTGTGGCGCCGACCTCTGGCCTGCCGCGAAGAACGGGTGGCCCTGAACGGGAGATGCCCGGGTCCCGTCGTGATGGCGCACCGACGGTTATTTTGCGTTCATGCTAATGATCGCCCGTGGATCGACCCAGAGGCAAGCGAGCGAGAGTCGAGCTCGCAGCGCGGTTGTGCTGCAGCCGACCTGGCTAGCCACCTGCCAGCGGTGTGTGTACTGCGGGTCTGCGCCAGCTCTTGTCCACGCTTGTCCAGTGTATGCACCAAGTTGTCTGGATGTCGGCGCTGGGCAGAGGTAATTCTGCCTCTCCCCTGTGAGCTGGAACAATTCGAGCAATATGTGTCTCGGCCTGCCTCGGAGACGAACTGAATCGCTAATTATACCAGGGAGATTGACATACTTACCTTGTTCGTATGGCGAATTACACCACGGCCTGAATGGATCTGTCTCACCCTCTCGACCACTAATCCACGGTATGCTGCATACTTTCCGCAGACGTTGTATAGACTCTCGATCGTGACTGGGTCATATAGCGACAAACCCGAGTCGCTTTGAGGGCAACTGGTGGACTCGCAGTTTGCTCAAGCACAGACGAGGTAAGAAGGATCGAATGCGTAGGGGGCACACGACAGGGCTAGGAGCGACATGGATTAAAGACATGTGCAATGCGGTGACAATGAGTGCAGTTGGAGAGGAATAAGCGAGCGTTTTGTGTTGAACGTTGATTAGGTAATTAATTACCTTTTTATTTGACTGGGATTAAATATTGTAATACGTATCCTAGTGTGCGTGGTAAAAATAAGCTACGACTTGAGAGTCCTTCAGGATAGCTTCGAGATGCGATGAAAATGTGATACATAGTATGCTCGACTCACCATTCATATCAACGTCCGCAACGAGTAGAACAGCAAAGTAGGTCTTACGTAATCAACTCTTACATAATTTGAACCGCCGCGTCTCAACATTACAGCGCTCAAATTCGCAATGATGAACTTGCTCGTCAGTCGAGTTAACGCAGTCGGGTGGGTCTAGCCTCACACATCCTGACATTTGAACTATCGCTCAATTTTACCAGAACATATCATCTTCCCCTAGAGCGGGTCACACATAGTCATAAATGTCAACTTCAGTTTGACCAGGTCTGCCATCTTAGCGGTCGTTAGGTTGAGCTCATTGTGCTAGAGCCCCTCAAAGGCGGGAAAAGTGAGGAGGTTCAGCCGGTCGGTAAAGTCCATCTGTTTCTTCTAAACTCAACGTCTGAAGATGCGGCACCAAACTACTCGGACCGTGACTAAACTCTGAAGTCGATTGGCGCATATCGCATTTCCTTGTATTCCCGCCAATCCACGAATGATCAGTTGCGGAGTTTACGTTTCACCTTGGAAAACAAGAACACTAACTGAGGTGGGGGCGTCGAACTGTTTAGCGACTTGGGACATCGTTGCTGATTCCTGTCAGATCACTGCCGCGGCGTAGCGAATTTCTACACCGCCGTTGATCCGCAAGTAAGTCGTGTAGCGAAATGGCAGCCACCTCCGCGGCACTTAGCCGAGGGAGAGAAACCGCGGCTCCGGCTACCACCGCCTTAATCCAGCCCACGGCGGAATGGATCCCTCGAACAAGTAATGTGATCGGCGCCACGCGTGACTTGCGTGCTGAAGAATGTGGGGCACATGTCGCCATCGCGAACCTGGCATGCATCCCGCAACAGCGCCGCAACGTCTTCCTATCGCCCGCCGCCGCTTGCGCCGACGCCACCTGCAGGCAAGAACACCCCTATACTGCGGTAAATGAAGCGCGCTTATCCATTTGTTTCGAGTGTCCAGGTACCGTGGTGACCGATGACCGTTGCGAGGCCCGTACGAACTTGTCTGAATTGGTTCAATGTATTTCCCAAGCTCACTGAGAATGTTCGTACTGACTCGCCGGCGGAAGCAGGTCCATGCTTCCTGGCACGCTGATTGTTAACGCCATCTTTCGCTGACGATCAGACACGATGCAACGAGCCGCTCGGAACGCAGCCTATCCAGGGGCCGCCACCATGGAAAGCATAGAATTCCGCGCACGTAAGTGACGGCTAATAATTACAACGTGACTCAAAGGGCTCGTCGTAGATCCTCTTTAGATGGGTACGAGGGAGGCTGTGCTCACCAC
Organism: Phlebiopsis gigantea 11061_1 CR5-6; assembly: GCA_000832265.1. Classification (NCBI taxonomy): domain Eukaryota; kingdom Fungi; phylum Basidiomycota; class Agaricomycetes; order Polyporales; family Phanerochaetaceae; genus Phlebiopsis; species Phlebiopsis gigantea. The sequence continues at coordinate 92,052 of KN840473.1, read as the reverse complement.
GACGACGCGGCGATCCAGGTATCTTACTCCGCTGTCTACACGTTTATCTCGTGAGAAGGCTTGAGCTGCCAGATAGACGGGGTGTAGCCTCATGCCGCAGCAGCCGCGTTCTGAGGGATCAAAGCGTAGACGGGCGCGACGGTCACGGTCCGCTGTCTGCCCTCCGAAATTTGACGGTCTTCCACCTCTCTGCCTCGTCGCATGGCCCGGAACTGGACTTGTCGGGCGCCTGAAAGCCAAGTACGCTCCTTGATCCCCGACGTTGCTCTCTATCGTAGCAAGTACTCGAGAGCGACATGTCACAAATTCGGCGTGGGAACGTAGGGCAAGTCTCAAAGCTTTATAACGAAAATTTGACCTTCAGCGGATCCTCACCTCACCAATGGATCCAGTGTTGAAGACAACTGAGCTCGGGTGCACATACCGGCCAAGTTCGCTGGTCGTCCGGTTCAATACCGAGCGTCCCAGTATCCCCCATTGCCTCGACGCTCTCGCTCACGCTCCAAAATATCGACAAGACGTTCTAGACCTGGTGGTCGAATCCGCATTCGAACCTCGGTCTGACGACTCGAGTGGGGTTGAAGTAGCAGAAGCATGGTCCATCAGCGACCTCAGATCGCTGCTCACGTTGGTGGCGTCGACGGTCCGGTCAGTCACCGTCCTACGCGAGTCTTGCGACCCAACCCACCCATCTTTGGATGGCAGTCGTATCTTCAAAGGCCTCACGTTCAAATCTCTCACCTACTTAGCCATTCACGGCTCCCCCACCACCACCGATCATTTTTTTATCCCATTCTCCCCTTCACTCGCCCCCCAGCTCCGACACTTGCAGCTTCCCAGTAACATGCTCTCTGCAAAGCTCAGCTACGACGTGCCGACCATCTTCCCCCTCCTCACGCGGCTCACCGTCCACCCCCTGCGCCCGTTCTGCACCGTCGACCAATTTGACGCGCTGATGAAGATCGGAGAATTCTTAGGGGTGTCTGCGCGCAGAGATTTCCTCGGGCCGCCTGTGGTGGGATCTGGTGTCCAGCATGCCGTCGACGTGACTGCGTACACCCATCCTGCCTCCAAGCGGCGACAGGCGGAGCTGGTCCGTTTCAAGGAGGCGGTGGAGGAACGACTGGTCGGGGGGACAAAGGGGGACTTTACCATTCATCTCCAGGATCTCGAACCGAGCATGGGAGAGGTGACCCAGGCGATTGAAGAGCAGCTGGCCGCCAGTGGGTAACAGGCTCATCGTCGCGAATAGCCAGTGTGCCCCATATGTCCGTACTTTCTTGCGTCTCAACTCTCGACGGGACTGACCATAGAAGCAGGACTCAAAAATGCCCCCCTCAATTTTCGCCGTCGTTTGACACGAGGTATCATGATCACCCGCCATCTTATATGGTCGAAAAAGCACGAGTCAGTGCGTCGCCTGATTTATAGCATCCCTTGGTATCCGTAACCTACTACCTCTCGTCATTCCGCTATTACTTAGCTCAGTTTACGACTGCCCCCCTTTGTGACGGAAATTCCCCTCTCGAAAATATCGTGATATCTACTACTAGTACAATTATTCATCAGGATACTTCCACCATAGTCTTCCCTTATTCTCTTCCTGAGCTTTATCTTTGGGAAATACAACCACTGTGCTTGGAAATTATTAGCGAGTCTCTCTGACCTGTCGCACTCTGGTCCCGCTATGTATTGTGTGGTGGCTTTAACCGACCAATCCCTAATGTGCGCCTATTGTTTGTTTGGCTGAGCTTGGCCTTGGGATGTGACAGCGCCAGCATGCCAGTCGTAGTGGTTCGACGACGCCCGCAGTTGTTCCCGACCGCTTCGCTTTGGGGCGTTCGCGTACTATCTTCCTACAATCAGCTCGATAAAACTATCATCTAGTCTAGAATGCTGCGGCAAGCTCAACGTCTATCTGCGTAAGCTGAGTTGGTTCAAGGGAGCCGACTGTGGGCCACTCGAAGGGCTGGCTCGTCGGAGTCGCCACAGAATGACTGTGAGAGTTGAACGACCACAATGGCCAGACGGCTGTGCTGTGGGGTATGTGACAGGATTGGATCCCAAGGCATAGATATGTCAATGGTAAGCCTCAGGCACAAGATTCCTGAAGTCTACACTGATGTTCTTTAGTGCTTCAGAATCCAGTCGCATGAGTGTAGAAGGGTCTCCCTTGTGCGACGCACCGATTTACGACCATAGCACCTCCGTTCCTCTATACCCTCTACGATCAGCCAATGCGCGCACCGTCCTGTGGGATGGCTGTGCCTTTTTTGTCCGCTTTTGTGGGTAGTATATGTCTCTCTGAGACTGTCGTAGTAGGCCATCTCTTCCCCATTACTCTCTGCATGCTGCGCTCATCCTTTCAGGCAGGGTTTTACGTTGGGAATACTTGGCTCGATATCCGCGCAATTCACAACTACTATTCCCCCTGGTTCGATCGACACATAGGGGTATCTGTCCTCGTGTACATTGCCCATCTGCCGTCTTGTCTTCTCGCTTTCATAACGACTGCCGCCTTGTCTTCTATGCCGCTAATTCCGTCCGCTTCGAGCCTCCGCGGTCCCCACAACACTCTATGCTAGACCCTGTGCCTATCTCGCACGTGTCCCCAACGCGGGGGCTCATCGACAGCGTAACATCGCAGCACACGTCTCACAATCGTACCACCCGCGACAGTTGGTCTAGGTTCAGGGCGGCCATTGAACAGGCTATTCAACGGATTCTCAAGGCAAGATGAATTTGTAAAGAGTGAGAATCGAGAAGTATCTTCGGATGATTCCTTGCTGATTATTTCCCGCGTTCCCGTCAAGTGGGAAGCAGCGCCGTTCTGATACACATTTTTCTGGGTCCCTGTACATGAATAATTGAGATATCCACATTGACGGGCCTCCATATCCCATCAAAGCCCAATCCAGCTCACTCTATGGGTATATCACGTTCTATTATGCCGCCGACGGTGTGCTAATAAAAGCTTCGTTACAGGGCGAGCGCAAAAATATCTATTCGACCGGGACAGTTCTGCTAGCGAAAGGCGTGCCGCAAATTCTTGAAACTTGGCGCGAAGTCGAGGCGTCCCTTCTCGCACTTGTGACCGCAGTTGCTGGCGTTTCTTCCTGACGGAACATCGCACCGTTGCCGGTCAGAAGGCTCGGTGAAGCGCTTGAAACAGCGGCGCTTCGAAGACAATGTGGTTGACTGGGATTCTAGCACCAGACGAGGCCGAAACTCGACGCGGATGCCGCGTCTGAGCAGCTATCTGCCGCCATGCCCTGAGCACTGCTGTGACTGTCGGTATGAAACTTCATCCTCGCTAGTCTCCGTTTACATGCGTTGCTTGGTATCAATCTCTCTAGAAACGTGCAGTGATCTGTCGCTGCGAACCAAGGACGAATTTGGGTGGCTCACACACCGAATCCCGAAGCATCAAACCCAGTCTCTCGGGCCCGAGTATACCTGAGGCGGACGTCCAATCAGCTTGATTACCATGTGCCTGGGAGTCGCAACGAGGTACAGAATGGAACGTTGATCACTGTGGATGAAGATATTCCACAAAGGCAGCTGACCCGCCATATTATCTAGGGAGACGCCTCTTCGCTCTGGGGCGCTGATCTCACTAGCAACAGATGCGCGGAACGCCCAAATAAAAGTAAGTTAATACGCTTGGCTAGAAGAGGCAAATATATCTGGGGGCTCTTCATACTCTTTTGGTGTAACAAAGAAAGACTTATCCGGCTTCTCACGCGAAGGCGCAGCAATCAGGAAATTGAGAACAGCGCCGTGACCCACGGGTGATATGCGTACCACTTCGGGAGTTTACTGGATTCGGGGGTACCTTGGCGTGGCCACCCAACCCCCCGGAAAATGTGTCTCCCCTCACCTCAGGAGCTTACCGCTATGGTCTATTTTCCTCCTCTACTCTGTCGCCACGGCGGCCACAGAGCTTGTGGCTTGCATTTTATTTTATACTCGTTCATGGAATAATGTCATTGCACTCTGCAAGATCGAACATTGCAAGCGGCATGCTCCTCCCCTCGAAGCCATTCACAACCTCCTGGACTTCCTTACATCGAAGTCTAACCACAGGCCAAGTTCGACGCCTGAGGCGTGTAGGTTAGCTCCTCGTCTCCATTTCCGGATAGCTATCGATACCATGGCCCTGTCGATCTCTCCTCCTCTCGCTCCGTCGCGAGCAGACAATACTGTCCCGCTGACCAACATTCCCCTCTAGCCACACCCTCCCCGTCGCCGCTTTTACAGACGGATTTGTTTTTATGGATGGTTACTACTACTCGGATAGACGCGCCTTGTCGGGCGCAGCATTGCGATGTCGGAGACATCTAGGGGTCGACGGTGGCTTGTCGAGGTGTCGAATCTCTGTGTAAGCCCTTCTTTTATGTCATGACGAAGTCCCTAATCTTTGTCGGACCTCCAGTCATTACCACCTCTGAGGATGTAAACGTCTGATAGTCAGGTAAATACCCCTTCAATGTCGTGTACCATCGCAAGCCCTAGACCTGTTCACGAAGCATAGTCGTGTCGGCAAATATATTCTTTGCTTTCCAGATTATAGCTGTTTCTCCCAGAATTGTTTGCCAGAGCACGTAGCCCTGAAGTTATCGCCTAGTGTACCACAATCTACAATAGTACCAAACAGTCGCCGCTGAGACTGACCCAGGCTCCGCCTTCGTATGTAAACCACGGCATCCGTCCGAGTCAGGGCCGGCCGCCACCGGCGTGCCGGGCCACCCGGCAGACTCTGAGATGACGTCGGCGACAAAGGCGCTGCTGAGGGCATGGCTCAGAAATATAAATACATTTTGCCTGTTCCTTCATTCTCCCCTTCTACCCACTCTTCGAACACTCCCTCGACAACGTCGGCGTAGCTTAACGCACCCTGCGCGTCGACTCTCGCCATGCTAGCGTTCGTGGCAAGACGAACAGCGGCGACGACGCCCAACCTCTTGCGGACGCTTCGGCCGCGACTGGCCTCCCACCATACGCTCCCGCGTCATGCTCAATTTACGACCCGACACGCCCCGCGACCGACCATACTTAACTCTCAAGCCCTCAAGACGTTCTCTACGACGGCTCCAAATGCAACAGACAGCGCTAGCAACGCGCCCGCGTCGCCCCGGCCCAAGCGTCGGATAACGTTCAGAAACGTCCTGAAGTACACGGCACTCCTCGCGGGCTCAACTGTCGTTGGAGTTGTAGTGCTTACTGGGTGTATATTTCTTCACGACGCGTTTACGTACAATGAAAAAGTGCGTATCTTGCTTGGTACTCTGATGCGATGCGCTGACCGCATACAAGCACGTTGAAGGTGTCCCCGTAGAGCCTCTTGCTTTGCACCCCACCACTGGCGGGCCGAAGAATCTCCCGGTTGTCAAACACTATCTCTCAGACATTGAAGACCAAGAAAACACTGAACTCAGCCACAAACCACATCTCGTTATTGTCGGTGGTGGATGGGGCGTGCGTATGAGTATAGCTTCCATCTGATGATGACGCTGACTAGAATTACGTAGGCTGTGGGCGTACTCAATACTCTCAAGCCTGGAGATTATCATGTAACGCTCATTTCCCCGGAAACTTACACTACGTTCACACCTCTGCTCCCATGTAAGTTTCCAGAACGACGTAATGACCTTGGTTCAACATTCAATTCGTTTCCGCACAGCTGCTGCCGTTGGCACCGTGCAGGTCCGCTCCCTCGTTGAACCTCTACGGAAGATAGTCGCTAGATTACGCGGTCATGTCCTCAACGCAAAGGTACGATAGTTCATGCCGATGCCGATCCGTTCGATTGAATGTTCGTCGCAGGCAGTGGATCTGGTCATGTCGGAACGTCTCCTGGAAGTCGAAGTAGTCAGTGCGTCCGATCACAAACAACGCATATACGTACCGTCAGTCACACGACACCTATCCTTCGTCAGCTAGCTGACTCTGATAATAGTTACGACAAGTTGGTCATCGCTGTTGGCTCAACGTCATCGACACATGGCGTGCCCGGACTTGAGAACTGCTTCCAGTTGAAGACGATTGGCGATGCGCAAAAGATTAGACAACGGATCATCGGTGCATGCTGTTCATTTCGCATTCAAGCATACGATCTGACTTCAAACGGCAGACAATTTTGAAGCTGCTTCGCTTCCCACGACCTCTCCGGAAGAGCGCAAGCGTCTGCTGAGTTTCGTCGTCTGTGGTGGCGGCCCCACCGGCGTAGAGACAGCTGCCGAGATCTATGATCTGTGTCAGGAGGACATCATCAACTACGTACGTGCCTCAGGGTCGCCTCCTCTGCTTTGCCCATACTAACGCGCGCCACACAGTATCCCAAGATTTGCCGCAAGGATGTCAGCATTTCCGTCATCCAAAGCCGCTCGCATATCCTCAACACGTACTCAGAGGCGATCTCCAAATATGCTGAGGACAAGTTTGACCGCGACGGAGTGAACCTCGTGACGAACGCGCGCGTAGCTTCAGTGCACGCCGACAAAGTCGTCTACACTGTGCGCGGTAAGGACGGCAGATCGACGGAGCAGGAAATCCCGGCAAACTTCGTGCTTTGGAGCACGGGTATCGCGATGAACCCGTTCGTCGCGCGCGTTTCGAGTCTGCTGTACGTATGTTGCTGCGCCGGCCGAGATGTGGGAGCTAAACGTTGCACAGGCCGAATCAGGTGCATAAAAAGGCTATTGAGGTCGACGCACATCTCCGCGTGAAGGGTGCCCCACTTGGCGAGGTGTATGCTATTGGCGATGCTAGCACTGTGCGTAATTTGAGATACGCGGGACTATATGCACTGACTATGCGACGTAGATTGAGACGTCTATCGTGTCACATCTTTTGGAGCTGGTTGATGAGTCGGACACGAATAACGACGGCAAGATTGACTTCGAAGAATGGACTGCGATGGGTACGGATAACTCGTCGCATTCGTGGCTGGATACTTATTGTTTCTCAGTGGGCCAAATCAAGAAGCGTATTCCCATGTCGGAAGAACATCTTGAGAGAGTACGCGACATCCACCCACATTTTCATCCTTGCTCACGCACATTTAACTCGCTAGGTTCGCGAACTCTTCGACCTCTACGACTCGGACAAGGACAATTCGCTCAATCTTAATGAACTCGCCGTACTGTTGCAAGAAATAGGTAACAAAATCACTGCCCTGCCCGCGACAGCGCAGGTTGCGTCACAGCAGGGCAAATATCTCGGGCGGAAGTTCAGTCGGCTTGCGCGGCAGTCGGACGTGCTCGCGGCGAATGAAGTGCCCATAGGCCTCTCTGACGAGTTCGTCGCGACGCCGTTCCGCTACCTGCACCTCGGTTCGCTCGCGTACATCGGCAACGCAGCCGTGTTCGACCTGGGCAAGTACAGCTTCATGGGCGGCCTCGCGGCGATGTACGCATGGCGCAGCGTGTACTGGAGCGAGCAAGTCAGCTCGCGTACGCGTGCGTTACTTATGATCGACTGGATCGTGCGGTGCGTCGTCTGTCTGCGTCTATGTGTGGCGCGTCGTGCTGATGGGGGCGTAGCGGCGTTTGGGGACGGGATTTATCGCGGCTCTAGAGCCGATGGGTTGCTATCCTACGCCATTTATGTCTATATACCTATAGAATCGGCTGTTAGAATAATGGATGGGCTGCTGATACCCAGACTTAGACTTCACGCGTAGCTTGCTCACCAGAGCGAAGCGCTGCCCGTATAAGCGCCGCTAGGGTGTGAAACCATTCTTTAGCCTGTAAATTGTGACGTCCGTCTTTCTACTCCTGGACGCTATATTTGACGATGGGACAGGAAATGCATCGAGACGGGTCTTCTTTCATACAGAATACTGATATTTCTGTGTGTGTGGTTGAATTAACAATGCATGGGATTTAGAATATTATGTGATGTTTAACATGAGACGCTCTACAACAACAGCAAAATTCCACACATGTTGTGGCTGCCCATATTTTAAATGCATATTGTAGGATAAATGATGCTGTCGAGTAATGTTATCCCTGACGATTGCGAACAATTTAAAACTCTACGAGAAACATTGTGCGAGTATGTATGAAGAAAGATCGTATAAAGTGAGGCGACTTGGTTAATAAGCGAGTATTTTTATCATGATGAAGTATTAGCGATATAAAATGTACCGACGGAAATATCAACAAATGGTCTACAAGCAGACACTTCTTGATATACCACTACTGTCAAGGGAGAAAGTCAAATTTAGCTAGGTATCTAAGAACAAGACATAAAATATGATAAAAACAAGAACATAACTATCAGATTAATTGCCTATACCGGAGTCGACCCCACGGTCAATATTGCGCATTGCATGAGCAGCTACAGTAGCGGCAGGGACATCCAAGGAGCACCGCCATTTATCTCTTTGGGAATTCGGTGAGTCACATAGCAGCGTAGAGACGGGAAAACATAGGCTTACGGAATGCTTTACGCTAGAGCCGTCGAGGCGGCTGAGTAGCTGACTGACCAACGCCATGGTTGGGACCCTCTCCTGTAGCGCCTCCTTCACGCATATCCTCAGATTGTTCTGCATGCCCGCTGCCACTCTGCTGCTCACAACCTGCTCAAATCGGCGCAGCTCCTCCCGGCGCCGGGATTGGTCTGGGACAGCCTCAACGGGGGCGGTAACATCGACGAATTTGTCCGATGGAAGTGGAGGGCTGCCGACGCTAGCTCCGGCGGTTCGGGGTGGGGGCGTCGAGCAGGAGACCTCGAAGGCCAGATCAAACAAGTCATTGGCCGGGTAGAACACCCCGAGGAACACTCCGATGTCCAACAGGGCATGAAGTTGGGCAATGGTGCAGCCAGGGCGCAGAGGATTGACGGCGAACTGGGAGAGGCGAGGGAACATCGCGGGGACACGGTCGCTCAGATCTTTGTTGAGCATGTCGCTGGGGATTTCGAGAGTTCGAAGAAGCGGGGCGAACGAGGGCGACAGAGGGAGATTATAATATTTTGTAGTCGAAGAGGACCCGCGGAGCACTAGATTCGTTAAAGAGGAGAAGGAATGGTCTCTGAGCACCCGATCGACCTTCAGGCATGGGTGGTGGAGGTCGGATGACGAGTGGGAGAGAGTAAAGGAATGGATGGTTGGGGAAAGGAGCGTGAGAATAGCGTCGAGGAAGTCGACCGATGCAGCTTCCACCGCAGCAGCAGCACAGAGCTCGTCAGAAGTTATGGACTCAAAATCCAGCCAAATTATTACGTCGTTTTTGGTGAGTCGGTATATGGGATCGTTGTGCAGCGCGTCCAACAGCGAGGGCATGGTCGGACGTTGCATATTAAATTGGGCGACTAGCATTCTCGGTGCCCAGAGGAAATCATTGTCAACCCCTGGAATCATAGAGGAGGAGGACGTGCTGGGAAGAGCCATTTTTGGGGAGGGGCCACAAGTTGACCGCTACAGAGTCCGACAAAGTGAATTTATCAAGCCCTCGGATGCGGCTTCGCGCCGCATTCGAAACCCTAGGATAGATGACCGTGCGAGCTGTGACATCAATATTATGAGAGGCAAATGGGCTGGGTAAGAGCCGCAAGTAGCCGTAGGGTATCTAGAAGCGGATGTGGTATACGGTGCGGACGATACACAGACGAACCCTGGTGTATCATTGCGGCACGCCGAGCCCCCGAAGCTGTCCCTCTGTCCGATGTGCTGTGGTAGAAGCTGACCCTAAATTCCGCGACGGGCCCAGAAATGTTGGGGATCTGAAGTCCTAGGTTTCTAACAGGCCCAGCGTCGGCGTAGCGGAGCAATCATTGCAAATTCATGTTGCAGCCTCGAGGGGACGGCCTGGCTCTGTTCTCTATATAGAATGGATTCGATGAACTCTAGAGTCACGCCTTGATAGTGCGCAATTTCTACTCACTTGATTCTGAGTCTGGAAAGATTTCCGAGGCGTGCGACTCGGACGGCTCGTTATCGAGTCTGATAGATGTTCATCAACCATTGGCACGTCACAACCGTCAAGAAGTTCGAGGTCATACAGTGAGTCACTGTACACGTTTTGGAAGGCTTGGGAAATATTCAACCGAATTGGGTTTAGATGATTGTAAAGTACTTCTGCACGGCTGATTCTATCCTTGGAACGGGCGCCTTGGTCCCACAGTGTCGGCACCATGTTTCCCGCATCGAGGGAATCTCAACCTACGCCGCGTCTCGAATAATAGAGGGTGCAGTACTATCTCCCAGGTAGCATGATCATTTTCTTTCGGCGGAGACGGACACCTATCGCCATACCGGATCCGTCGTATAGCGGGTTCATTTCTGCGACTGCTGGCATATTAAATCAGCTCACGGTATGCTAGGCGTGTCGTGCAAGCCGTTTCGTACAAACGGATGGCATGTCGACTACAAAGCGAACAGACATCAGATAGCTTTTGGAAAATCCTCTCATCTTGAACGTTGGATTCTATACCAGGCGCGTGTACCAAGATGCTTGTATCTCAGCTCTCTGATAATGACATAGTGCAGTTTCAAAGGTGTTACTGCAAAACACTTTGCGTGTGCACTCACCCAAGAGGTCCGAGTGCCAAACGGTCCAGCAGATTGAGTCGGCTACGCCCTGTACGTAAAATTTAGCTGGAGGAGCATGAATAGTGAGCGATGAGCCTTATGTTCAGAGTTGACTCTAGTACGAACCAATTATTCTATTCTAGTGCAGAGAGGGTCGCATGATGAGAAAACGAAAAGATTTGGCGGCCAGAAAGCTCAAAACCTTGCGGCTAGGAAACCGTCTGGGACTTGAAGACTGTGAGATTGAAAGCTCCTGAGCTTTGGAGCCTTCGGTATTTAGAGCATTTGAGCTCTGGGAGCCGTTTTGATACTGAGGTTTCGAGAACATAAATTTTTGAGAATGTGAGGTACCTTGAAGGCGTCCAACAAGAAGCTCATAGTTGCAAGGATGGGCGTTTGCTTTGATGTGTGATGCGTACCTAGATTGCCTGTAGAATTATGCGATCGCGGAGAGTTTGAGGGTCCGAGAGAGAGGGAGAAGGAGAGTTGGGGGATCCGAGAGAAAGGGTGAGTGCGAGCGTTTGTGAACTCAGATCCGATCTACGGTGGATCTCAGATTTGATTCGACGTTGCAGTATTACTGGGAATTCAGCGACCGCGGCAGCTGCGTAGAAATTATGCGAGCGTCCGGCTGCGCTAGCTCTAGTGTTTACCTTTTGATGTTCAACATCGGTGCCTCAGTCTCAACGCTATCACTCGAATTTACAACGCAATTTTCATTCCTGCTTGCCATGCGCCATCCCACCATCAGCATTTGTGCGCTACCACTGAGACGCCCTGACAAACGCGTCTCAGGGCCTCTCAGGAGCCATCAGGATTGATCAGGGGCTACTTGATCA
>KN840473.1:15010-80601 GCA_000832265.1 Phlebiopsis gigantea 11061_1 CR5-6 | reverse complement strand
GTCAACGTGTGTGACATTTTGTGCCCACCGCCGTCAGGGCGTCAGTGTCAGCGCTTGCCGCTTTTCCTGATGACGCCGTGTCAGCGGGGACTCGCTCGCTGTTCGGGAAATATTTACGTACTTCAATTCTCGCATGAAAGCAGGAGGCCGCGACGTTATCTTCGGGCCTATTTAATATTTATCGCATAAATGCTGCAGTCTGACAGAAGTAGCGTCAAGTTGAACTAGATTTGCCGAGATCGCCGTCTGATGAGCTCTTTGCGAAACAGATCTACAATACACGCACGCGACGCCACATTTAAAGGCAGCGATATAGTCTGTAAAAAAACCCACGAAGCGAACCCATGTCCTCTACCGCTAACCTGTATGGGCTCCGTCCGTCTACTCTTGCCACTCGAATGAACCTACCACTGCGGTCCGTCCCGTCAACGAGCCCTGGCCAGGCGCTAGGACCGTCATGCGCCTGTTTGGCACATCAACTGCGGTTCTATACTTGTGGTCAGCTTCTTCACGCCACACAGGACAGAGAAGGGGGGGCGGAGAAGCGGCTCACATGACGACGAAGCCGACGACGTGCAGATCCAGCACCTCCTCGTCGTACCGCTCCGTCTCGTCCGGGTGCGGGTCCGCGAGCAGCGCAAGCACAGCACCGTGCATGCCCGCGCTGGGCGCGCCGGGGTCGACCGCGAGGGGCTGCATCTCGGACACGACGCGCGTCGCGCCGATCGGCAGCGCGGAGACCGGCGCCATCGTCTCTGCGGGGCCGGGGGTCAGCTTCTGCGCGTGCGCTCCGGGGCAGACGAGACGCGCGCACCTTCGCCGATGCGCCAGATGGCGAGGTCGCCGAAGCCGATGACGGAGCTCGCGGGCGCGAGCGTGAAGTCCGCGGGCGGCTCGCCGCCGATGAGGTAGCCCGCCGCGGCGAGCGCGGACGCGAGGGCGGGCATGCCGGGCGGCGGGGCGAAGCGCTCGCCGTAGAAGTACGCCTGCATCTGGCGGCGGCGAACGCGCGCGCGGTACGGCCCGTCGAGCTCTACGACGCCGCCGGATTTTGGGATTTTGACGACTGCCATGCGCGTCCCGTAAGTGCGCTGCATCTCGACGTTGAGCTTCTCGTGCCCGACGACGAGGATGACGTTGACTGGCGCGGAGTGAGTGGGAAATGCTAGGAGAGGGGGAGGGCGACATACTGCGGAAGGCGTCGACGCAGGCCTTGATAAGCGACTGTCTGTGTTGTTCTGAGTTGCCAGACCCAGCGGCAAAAGAGGACGGCGTGTCGATGATACAACCAGAGACCCGGCCTGGAATACGTCAGTTTCAGGAGAATTTGCACACTATCAATGAACTACCTTGTGTATCATCCGCCAGTTTTTCCCAGACATTTTCCCCGAGGTTGCGGATGAGACGGTCGAGTAAGAGGGGGTTCCGCTTAGTATCTGCATGCCCGTACCAATATGCGAGCGGAACAAGCGCATTGGAGGACATGTGTGCAGGGGCAGACGTAGCGGAGGAGCCAAGTGTGTGCGCAGGTGTGGAAGTCTGGAGCGGGGTCGTAACAGAGGCCGCCGAGATTGTACCTGGCAGTATGCATCCACCCTATAAAATTATCGGGGTCAGAGGGAGCAGATGTAGCAAACTGAGACGAGCTACTTCTCCTGGATTGACATTAATCAGCGTCGGGGACCAGTTTTGACCCGCGCGTGTCGCGTAGTTGACGAGTATCTTCGCAATGGACGTCTTGCCCGAATTCTCAGGCCCGAGGATGAGGACCCGCGGTGGTTCGGTGTCCTCGGTGTCGCTCGCGTGCATGTTACCGTTCGCACGGTCAAGAGCACGCACGCGCATGGCTTCGAACGCGATATGCAGATTGGCATACGCGGTCATCGGTGTCTCCTCAGAGACGTATTCCGTCGACGGCTGGCCTGTGACGTGCAGCAAGATGAGGCACGATATCCCGTACGTCAATGAGAGGAACGTATCTGTATAGTACAACCCTGCCATGTGTATACTGCTGCTTTGCATTCCTCGTAAAAGATGTAGGTTTTGCCTTCGACTAGTTCAGCGCCGAATATCTCCGCCTGGCCCTGCGTCAACTTTGAGGGAAGTCAGTGAGAGAGTGAGGTCCTCAGCACGCGGGATAAAATGACGGACCTTGATCGCAAGAGACGTGCCCTGGTCCAATTCGAACCTGTATTCACACTCTGCGCCGAGCACCCAGTCTCGAGAGGTCGCAATGGCCTCCGACGACATGAGGAGAGAGAAAATGGGTCAGGTGACGCCTCGGGCGTACACAGTCTCACAGAGCAACAACGACAACACTCGGTCTGCAGCAATGCACACTCTGGTTCGCACAGACACTGCACTCAGCGGCGCGGTCCAATCAACGTGGCGGTCGGAGCACAGGGGCCGGAAATGGGAAGCGCAGAATTTTGGCGCCGCAACCGTTATCGTGGCGTGAGAGAGTGATGCGTGATCTCTCCTTCATACGTTGTCTCTTACAGTCATCATCCTCGAGAGCAGAACACACAGAACTTGGAATTTTTCAGAACATAGTGCTCCGAGCAATCAGGCACATGTTTTCGAATGCGTGCAGTACACTTCGCGGACAATGCCGATTCGAATAAAGCCGAAGGTCGCGCGACCCTCGGTAGAAAATCGCCGCCGTGACATCGAAGCCGGTAGGAAAACGGGGAACCTGATAGTGTTGGAGGCTGAACGTGGTCAGTGCTAGTGAGTCGTCAGTGGTGGGGCACATGGAGTAACGACCATGTCATACATTTTTGACGTCGTTCACGGTGAGTAGCCTGCCTCACGAATGTTCATTACAGTTGACAGATATCTAGTCCCCAATGCACGTTTTGATGCTGCAATCTTCCATGCACCCAGAACAAGTACAGGGCCGGCCTAGACGAGATGTGAAGTCACTCGCCGGACGTCGCTCCCCCCAGCTGCCCCTAGTCTACGAGACCAAGATACCAAGTCTGCGTCCCGGTGACAGTCATGACCCACAGTGAGCGCAGTCGTCCTCGCACGGTGGGTATGATCAAGCCCATTCATGGTGCTGTCGTGATCGCCGCAGGAGATAGGAGAAGAGAGTGATTGAATGGAAGTTAATACGAGGCATGCTGGACGAATTCTACTGGACTCACGCTGACGTCCGTCCCAAAGCGGCTTTCCAACAGTCCAGCGAAGTACTTCCACTGCTCACACTAGAACATCCATGAGCGCGTGGTACCAAGGGACATTGACGCCATCCTCAAGAGCCATGAACTCACAGGTCAGCAGGTGGAACCCTTCCCTTCAACCACTTTTGACAGCAGCTAATGGGGGAACAGAAGCGCCCAAGCCCTGCCTATATAAGAGGCTGCATCTCTCTGCGGGTTCAGTACGATTACATCCATCCCAGTCATGCCTCATCATCAGCACCTCGACAAGAGCAATAGTGGAAGAGCTTACTCTGACACGGTCCACGCCAACTTCCATGAGGCAGTGTCTGCGTGGTTCCTTGGCCCCCAGGGCGAAAACGCAGAGCTACTGACAGGCCTCTTCGGCGAGGCTGTTGCTCTGCAAACCCAGTCACGCCTGGCTTACCATCCAGAAGATGGCGTTAGTATCTTTGAACCTCCTTGTTGACTCGTAACGATACTCACCCGTGCGTAGGCTTTCATCACGGCGGCCATCAAGGAGTCCGAGACCTTCAAGAACCGTCAGGAGGATATGGTCGAGCAGTACACGCGAATCACGCGGCTGCTCTACGATTACTCCATCCCCTTCTTCTCGCAACGCTACAATGGGCACATGTCGTTCGAGATGGGTCTCCCTGGTATCCTCGGTTGGGTTGCGACCGTTCTCAACAACCCGAACAACGTCGCGTTCGAGGCTAGCCCTATCACGACCCGTCTTGAAATCGACGTCGGCCACGATATGTGCGAGATGCTTGGCTACAACGAAAAGGGCGAAGATGGTAAACCCAAGTACTGGGGACACATTGCATGCGATGGTACCGTCGCCAACTTGGAGTCTATTTGGTGAGTATATATTATTTTCCCATCATAAACGATGAATGCGTGGCTAATATTCCTAATTGCTCTCTAGGGTTGGTGAGTATTTCGGCTCCAACAGCGCCGCACACAAGCTAACATTGGGCTAGCCCGCAACCTGAAATATTACCCCTTGTCCCTACGGGACACCATGAAGCCTGGACAACCGCTCGAGTTTATCGCATCCACCTTTGAGGTTCCATTGCCCAAGGCGGGCGCAGGATCTAAATTGCTCGCGGAGCTGACCCTGTGGGAGCTGCTTAACCTCCCCCCGCAGACTATCTTGGACATTCCTGGCCGCCTCGAAACCGACTACGGCATCACTCCGACGTACCTGGACTCTGTCCTGAACGACTACATCGTTCAGACCAAGGGCAAGCAGGCTGTTGAGGCTGAGTGGCAGATGCCCCAGTCGCCTCGCTACTTCATCTCCAGCACAAAGCACTACTCGTGGCCCAAAGGCGCAGGTATGGCGGGCGTATAAACTACCCTACCGTCCATCTCTGACTCAATCTCTAGCTCTTGCCGGTCTTGGATCCAAGTACATGGAGGACGTCCCCATCGACATCCACGCACGCATCGATATCAAGATCCTGCGAGAACGCCTCGAGGACTGTCTGACACACGAAAAACCCGTCTTCGCCGTGGTCGCGATCATCGGCTCGACAGAGGAGGGCTGCGTGGACCCGCTCGACGAGATTCTCGCTTTGCGCGACGAGTTCGCAGAGCGCGGGCTGTGCTTCCTCGTCCACGCGGACGCGGCATGGGGTGGCTACTTTGCGAGCATGGTGCGCAACGACTCCACGAAGAAGGGCACCATCCGCGAGCCACCGCGCGAGTATGTGCCTACCGCGACGCTCCGCCCGAGCACGGTCGCCCAGTTCCACGCCCTCGCGCGCACGGACTCGATCACGATCGATCCGCACAAGGCAGGCTACATCCCCTACCCCGCCGGTGGCCTGTGCTACCGCGACGGCCGTATGCGCTACCTGGTCACCTGGTCCGCGCCGTATATCAAGCAGTCGGACGACGGAGAAAGCATCGGTATCTACGGTGTCGAGGGCAGGTGCGTGCATGGGACCACAACCGTCACGTGCTGTCACTGATTTCCGGGGGCAGCAAACCCGGCGCACCTGCCGTCGCGGCTTACTTGCATCACCAGATCGTCGGCTTGCACAAGGATGGCCACGGTGCGCTGCTCGGCGAGGTGACCTGGTCCTGCGGTAGGGTGAGCACGCATATATGCACTTAAACCATCCATATACCAACAAAACGCAGATCTCCGCCCATTGGGCAGCAATGTCGGTTGACACAGACCCATTCATCGTCGTCCCATTGAATCCGCTCCAGAGCGAGCCCGACGCCGCTGCAGTCAAAGTGGAGAAGGAGCGCATCCGCAAGGAGATCCTGGGCATGTCAAACGAGGCATTGATCAAGAACCAGTGGGCGATGGAGGAGATGCGCGCGCTGGGCTCCGACCTGAACATCAACGCGTTCGCGTGCAACTTCCGCATCAACGGCGTCGCGAACACGGACGTCGAGGAGGCTAATTACCTCAACAACGCGATCTTCAAGCGGCTCTCAATTACGACGCCGAACAAGAAGCCAGGCGAGATCCCGATGTTCCTCTCTGCGACGACGTTCAAGGTGGCCGACTACGGCGAGTGCGTGCGCCACTTCAAGGAACGCTTGGAGCTCGAGACCGAGTCGAACCAGGACCTGTTCTGTCTCCGGAATGTCGTCATGTCGCCCTTCCAGACAGCTGGCAACTTTGTCAGCCAGATCGCGGACATCTTCCAGAAGGTGCTTGAGGAAGAGATGCAGGTATGTCGCCATAACATATTAATCGGATAAAAGCCCTCAACCTTCGTGTAGCATGTCATCGCCCGCAACACTATCACGCCTCAGGAGCACTCGTTCGTCCTCCAAGGCTACGACCCGTCGACCGGTTCGGGCCAGGCCTACCTTGTCTATCGCCCCTATTTCTACAACGCCAACAGCCGCTTCCAAATCATTCTGAGCGCCGACGTCACGAACGAGAATGTTGCACACGGCGGTCACAGAGATAGCTCTGGGGTGTTGTTTGTGTCCACGACCAAGGACACCAACGTGAGCGACATCTGTAAGGACGGGGCGTCCTTTGAGGGCGTTATCACAGCAAGGTGTGCCGCACCCATGTAGATTGAAGCTGCTCTTCACTGACGATTGCACCAGCAACGCCAACGGCGGCTTGATACCACTCAGGCGCGTGCAGATCTCCAACATCCGCGTGCTCAAGCAACGCGCACTCGACTCACGCTGGCGCGACGGCGCGTACCCGCCCGCGTTCGTGCCGTTCTACCTCTACGGCCGCGACGGCCGGTTCTTCGTCGAGCACGCGCTCGTGCGCGCGCCGAATGCGCAGATGACCGCGGAGGTCGAGCTCGAGCTGCCCGCACCGCTGCCGGCCGCGGACCTCGCGCGCGGTCTCCTCCTCGGCGTCACGCGCTCCGAGGCCGCGATGCAGCCCGCGGACGACGCGAGCACGCGCTGGTTCGCGACCGGCACCAGCTACCCTGTGACGGTCGCGCGCGACCCGCACGCCGCCGTCGCGCACGGCCCCGGGCTCGTGAGTGCGCTCGGCGCGGCGGGCGAGCTCGTCGCGAAGGGAACGCTGCGTGTCCTGGGCGCGCCGTTCGTTGACTATGACCGGCTCAACACGCAGGAGTTCACCGGCCGGCCGACGCACCGCGTCGTCAGCTACACGTCTCGCGCGGCGCACCCGGAGACGAAGGCCGAGTGGCAGGACGTCATCAACACGTACATGCACAAGTGAGCGGCCGCGATGCTGTCTCGGTCGTCGTAAATTTACCACTGGAATGTATTTGTATCGTCTTTGTACCGATGTATACCTGATGACCAAATACTCGTCTATCATGCGCCGTAAAGTCGTAAATCGGTCCCACGTCTGCGCAAGCATCACATATTCACTGCAGCGGAAATACTCACACAACTTGAGCAAGTTGTAGATAGTATGAACAGTCGTCAAAATGGTACAGATTAAGAAAATAAATGCATAGCCTTTGCTACCTTTTAACAACATTATACAGCCGCTGCACATATGTGCCGGGGCTCAGCTAGTGTCTCCGTGCTATATTCTCGAGCCCCTTTTGAGGGCAAACCACGAATATTCGATACATGGTGCAATATCAATGGCGGCGGCTCATGTACTTGTACGAAACGCTAATGTCTTCATGCCGGTACGCACGTCCACGCCATTCCCCCTTCGCAGTTCATTCCTACCTCTACCAATCTGTATTTGAATCTATTTTCTGTATATTCTCGAGCGTTTTCCGCTGCGTGAACGGCGAAATGAGGCAAGGTCGTGGCCCGTGTATCGGCAGAACTGCCGCCCAGATTTCCTTTTAGTGACTCCAGTCGCAAAACTACGATGACTCGACTTCAGGCTCTCTTTTGTCTGCACCACCACCCAATACTTGGCTGACATTGCCGGGACGCAGCCATGCCCATGCTGTGAGTGTGCTCGCACGGTCACGACGCCGGCGAACTCACGGACAGCGTCTCGCAGCGCGGACCCCTCACAAAAGTACAAGCCGTACACCCCGCTGCACCTGCCCGACCGCCAGTGGCCGAGCAAGGTGCAGCGGACGGCGCCCATCTGGCTCTCAACGGATCTGCGCGATGGAAACCAGGCCCTTGCGAACCCGATGACCATCGAGCAAAAGACCCGCTTCTTCCACGCCCTCGTCAAGGCGGGCCTCAAGGAGATCGAGGTCGCATACCCCGCCGCGTCCGACACCGACTTCAACTTTGTGCGGGGGCTGATTGACGGCAACCAGGTCCCGGACGATGTTTGGCTGCAGGTGCGTTGCAGAGATGTTGGTCGCGCGAGTCAAAACCCTGACGAGGTTTTCAGGTTCTTACACCCGCCCGTGAAGATCTCATCAAACGTACGGTGGATGCTGTCGCTGGTTCCAAGCGGGCGATCATTCACATGTACAACGCTACCTCTCCAAATTTCCGTAACGTAGTTTTCCGCAACTCGAAAGAGGAGACCGTCGCTCTTGCCGTCAAGCATACCAAAATCGTCCGCCAGTTGACGGAAGAGTGCGCTGCGAGGACCGGGACGATATTCAGATACGAGTACAGCCCGGAGACGTTCACGCAGACCGAGCCGGACTTTGCCATCGAGGTATGCGAAGCCGTCAAGGCTGCGTGGGGCAAGGCCGGTCTGGGAGATGAACGCATCGTCTTCAACCTTCCGGCGACAGTCGAGATTGCGCCGCCAAACCACTATGCCGACCAGATCGAGAACTTCTGCAGCAAGATCACCGAGCGGGAGAAGGTCATCGTCAGCCTGCATCCGCACAACGACCGCGGGCAGGGCGTCGCCGCGACCGAGCTGGGCATGCTCGCGGGCGGCGACCGGGTCGAGGGCTGTCTCTTCGGCAACGGCGAGCGCACCGGCAACGTCGACCTCGTCAACCTTGCGCTCAACCTCTACACCCAGGGTGTCCACCCGAACCTCGACTTCAGCGATATCCAGTCCGTCATCGACGTCGTCACCGCCTGCAACGACCTCCCCGTCCACCCGCGCCATCCGTACGCGGGCGAGCTCGTCTTCACGGCATTCTCGGGCTCCCACCAGGATGCGATCAAGAAGGGCTTCGAGGCTCAGCGGGCGCGCCACGCGGAGGCCGCGCAGCGGGGAGAGCCCCAATACTGGGACATGCCCTACCTGCCGATCGACCCCGCAGACCTGGGCTGCGACTACGAGGCCGTCATCCGCGTGAACGCGCAATCGGGCAAGGGCGGCATCGCGTACCTCGTCCAGCAGCACCTCGGCCTCGACCTCCCGCGGAAGATGCAGGTCGCGTTCTACGGCGTCGTGCAGGCCATCGCCGATCGCGAGGCGCGCGAGATGACCGTCGAGGACATCACCACCGCCTTCCGCGACACGTACCGCTTCGGCGGCTCCAAATATGAGGGCCGCCTCGTCCTCAAGTCGTTCAAGGTTTCGTCCGAGCCGCGGGCGGACTCGAACACAGAAGATGGCGATGAGCCGGCCGACGAGCGAAGACTGTTCGATGGGACTGTCTCCGTGGACGGCCAGCTGCGAGTTATCCGTGGCGACGGTAACGGTCCCCTGTCCGCTCTGCTCGATGCGCTCCGGACCCACTTGGACATTGATTTCGGCGTCCGCGAGTACTCTGAACACGCGATTGGCGAGGGCTCCAACGTCAAGGCGGCGTCCTACGTTGAGCTCGTCCGGGGCGGCCAAGAAGTCAAGGACGCGCGCAAGTCGTCCGAGTCCTGGTGGGGCGTCGGCGTCGACTCGGACATCGCAGGATCGGGCTTACGCGCGGTGCTGAGCGCGGTGAACTACGCGATCGGCGACCGCGCGCTGCCCGAGCTGAAGCTGAGCGTCGGTTTCAGCGCCAAGTCAGGGCAGGCGGACGTCGCGAACGCGGTGCTCAACTCGCTGCAGCTCGAGCTGCCGCGGCGCTTCCAGGCGTCGTTCTTCGAGGTCGTGCAGCGCGCGGCGCGCGCGACGGGCGGCGACATATCGTACACGGACCTCGTCCAGCTCTTCCGCGCGACGTACCACTACGGCGTGCAGACGCCGCCGCGCATCTCGCTCGCGCGCTTCAACCTCGACAACGTCGGCGAGGGCAGCCGCAAGCAGCTCAACATCGAGCTCGTCTGGGCCGGCGAGACGCGGAAGCTCACTGCGGAGGGCAACGGCGTGTTATCCTCCGCGCTGGCGGTGCTCAACTCGCAGATCGAGGGCACGCTCGCGATCAGGGAGTACGCCGAGCACTCGATCGGCGAGGGCTCAGGCGTGGAGGCCGTGTCGTTCGTCGAGCTCGCGTACGACGTCCCCGGGACCGCGAAGCGTGAGACGGCGTGGGGCGTCTCGAGCGACACGGATATCGCGGCGTCGGGCTTGAAGGCGGTCATGCGCGCGGCGAGTGCGTTCGAGCTCGTGCCCAAAAAGACGGTCAACGGTCACTGATCGGCGTCGTATGTACTCTTTCACCAATGTTTGTATAATATAAAAAGGGTCTAAAAAGATCAGCGCAAAGCAAATGTAAACATGTGGATTTTCCTCGCAAATCAGCCAACAGGTCTACCACTAGCAAGTACTGTGATTCTGGGAGACCAATTGCGTCCGCCCATGCGTAGTCGAATTAGCGGAGATTGAGCGACGCCTGTTCAGAACTGCTCTCCCGTATCATTTGTAGTACATGGGATCCTCGGCGACTTGGCTTGCTGCGTCGGTGATACTGCAATGGCAAAACTAAGATACATTGATTGAGTAATAGTAACAAATGCTATTTGACGACAGAAGATATGATACAAAGCGAAAGACGTATGGCACACCCTCCCGCGCTAATACTAGATCGAGCTGTAATGAACAAACCAAAAGTGAACAGTGTCCCATGAGGCCAGATGCGAGGCGGGATGATGAAGCGAAGGTTCGGGTGCAAAATAGCGGCGGAGGCCTCATCGGTATTGCTGCGCAAGTGTTCGCAGCTCTGCCACGACTTCAGATATCGTAGGACGGTCATTGTGGTCCTGTGCCCACATGCGCTCCATGAGATCGACGATTTCAGGACACCATCGAGTCTTCAAGCCGTGGATCGAAGGTCTACATTTTCTTGCGGTCAGTATTGAGTACTAAGCAACGATGAGAGTCAATACATACCGCTGATGCTTCGCACCGACCAGGTCGTAGATAGCATGTTCGTTCATTCCCTGTGGACCTGTCAGCTGAGCCTCATACCAACGCTTCATAGAACTTACCTCCCATGGGAACTTCTTGTTGGGAACATGCCACTGAAGCATCTCCCAGAAGACCATCGCACAAGAGAAAACATCAACCTTATGGTTGTACTTCGGATGCGGGTGCCAAAGCTCGGGTGCCTGCCAATTGACAGTGCCCACCAAGCTTCGAACCATCGAGCGCGTCGACTGTTTGACCTTAGCAAGACCAAAATCGGTAATCTTCGCTACGCCCTTAGAGGTGATGAGGATATTGGATGACTTGCAGTCTCGATGAATGACAGATGGCTTCCGGGTGTGGAGGTACTCTAGACCTTGAGCAATGTCTAGCATGATTGACAGCTGGAAACGGTGAGGCTGAGGAGAGGCGGAGAAGATATTTGCACTTACGACTCGATACAGTCTCGGTGGGTCGACGTTGCGTACGTAGTCGAAGAGGTCACCGTTGGCGCATAGCTCACTAATGATCATGACAGGGGTGTCACGAGGGTTGGCAGGAACGCTAACGCCCACGAAGCGAACGATGTTAGGGTGGTTAAAGTCACCCAGCAGCTTCAACTCCTTGACATCCACTACACGAGGTCAGGACAGTACGAGATGAGATAAGGCGGGGGACGCACTAGCACTGAGCTGACCGCGGAACTCGGCGATGGCGACCTTTCTCCCTCTGTACTTGCCGATGAATACGTCCTTGAAACCTCCACTGCCGATCTTCGACAGCTTGATGATCTTGTCTGACGGAAGCTCGCGGTCGTCCAGGCCCAGGCTTTCTAAGTCGAGTTCAAGTTCAGGCTCCGCATCCTCATTTTGACTAGTGAGTGGCGGGGTCCGCGGCTCGTCTTGGTGTACTCTATGGGAGCGTTCAAGCACCGGCGGCGTTGGAGCATCCGAGCTGCGAGTATTGCGGCGGCGAGGCTTCGAAGTGGAAGGCGGACGGACAGTGCCCGTCGATGAAGGGGAGGATGTCGTATCGCTGCAATGCTTGTCACGCCACTGTAGGAGTGCCTCTGCCAGCTGCGGCTTCGTGCCGGAGATTTCGAGGTCACGGCATTCGCACATCCGTACGAGATCGTCGCGGCGTAACCTTACCAATGACTTAGCAGTAGCGACGGTGAGGTCGACTAAGGCGTATGAGATTAAACTACGATCATGCAAAACATAGTGTTGACTTTAACTCACTGTCGTCGTCCATAGACTCATCGGAATCTTCACCGTCTTGCAAGTCCTCGTCATCATCTTCGTTCTCCAGGTCGATGCTGGCGGCATCTTGCTCGGGGGTCTCGCCTCGATCGTCCGCTTCGTCGACTTCTTCGTCAACCTCACCTTCGGCATCCTCTTCCGAAAACTCCTCTGTCAGCACTTCGTCCTCTTCGACTTCACCCTCCCCGACCACCTTGCCGTTACGTAGAACACAGTGCTCTACAGGTGGCTCCTCCTCCTCTGCCTCGTCCACCTCAACAGCCTCTTCTTCACTCTCATCCCTGAGAGTCACCCCATCATCCATATCTTGCTCCTGCTCCTGCTCGTCCTCTTCGCCATCGACGCTCTGGTTGACAGCCGCACTTTCGTCCTCACTCCCCTCATCATCGCCATCACTGGGCGCTTCATCCTGAGTTCGTCGGGGTCGTAGTCGATTGCGTAAAGGTGTACGTCGTGTCCGGTTCGGTTTCGGCGTGGGCGAATCCACAAGCTGGTCTCGCTCCTCCACGACGTCCTCGGCATCACTTTCTACCAGCTGATCTTCTTCCTGGTCTTCGTCTGTGTCATCCTCCTTTAGCGACCCCACATTCCGCTTCGCCTTCCGCATCGGTGTCACTCTCCGCCCCAAATCTACATCTCCGCCAGCCATGCGTTCGCCGTCCTGACTACTTTGGCTCGATATCAGCGACTTGTCGCCTTTACTCCGCAATCGCCGCGGGCTGGGGGCCGTGAGGTTGATCGACTCCTCAAGTTCGGCCAGATCGGTGAGATCACTCTCCGGCTCGGTTTCAGACAAGGCAGCGATCTGAACTTGGTCGTCAAACTCCACCTGCTTTGCTTTTCCCTTGCCCTTGCTCGAAGTCGAGGTGACCGCAGGTGCAACGGTGAGTTCATTTGAAGATTTCCGGGAGCGCGTGCGTGTGGCAGGTGGCGATGCGATGGCTGTCGAAGCTAGCGAGGTGGCGGGAGATGAACGGCTTGAGCTAGCGCGGCTGGCTCCTCGGCTATCCATGACGGATATAAGCACAGGAAGCTTGAAAAGTAAGATTGAGAAGCATACCGTCGTGTTCCGCTTGGAACGGTCTTAAACTGCGACACTCTAGTTGTCCGTTCGGACTGTTGAATCTGGGGGAGCGAGTAGCATCGGTCAGACGCTGACGGTCGGCGACTACGTCGACTAAGGTCGTGCATGGTGTTCCGTCTCGACAAGCCGTTTCGGAAACGGCGACCAATATCCGTCTCTTCTCCCCCAGCTACATGTCCACCATCAGAGGAATAGTCGCTAGAGCCGCTGGAGCCAGCTTCAGGCGGAGAAGAGGGTGGTAATGAAGCAATGTCGTCTCGAGAAGCGATGATACAGTCGACTATCTCAGGTTTTGTCAGGAGCTCCGCCTCCTCGGTAAGGCCGGCGGCGGCGTAGAGGCGGACGAGCTCGTCTTTGCGTAGACGAAGAAGTTGACGACGTGGGGCCTCATTGATTAAATAACCATCCGCTATCACACACAGGGTGTAAATATCTACTGTGGGACGACGATGACATAAGACTCACAAGAATCCACGTCCTCGTCGTCGCTTGCATCCGAGTCCGTCAACTCCCATCTCGTGTGACCGTCTACATCCATCGAGCTCGCGGCATCCTCATCCTCATCACTTGAGTTCGAGGCCCTACGCCTCTTCACCATGTTTCCGGAACGCGACCGGTTGTTCGCGAGCGCGTTCTCACTGCCACTCACAGCACGCTTCCGCTTCGAGCCTGTGGGCACAGCATCGTGCATGCTGTCCTTGCTGTCCAGAAATGAACGCGACGGGAGGCGGCGTAGGTTGAAGTGGAGAGGGACGAGGACGGCCCGCGGCGAGTCTGGCGGAGAGCTTGACGCGACCGAGCCGTGGGAACGTGATGTTTGAGAGAATGCGGCAGGAATGGTAAATACGCGTCGTCGAGACTGGGGACCGCGACGCGAGGGCAGCTTCCGGACTGGATATAGAGCGCGGTCAGTACTGCTTGATGTCGCTCGCTGTGCTGGCCGTCGCTGCTGTTGCGCCATCAAGTCGAGCTGGGTAGCGCCAGCGAGCGTATTAGAGGTGTCGATGGAAAGCACTTCACAGTCAGAGCAGAGCTGTCCCAGAAGCCGTAACAGTTGCCTTCAAGGGCGTTGTCGCTGGGTTGTCGTCGCCCTCGTCGTCGTCGTCGTCGATGGTGGTCGTTTTGTGGGATGGAACAGCGTATAAACACGAGCAAACAAACGTTATGTGCTGTCACAGTTAGGTCACGCTCCACATGCTGTGACTCATAGTCTGTCACGTCCGTTGGGCGGGTTACGCGCAGATGCTTATGTAACGGCGGTAAGCTCGTCTGCAAGTATAAGTACTTGAATGGCTGTAGTTACATTAAGGTTCTACATTGTACAGTGTTTTATACTCTTCACTTTACACCTGATAGATGCTTGACACGCCGTACATCTTGGTGTCAGCTTTGGGAAGGACGTCGTCGGCGCCGTAGACTATGTTCATCTCGTACATCTTGGTGTCCACCGGAGTGCCAGACGCTTTTGGTGCACTTGGAGCAGCTCTGGCCTTCTTCGACGCCTCCGGTGCGGCGCTAGCTTTGCTGGCGATACTCGCCGCACGCCCATCAGGAATGTTGATGAACTCGTGTCGACCGTCCGAGGCGACACCATCGAAGATGTAGTAGCCCTTCCTCTCGAATTGGATGATGTCTCCCTTTTTCAACTCCTTAACGTTCGCATCTGCGAGCGCCGCCTCACGGAACTCGCTCGATGGCGTGACAAAGTCCTTGACATCGTCCTCCTCCTCGAGCTTCTTCTTCGTGATCAGGTAGTCGTAGTCGAGAAGCGTCGCCTCGACTAGAGGGTTGCTATCTGAGGCAACCGCCAGCCAGGTGACCTTCTTCTTGGTCTTTCGGAAGTCGCCCGCGAGGTGCAGCTCCATCTCAATGCTCTCAACCTTGCCGGAAGCGCTGATCTTCTTGGACCGCACAATGGCGTTACCCCAGTCCATGAGGGTGATCTTCGCACGTTTGTTAATGACAGATATCACAATGAAACAGCAGCAAACCTCACCTCCTCGTTGTCCTCGAAGGACGCGGCGTCCTCCTGCTCAATAAGAATTGATTTAGCAAACACAGTCTTCTTCTCGCCGACCTCGGGATTCTTTTTGTGCTTGGGAAGAGTCTTGATCTCGGGCACCTCAGGAGCGCCGGAAATCGTCACAGGAACACTGAGGTGTCCATTTAGCTCACATTCTCGGACATAATTATCGGGAAATACTCACAGATCTTGCTTCGTAACGGCCCAGAACCGTGGAGCGATCGGATCGATGACTTTCTTATTCATGGTCCACAGGGTATCCCACTCAAGCGAAACGATGTTCTGAGATGGGCCCTGCGCAACCATGAACTGCTGGAGAGCTTCGACAGTGAGACCGCGGCGACGGATGCCGCGCACAGTAGGGAAGCGCGGGTCGTCCCAGCCACGAACGTGGCCCTCATTGACAAACCAATGGAGCTTACGCTTCGAGAGGAGGGTGTATATAAAGTTGAGACGACTGTCATGAGCAGCGTTAACAATCGCAACGTTGTCCAAGCAGCTCGTTCTCACCTAAAGTCCCAGATAAACACCGGACGGAGACCCAGAGCCTCGATCATCCAGTAGTACTGGGGGTTGCGGTCGCGATACTCGTTCGTCCTCAGCGCGTGTGTGACACCCTCAAGCGAGTCGACGATCGGACACGCAAAGTCGTACGTCGGGTAGATTTTCCATGTGCTGCCTGTGCGGTGATGTGGGAGGATGTTGCAGCGGTAAATGACAGGGTCACGGAGCGCCTTGTTCGGGTTGTCGACGCTCATCTTGGCTCGGATGCACCAGCGGAGACCCTCCTCGGTGCCCTTCTTCATCTCCTCGAAGTGCTTCAGGTTGTCCTCGACGCTGTCATCTCGGTGCTTGGACGCGATTCCATCGAAGCGTTCTTGACGCATCTGCAGCAGAGAGCCTCAGTATATCATCCTCATATAGGAAGAAATTTGGTCGTTGCACCTGCATCTGCTCGGTGTCATCAGCGTACGCCTTGCCCTCCTTGATGATCTTGACAGCGAGGTCGTAGAGCTGGTCGAAGTAGTCAGACGTATGCGAGATACTGTCGCCATGGACGTCGAGCAACGCAAGATCCTCCAGAATTGTCTCCTCAAACTCAGTCTATAAACACTGGTCAGCCAATAACACTGGCGCGACAACATCCACCACTTACCCTCTCCTTCGTAGGGTTGGTATCATCGAAACGAATGAGCAACTTGCCCTTGTACATCTTGGCAAAGTATTGATTGAGCATAGCAGCTTTTGCGTGACCGATGTGGAGGTAGCCACTGGGCTCAGGCGGGAAACGGGTGACAACCTCGCCCTCTTTCGCGTTAGGCAGTCCGAGGGTGAAGGATGCGGCGGTCTTGTTCGTGCGAGCTTTATGTGACTTCGCCTCTACGAACCGCAAAGAAGAATATAAGTGAGTTAAACTAGCACTAAGGAGTACGTGCGCACCGATCAAGCTAGCAAGGGCGAGCTGTGTCGACTCGAGAGATTCGACGTGTGCGTACCAGCGGTTGAGGTGCACATGCTTGTTGTTCTTCAACAAACCCACAAGCTTAATGCTACCTATGATTGTATTAGACTGACTGGATATGAATATATGCATAGATGGGGCAGTCCATACCCTTGAGAGCACCCCAGACCATGAGATCGGCAGCACTGATATCGTGTCCGATTAGGAACGCGCGGAAAGCTAGGTGGTCATCCAGGGAGTCAAGAGAAGCTACGAGTTCAGGAAAGGCGGTGGTTGTCGGCAGCTTCTTGGCAAGCTCAAAGAAAGATTGTGTCTTCGCGTGGACGCGATTTCAGTATATATTCCAATTCGATGTGGTCGATCGCGACACACCTTTGCGCTGTCGTCCGCAAGCCCGGCCGCTTTCGCGAGTGCCCTCACAATCTCATCCTCTCCAGTAGTCTTGGAGCCATTGAGATCGAGCGTGATCTCAGTTGACTCGTCGAAAGTGATTTCGGCTTTCTGAGTGTATGTCGCGGTCGCGAGCGCCGCGTACGGGAATGGTGAAGCGGTGGAGGAAACGATGAGAACACCAGCCATGGTCACGTATGTCTTGGGCAAAGAAAAAAGTTAGTTTTGTCATATATAGTCTACAGGATCTGTATAGTTGACTCACGACGCTACAAATGACTCTGAATGACGCAGAGGCAGAAATTTGGACGCGCTTTACTAGGCGTACAGGGTTATCGGGGTCTCGACACGGAGTCACTTCGTGGCGCTCGCTTAGAATTCCTGGTCCGCTGCCACCGCATCGACATTGCCTGTTACTCGTATGGCTTTACCTACAGCCTCCTCGAAGGCTATGCACCTTACTTATCTACCCCTGTCTTATAACATCAGCTCATGAAAATTTTGCGTTTACTTTCTTCTCGATATCTCCCTACCACAATGTCTCAAGAAGATACTTATAGCTCACCGACCGCTTATGTCTATACTCGGTACGACATCGACAAGCCCCCACCGCATCCTGGAAAGGAGTGGACTAGATTTATATGCATTTCGGATACACACTCTCGCAGATACAAAGTGCCTAATGGAGACGTACTGTTGCACTCTGGCGATTTATCAAGCTGGGGTTATGCCCCACAGATTGAGACTACAATCAAGTGGCTTGAAGGTTTACCACATCCCGTTAAAATGTGAGTATGGTATGCGAAAATTCTTTCTTCACTACTGTCAATAGCTAACAGCCGAGGTGTAGCGTGATTGCGGGCAACCACGATGTGAGTTGCTTGGGAGGGATGATGAGCTAGGAATCGGTCACTAACCGTGTCTAGTTGGCCATGGACCTTAAATGCGCAACGGATGAACAGTGGGCCGCTCAATCTGGGGGACTGTTGCCGTTGAAGGTAAGTGTCCCATGTGTAGACGTAGATTTACGCCGGCGTTCTAAGGCGCGGTCTTTTGCAGGAAGTAGAGGGCGCGCGTGCACGGATACATAGTGAATCAGCGAAGAAAGCTGGAATTCATTATCTCGAGTACGAATCCATGTCGTTCACGACGAATTCCGGACGTACATGGGAAGTCTATGGCTCTCCTGTGAGTCGTAGCCTGTAGAAACCATATCTCTTTTGCCTCTAAGTCTCTGCACCATTGTAGGGAACACCGAAATACGCACTTGGCGCTTTCCAATACAGATCCCACTCCGAAGAGGCTGTCGAAGTTCACTCACACATACCTCCAACCACTGAGATTCTGCTCACACATACACCCCCTTTTGGCACTTGCGATCGTACAAGGAAAGACAAGCATGCTGGTTGTCCTGCCCTCGCCGCTCGCCTAGATAGCGGGAAACTAATGGCGTGCAAACTGCATATTTTCGGACATATTCATGAAGCATTTGGCATAGCCGTGAAGCCTGCTGACGACAGTTGCTGCGAACGCATCAGCGTTAACGCCGCCATGCCGGACAGTTCATTGGCAACGATAGTTGACCTGTTGAATGATTAGGAAAAACTCCGCAATTTATGTATGCGTAATGACTATCACCTAGTATACTGTCGTAATGAACCCTCGGATGGTAACAAGTTCAGTAAACCTTGCCAGGATTGCCGTTTGTCTTCTTCTTGGACACCCACTCGCCAGAGTCCTGGAACCCAAGGACTCTTCTCATCAATTTGAGTTGCTGCTGGCGCTCAGACTCGGATGTGCAACCAAACGAGGCAATCCTTGTCTCTGGACACGCATACCTGCCCACCACAGGTACAAGGTCCAAGCGAGTACAACGACTCAAGTACTCATACATCATGCCGCACTGCGTTTATTTCTTCTTACCATCTGAGCAACGACACAGGTCATAGCACCTTTTCCTCTGCACCTCGACCCATTACTTCCACTCCGGCGTCCGCCCCCTCAGGCTCTGTGCGGCTCCAGATGTACGTGCCTCACCTCCGAGACTTGCCTCCATCTGTCTCTCTGCTCTTCAACACGACAAGACAACGCGATAAAGCGAGTCTTGATGTCATCTCCAACGACATCCTCGTCGACATCATGTCCAACTACCTGGACGTCGAAGATGTACTCGCTCTCCGCCAGGTGAGTTCTCTTCTCTCTTGATACCACGATACGCTCATAATCATGGAATGCAGGTGAGCAGACTATATAACTCCCTCAGCCGCCAACCTGTCATTTGGCGACGACTGCTACGCCGCACCACATTGCCCATACCACCTCTCTGTCCACGCTATAAGCTCGAAAGCATCACGGGCAAGGACGCCGAAGAACTACTCTGCCGTGCATATGAGCTTGACAGGATATGGAAGGCTCCGCCCCAGCAGACAGACCGGTGGAAGTTCGACTCGACGGAGGGCTACGTTGCGGAGATGACCATGGTTGCAGGGGGACAGTTCCTGCTTGCATCGGTATCGAACGAGCACAAGGAAGACTGGAGAATTGTGATATACGCAATGCACGGGAGGGAGCAGGTCTACCCCGTCGCACACCTCCAGACAGCGACAAAGGCGTACGACATCAAGGCGAAGTGGCTCAGAATCGAGGGGAAGCGGAGCCTGTCAATCACGTATACGATAAGGAAGTTTGTATTGCGGGCACACCGTCGAAGAGGGTATGTAACAGAACGCGTATGTTCTGAACTCACTTATTCACGCTTTGCCTGAAAGAATCAATGTCTCTGAATACCCGACTCATAGACATTTCACTCCTGCCTTCCCTATGAAGTGGGAAGTCCGCACCGAGCGAATACATCGGGACACCCTCGAACGACTAGGTGGATTTGACCCGGAGTACCCGCTTGGGTCGGTAGTTTGGGAGGACCACTTTCTACCGCTACAAGGGAAGATTTTCAAGTCCTTGCAGATGATCAGGTCGCCTCATGGGCTAAGCCACGTTTCTGTGGATGAAACACCCGGCCAGGTCATTGTCACAGTGGTCAGAGGGGCAAACACTATCATGATTGAGCCTCTTGAAAAAGGCCTGTTCACACCCGCAAAACTACATCTACGTCCGTACGCGAAATACCATCAATATGTGAGTACCACTGGCTTGTATAATGGTCGGTCTTGAACCGACACTCTACAGAAACACGCCATCAAAGCTCTGCGGCTCTTTCCCCAGCAACGGCAGATCCTGGTTGTACGACAGATTGAAGTTTTTCGCGGCAATTCGGTCTGCCCTCTGACCGTCTTTGAACTCTTCGACATGCCGACCATTGAGTCCATATGTCTCAAGGAACGCGCCGTTGCCCCAGTCGATTCCCTATTCATCAGCGAAGCATCCATTAAAGACAACATCTGGATAACAGAACCCTGTTTGCCCAACCTGTACGCGGACTGTTCTGATGTCCGCACCGATTGGCTCAGAGGGCGTACGAAACCTAAACCCATCACTACGTTCTTGCGAAGTCGACACGACTCTTCCGGCGAGGAAGCACTCCTACGCATGACTTTCTACCCCCGTCTCGTCGACTATTCGAATATCGGTCTGGAAGAGGGTGGGGCGGGAATGCATGCGTCCTACTGGAAATACGACCTCCGAAACCGCACGGTATATCGTAGCAGCCCCTCGGAAGGCAGGCTTCGGTACCGCGCCTACCCTGGAACGCACCGCACGCTGCTGACCACCGCTCCTTCCGCATACGACTGTATGCTGCACGACTCTGTGTGGAGTATCCATCGGTATCACAGCAACGAGCTCATGGCTGAGCGGCGGAAGATCGAGTTCCCGAAGTCGTTCGTAGTGCCTGATGCGGAGGGCGCCGTCAGGGATATTTCCATGGAAATTGGTGGGACGCGACAATTTGAGGCGGTCGCGTGGGACGAGTTTAGTGGGCGAATCCTCTTCGCGAGGCCTGACCAAAGGGAGATCGAGGTAGTGGACCTCGCGCGGGCACCACCAAAAGGTGAGTCTAAAACTATCTCTTCGTAACGAGCAATATGTTAATCAATTTCATCAGAGCCACCTCCAACTATGACTACCTCCAGGCTGTCACTAGGTCTTGGTCTCAGCGTATATCTGCTCGCCACTCGTGCTAGCTCCTTGATTGCCCTGGCGCAGAGTGTCTTTAGTTCGTTTGTGTCGCAGGCGACGGCCTGATTCTATAGTTTACTGTTTTCTTCCTTCTTTAATTCGTGTTCAGTTTACCCATTTTGTACCAGATTTATATCGCCGACTCCGAGTCTTGCAGGGCGCACTGAGGGTCGCCACCAGTCTGTGAAATACTACGGTGGGAAAGTGGGAGACGCCGTCAGACAACAATATGCACAAACAAAGCGCGAGTTCTCACACGGCGCGTCGCTTGACGACGGCGACGACTACACCCTCCATTTCGTAACAGCCCGCTGGGCGATCAGTTCCATTATCTGTACGATATACTATGCGTGCACCAATAAGTACAAGAAGAAGAAACATCTACAAGAAATAATAAACGGCTATGGTACAAGCCTGAAGAGCTGCAAGATGTGAATATGTGCTTTGCGATGTGATATGGGAGCAAGGACAGCAAGAACTAGCAAGAAACGAGTGTGATAGCACAAGAACAAGATTGCGTGATACTTTTATTCAAGATTCAAGGAGGTCCAAGCCCGTTTTTGTGCCGTCGTTCAAGACAGATTGAGGACGGTGTCCGAGTCGGTACTTGGAGCGCATGGAGCGTATGAACTTTTGCTTCTCGGTGAGAGTCAGTTGGAATCTTGTTCCTGAGCGATAAACCCGTACCAAGAAATTATGGGGATCGAATACATCCTTGTCTGTATTTTGCGGAGAGACGGCAGTCATCATGGAATGTGACGAAGACATGTCCGTAGGACTGGGAGAAGGAACATTGATATCCGTCACTAGACCCTCGTCAACTTCGAGAATGTCCGACTATAGTCAGCATAGAAGATTGCGCCACGTGTTAGCATTGGAACACGGAAAACGTCCAGTCTGACAGCAAGACACTCACCAGTGCAAGACTTGGTCGGAAACGAATCGGGCGATCAGTGTGTCGACGGTCAACGGTTCGCTGCCACTTCTCAGCCTTGATATTCTCGAAGAGACAAAGTGAATCACGTACCATAAGACCGTCGTATGACGGCGGAGGATTCAAGCAGGCTGCCGCATGAGGAAACGGCGGTAACTGGGTGTATAAAGAGAGCGCCGCATTTGGTTGAGCATAGGGAGAGCTCTGGACGGTCTGGCCGGCGGATGACATTGGTGAGTCGACAGCTATAGGGACGGGAAAATAAGAGGAAGGGAAGGAAATCGGCCACAGAACAGAGCGCCAGGTCGTAGAACGAAGAAATGAGCGTGAAGCAGCTGGTCAAAAGTGAGAGACGGAGTCGACCCTTCAGTGGAGTGAGGTTGGGTGAAGCATAGTCAGTCGCGTGGCGTCCAAAGATACGCGAGAGGAGGCCAGGGGGATGCTGTATAAGGTAAAGGCGCAGCTGACCCAGAACATCAAGGCAGCTTTGGACGCGCGCATTAGAAAATGCTTCCGCCAGCACGAAATACCTCCAATAATCGGTTAAAGACACAAGGAAGAGCGCAAAAGCAGATATGGGGATCGGAATCTATTGTGGAGCAAGAAGTGAGCAAACTGCTACTTTCAAATTTATCGACTAATACAAGTCCGCGACTGGTCGAGGGCAAAGCTCAACGACTACGGTCACGAAAAAATGCAAGCCCTTCAAAAAGTTTGAGCCTAGTGATATGCTCCCCTTCTCCCAGAGCCATATACATCGTCCCCTAGGCCCCTGAAGTCCAACGCTACTGCGCAAGCTAGTGCGACAACATGAAGGAACGTCCAGGAAAGCTTGCTCCTTCCGGGGAGAACGCGTCCACAAGAGAACGCTAGTAGCGCGTAGAGCAGATGTCAGAAGGGCAGAGTGTTTGTGAACTGCTCTTCCCACTACTGCAGCTCTGACATTGGCTCTACGAGCAACTTGGAGCAAGAACGTTCTTCGTGACGTGACGCGATTCGTGACAGTCACATCCGCCATCAAAAGCGGCGGGCCCTGATAAGCTGAGTGCCTCGTCTAGCAAAAAAAAGGAGGCTGAAAAGAAGACTACAGGCGTTCATTGTGATGGACGCTGTGATAAGCACGCACCATAAACCCCGAACAAATATTTGAGCGTGAGGATGCCCCAGGGCTGCAGCATATATTCGAATGCAATGAAGAGCATTGATGTCTTCCCTAATGCCAAGGTCAGCAAGTCATCCAAACAGATGAGACTTAACATAGGACAGTACAATGAGGATATTTGCTGCTGTGCCCGTGTAAGAGGTGGCCTTGTTGATGATCGTCCCCAGGACTATCTACTCGCAGGAGTCCCCGCCCGTAACTCAAGGGCTTTTGAAGATAGCCAGAGTCTCCAACTAGCATCAAGATACAGAAGTGGCATCACCAGAGGACCATCTTCCTGCAAGTGTGGGTCTTTCCTGGGCGAAGTGTCCCACAGGACCGGGGCCGCCACAATAGCTCTCTTCTCGAATTGAGGCTCGCCATCCGAGCTTGCGTATATTTTGCCAATCGCCTCCACACGACTTCAGATAGCTGCAGGCGAAGCAAGAAGAGCATCCTTGGCCAACGCGTTGTTGTGTGCCGGGGCATGGGAGTGATGCATGTGGTTGAGAACAAGAAACGCCGCGGCCAGAATTGCAGCTCTTGCATCATGTCTCGATACTTCCACCACCTTGGCTACGTATACCTCTACCTGATACATCCCTCGACCTTCCTCTCTACTTTTCATCGACAGGCTAAGGATGCTAACAAGAATTGATCCAGCACCGAATCGACTCGAGCTCGCCAACGACGGCACGAGCCCCCTACGTACATACCTCTCAGACAGTTGGACAACCGATGTGGCCTACTGCACAATCTGATCCACTGACGAAACCGCTCGACACTGCCTGCAGTTTAAGATAACGTATGAGTCTAATACTTCCACCATGCTTCCAACCCACCGCATCACAGCCTCAAAACGCACGGAGACTCGCATGTGTACTGGCAGAAGGAGGATGCCTCACAAGTACGAAACACCACAGGCGAGTATTCGAATCACGTCTAGACTCTTCCTCCTCGCAGATCAGCGGCCGTAGATGAAGCCATTGCGAGGCCAGGAATTGCATATACTCGATTGTCATCGACATCATAGAATCCTGACTGCCACCTCGACCTTACATCTCTAAATTTTACACAACGGACATATTTTTCAACGTATAGGGATCTATCGGGAGTGTATAGACCGCACATGCTGTACATATTCGATGTAGCCGAGCCCGAACCCACACTCCCTCTGACAGTAGTATTAGTCCAATGAACCCATGAATAAAGGATGGCTCTACAATACATAGCGGAATACAGTTCGGTCGAAAGCGCGAGCACAAGACATGGATAACGGGAATAACAAAGATAGTGGCGACAAGAGACTAGAACTTGAAATCCTTCTCTTTTCGCGACTCGCGTTCGCGATCCGCCTTTTGCTTCTTCTTTGCCATTTCCCTTACAATCAAGTCCGAGAAGTCCTCGCGGCCGTTAGCACCAGGCACACCAGCAGAGCCCCGAGCACCTTGGTCGTAACGGCGGCGCAGCTCTTCCTCGGACATGCCCTCGAGCTCCGAAGCGTCGATGGATATATCCACACCGTTCGCCTTGCGCTGTGAGACTGTCAGCACGCCTAACGCAATGGTGTTGATTCAGTAAAGGGCTTACCTTCGTCCCACGTTCGTCGCCGAGGACGGGGATAGCAGCGTTTGCGTTTGCCACGGCACTGACATCGTATCCCCGCTCGCTGCCCATGAGGCCGCGCACTGATGTCTGCTTCTCGGGCACAACTTGGTAGAGCGACCTCGGGCCGATATCTGTA
Organism: Phlebiopsis gigantea 11061_1 CR5-6; assembly: GCA_000832265.1. Classification (NCBI taxonomy): domain Eukaryota; kingdom Fungi; phylum Basidiomycota; class Agaricomycetes; order Polyporales; family Phanerochaetaceae; genus Phlebiopsis; species Phlebiopsis gigantea. The sequence goes on along the minus strand of KN840473.1, from coordinate 55,663 downwards.
GCCTCGCTTGGTGCCCGAGCAGTGGTTTTTCGGAGCTCGAGGAAGTCGGGAGTTTCGAGGCCGCCGGCGACCGTTGAAACAACGCTGGTCATGCCTGACGGTGTCTCCAGACCCGACGGCGTCTGGAGACCATCCGCTGGCGCTGGCTCTGCGATGTCTTCCTCCTCCTCGGACTCTTCTTCGGACTCGGACTCCTCTTCTGCAGAAAGGCAAAATATCAGAGCTGCACATCACAGATGACATGATAAACGCACCTTCTTCAGGCTCCAGTTCACCCCACGGTGACCGATCAACAGGCTCACCGCCCAACTTTTTGGAATAAAGTTCAGAAAGGGGACGGGCAGAACGGCAACATGGACTCACATCGGCATCATTAGTCTTTGGTAGGACACCAAACACATCGCCGTACAACGGTCGGTTGTACTCATCGAGCGGAGGTTTACCCCAACCACCGGGATGGAATCCCCACTGTGCACTAGAGCTTGTTTGGTATAGAGGAAGACGGATAGCGTATTGTGCTCACCCTTCCGGGATCGGGGCGTTCAGACCGGGTATCCGCAGTGTTGGGTAACTTGGTGGTGGACCGAACCGCTGCATACTAATCAACCATGGAGGGGGTGCAAGAGGAGGAATTGATAGCGCTTCGACAAGCTCTGGGGACAAGTCACCGGGGCGTTTGTGCTTGAGCTGAGTTTCAAACTCCTTGCCTTCGTAGTACCTGTCGACATGTTCAGTCCGGGTGCGCGACCAAAACACAAACACAACATACATCTCGCCAAAACCGGTAACGTTCGGCTTGGTCATGTATTTGAAGAATGCATCATGAAGCTTTTGGTAGTCGATATCCATCTTTCCCATCTTAGGTTGAACACGTTCACGAGTCTTGGCCTTGAGGGACATGTTGGCTTCTTTCTCCTTGACCGCGTCACGCATCGTGGCAATACCGGTATCCGCGATATAGGACGGGAGCTGGAACGGAGGTTTTTCAATACCACGCTTGCCTTGCAGGTAGTCACGCTTGGCACTCCAGTGTGCGGGTATAGGGACGGTGTTCCGGTAGCTTTTGAGGTGGAGAAGGAGACGAGGGTCGGCCGCGGTAACGTCTGTCCACTCTACGACTTCCGGTTTCTTGACCAGTTGTTTGAGTTCAGCGACTGTTAGCCGATTCATCTTCCTGGCCTTCTTCTTTGACAAAGGCTTTTTCTCTTCCACTTCAGAGTCGCCGTCGGACTCCATGTCATCGTCGGAGTAGATGATTTCGCCTTTCCCGCGGTCAGTATCGCGTAGCTGTTCCATACAAATTCAGAAACAACACATAATCGCAAAATTGGTTCTGAACGTACTGCTGAAGATTCGGGAGGAGCCTGGAAGCGTGCAAAGACATCGGAGAATGCTTCGAGAGCGGCTCCTTTCACTTCCAACTGCTCAGACACGTACTCGACGTTCATAGGCTGATCTGCATCCTCCTGCTGAGCTCCTTCCATAGCACCTCCATTGATTTCCTGAGAGCGTGCCTCATTAGCGTCCAGTATATGTCGCGACATAGACAGGACGCACTGTGGTGACCTGTTCGACCTTCTTTTGCTTGGCCTTCAATCGCCGGAGTTGGTTCTTCGACTTGACCTTGACATTTGATTTGGTCCCATTGATGCCATTTGTCCCGTTGGCAAGTATCAGAGTGGACTGAACGGCGGTGGCCATTGTGAACGGCGGTACGTGAAGTGAGTGCGTACAGACGACAAGGGTGAATTGCTCACGTAAGCAGATTTCCGGGTGTGATACGATCAAGCGGAGCTATAACCTTGGAAGCGCCCCTACCCGAACATCAGTCGGAGAGTCAACGGCTCGGCAGTCGCCGCCACAATGCATTTCGAGTGAGCGAGAAATTTGCTCTCGAGCTTTTCGACCACCACCAGATCTATCGATCACAGCCAACTCGCACCCCCAACATACGCTTGAGTCGGCCAGCAGTCGACTCTTAAAAGAAAACTAAAACAGACAGTCCGATATGTCGACGTAAGAAGGCTATCTTGTCGCAGGAGAACTAGGTTGCTCATCAAAGGGCTCCTTCACAGAGAACAGCTCCAGGATGTTCAGGAGAGCGAGATCGAGTCTAACTGGGACCAGGTCGTTGACAAGTAAGTAGAAGTGCTGTCAGATATGCTCCAGGAGCGCTGATTAACCGTCCTGTAGCTTCGACAACATGGAGTTGAAGCCCGAGCTCCTCCGTGGAATCTACGCTTATGGGTGCGCTTCCTTCTGTATCCCTATCTCGAATCCGCTTATGCTGCTACAGTTTCGAGCGCCCCTCTGCCATCCAGCAGCGCGCAATCGTCCCCGTCATCAAGGGCCACGATGTCATCGCCCAGGCTCAGTCTGGAACTGGCAAGACTGCGACCTTCTCCATCTCCATTCTCCAGCAAATCGACACCAGCATCAAGGGTACCCAGGCTCTGATCCTGGCTCCCACCCGTGAGCTCGCTCAGCAAATCCAGAAGGTCGTCGTCGCTCTCGGTGACTACATGAACATTGAGTGCCACGCCTGCGTCGGCGGCACCAACGTCCGTGAAGACATGGGCAAGCTCCAGGAGGGCGTCCACGTCATTGTCGGCACCCCCGGACGTGTCTTTGACATGATCAACCGTCGCGCCCTCCGTGCGGACACCATCAAGCTCTTCTGTCTCGACGAGGCCGATGAGATGTTGTCCCGTGGTTTCAAGGACCAGATCTACGAGGTCTTCCAGCTGCTCCCTCAGGACACCCAGGTCGTCCTCCTCTCTGCCACCATGCCCGCTGACGTCTTGGAAGTTACCAAGAAGTTCATGCGTGAACCCATCCGTATTCTCGTCAAGCGTGACGAGTTGACCCTCGAAGGTATCAAACAGTTCTACATCGCCGTCGAGAAGGAGGAGTGGAAGTTGGACACCCTCTGCGATCTCTACGAGACTGTTACAATCACCCAGGCTGTCATCTTCTGCAACACCCGCCGGAAGGTCGATTGGCTGACTGAGAAGATGCACGCCCGTGAATTTACTGTCTCTGCCATGGTCAGTTCTCGACGTGTTTATCAGTCGGATGACAGCCGAGACTCTAACCAACTTCACATCAGCACGGAGACATGGAGCAGAAGCAGCGCGAAGTCCTGATGAAGGAGTTCCGCTCAGGATCCTCTCGTGTCCTCATCACCACTGATCTGCTCGCTCGTGGCATCGACGTCCAGCAGGTCTCCCTTGTCATCAACTACGATCTGCCCACCAACCGGGAGAACTACATCCACCGTATCGGTCGTGGCGGTCGTTTCGGTCGTAAGGGTGTCGCTATCAACTTCGTCACCACCGAGGACGTACGCATGCTCCGGGATATTGAACGTGAGTACTCGTACGCTTTCCCTTATACGAGCGGCTGTCTCACCGGTACACATGACAGAGTTCTACAACACCCAGATTGATGAGATGCCCCTCAACGTCGCGTACGTCCCCATCGACTCTAAACTTATTCGAGACATTGCTGATTGTTTCATGCAGCGATTTGATTTAGACGATTTATATCCTACCCTACGCCCCTCATATTGCGCGCACCACCAGCTCGACGACATCGATTCGGATCCAACGGATCACTCCAGACTCCCTCGCCTACACACCTGCATCTCGGTCACACCACACGCTGTATAACTGCCACGACGGGATCCACCACGCGTTTCTATTTTGCCCTCTACTCTGGCCTCTGTTCTATCCTGTGTTCAACTTTCGTCTCTTGCGCCTCGCTCGTCTCTTCGTTGCTAAAAGTGTAGTGCAGTATGTACTATGAGAATATGCCATCGTGGCTAGTTTATATATTATCGTCGTCATCCTCTTGCACGGGGCCAGTCTCGAGTGCATGTGATGCCAACACGGACGTCGGTGTCCAGAGTGATCCGGGGGTACGGGGCTGCGCCGTGCGGTGTTCAGGGTCTCTGCGCCGGCGGTGCTTCTGCAGCCCTCCGCCCGATTTGGGAGGTTCTGTCGCAGCCGCGGTCGAGGCAATGCGCCTGAAATTCGGGGCGTCGCTCTCAGCAGGTTGAGCCGACACCGACATGCGCAGGGAGCCGCGTGCATCAGGCCTAAGAGGGGGTTTGGTTTCGTGTGCCTTGCCGACGCTAAAGGCACATCCGGCGGGCTGTGCAGCCTGAGCGACAGGCTTGGCGCCCCCCCGCTGGGCTTGCGACATCGTCAGGGCTGGCTTTCTGCGACTGAACGCATGTCGGATGAAAATGGTGCACGCCACAAGCTCTGCACCTCCATCTTTACAATCTTTCCCCGCGTCCGACACCGACCGCAGCTGCCACCCAGGTTCATAGGTGATTGACGGGTAAAATTGTCCCATTCTGCCTATAACTAGACCTGCGCCGTTCTGCACTCAAACTCAACCCGCCGCGATCACAGACCCGTCACATTGGCGTGAAACTCTACAGAGACATCCCGTCCCGATATACCCGCGTGCTGACTTCATACTCGTGAGTGCGCCTATTAAATCTTCTCTCTTCAACCACCACTCCGACTGACTTTGTACATTATGATACCGTTCCTGCGTCGACGCCTTTGTTTAGCTGCCGTGTAATCAAGTGCACCCTCGCAAAGGCAATCTCTGTATTGCCGGCCATCACATTCCACGGCCCTTAAACTCTCCGTGGCCATACTCGACCCGTTGGCCATAGCACCCTCATTCGTCAACGTCTCCCGCCGCTGCCAGCGTATATATATTGATAGGCATGGTGGGTTCAACATGTTCACACATCTGCCACGAGCCCCTACTGATAATCAACGCCTCCATCTCGTCCTTTGCTGATTCGTTCAAAACCACCACCTTATAACTTCCAGTACTCGCAAGCGATGCGTCCGAGAGTAGCCCTCTCAGCAATCTCCTCAATCAACACGGCGGCTTGTTACTCTGCGCCTATGTCGCCATCGGGACGGGCAGTCGACACGCCCTCAATCCAGGCTGCTATACCTCCGACGGAGGTCGTCCCCCGCGTCTTCATCGGCGACCTAGCAGCGGCGGAGAATGCAGCTATGCTCGCGCACCTGGGCATAACACACGTCGTCTCTGCCATGCGCGGATCGGTCTCACTCCCCACCACTGCCGCACCTTTCACCTGCCTCCAAATCCCTCTGACCGACAGCCCGTTCGCGGAGCTCGCGGAGCATCTCCCTCGCGCGACCGCCTTTATCTCAGACGCGTTACAGGACCCCCGCGCCCGGGTCTTGGTGCACTGCGTGCAGGGCATCAGTCGGAGCGCGAGCGTCGTCTGTGCACACCTCATAAAAATATACGGCTGGACACCGGCGCAGGCCGTACAGTACGTGAAGAGCAAGCGGCCCATGGCGGAGCCCAACGCAGGATTCGTCGCGCAGCTGGGCGAGTTCGCCGAGTCACTACGAGCGGGTGCTGCGGGGCGGGGGAGGCGATGAGGACATGCCACCGAGCACTAGTGGTGCGCCTCTGGCCTCGGCAAACGGTGAGATATCAAACACTGATGCCTTGTCCGCTTGCCAGAGAGCTGACTTTGCCTTTTCGCCGGGCAGCAATCTCACAGGTGGCTGCCCAATACATCACGATTTGATGTGCTTTCTTCCCCCGTAGCTCCCCGCCGGGTGTATATAAATTATGACTCCCATGTCAGGACCCGCCGTTATAGCAGCAGCCTCCCACACGGCCCGCTTTACATCCTCCCGCTCGCCGGACCCAGCCTATCCTATGTACATCAGTACTCACTACCCTACTTTCGCACTAGTGGCACCTGTCAAAATTTCGGGATCGTTTTCGTTCGTCTCCGACCATATATCCCTTTTCTGAATACCCCTTTGGCTCGTATCTATTCATCGCACTGAGTTAGATGATTGTTGTATGTCGGTATAGAACAGCCAAGTTATGATGATACGATAAGATTAAATACAGATGTACACGACATAGCAAAAACAAACGCGCAACTCAAAATATACACATCCAATCTGCATCCGACCTCAGCTGCCCAGAGCATTAGTTGACCATCATGTCCGAGATATCGAGCCGTCGAGGCTCGAGATGTCCCTGCGCATCACCTCTGTGTATGACCCTCGAACATCAACATCACGAAGCAAATCAGCAGCACCGTGACGTCTGAACAGACGCCTCCAGTGCTAACCCATCGTTTCTCGGCTGCGATAGCTTCACGCCGGGGGACTGTGGGGAAGGAGGAGGTTAAGAGCCAGAAATCACAATGGGGAAATAAATCTGCACGTACGCGGTCCTCGTCGAACTCGCCCTTCCTGACCTTCTCCAGTATATCGCGCGTCGCCCGCTCGAATGCCACCTCCACGTTATGGCCCGACTTGGCACTGGTCTCAACGAACAGCAGTCCCTCCTCCTGCGCCCATATCTCCGCCTCCTCTGTCGACACCTCCCGCTTGCGTTTGCGCGGCTGCGACGGTGCGTCCACGAGGGGAGCCGATGACGTCGTCTCGCCGGTCGGGCCCACCGGCTCTTCGTCCGAGCACAGGTCGACCTTGTTTCCGACGAGAATGCACGTCAGATGCGGGTCGGCGTGTTCACGGACGTCCTGCAACCACGAGCGCGCGCTCACGAAACCTTGGACATACGTCAGTGGGACGGACGGCGTCAGGCAGGGCGTGACAAGCATACTTTGCCGCGAAGTGACATCGTACACAAGAAGGCAGCCCGCCGCCCCACGGTAGTACGACCGCGTGATAGATCTGAAGGATTCCGTGCCGGCTGTGTCCCAACCTGACATTTGCGAGCGAGGCTCAGCAATGCAGGCTCTTATGCAGCGAAGGGCTCGGGGACGCACATTGCAGCTTGACTACTTTATTCTCCTCCGGTATGGTGATCAGCTTGGATCCAAATTCTACTCCTAGCTGACGGCACCCTGCGTTCACTGTCTTGTGGGGTAGAGTGCTAGCAGAACAGAACGTACAGTCGGATCCGGGTTCGCTAGGAAACGGCGGTCTGTCAAGCGAACGAGCAGAGAGGATTTTCCAACAGCCGCGTCGCCTGTGACATGGGTGTTTAGGGTTTCACTTTTGACAGCAGTCGAGCACGAAATAATACCAGTGATAATGAATTTGAGGACATAGTGCCAGGCTACTCCAGACATCACAAGTAATTAACGAGACTGGGTTCAAATTCTTCTTGGTAGTGTTTTGGGAGTGAAAGACAGGTAGAGGAGATTGTGGGTTACAGAGACAGGGAACACAGGTACAGAGTGGTCGTTGTATGCGGGGTCGTAGTGGTCGTATGCAATGATTGAGGTAACAGGGACGCCAGGGTCCCTCAACAGCGCCTAAACGCCGGCGGCAGCCACGTGCGAGCACCGGAGGACCCCGGCGCTGCCAACTTTCGTGCAGCTCGGTGCGCACAACGTCCAACTCATTTACCACCATTCACCATGACCTGGCGCGGAACTTTCACGTACGCCCCTCGTCAACTCTGTGACGCGAATACTGACGCTTAGCCTTACTCTTCTTGCGACATATCTTGATATGTATAGCTTTAACAAGTACAGCCAGATCGCGGCTAGGGCACTCCGCTCCTCGCTCAAGGAGACCGAGCGCGTTGCTGCTGAGAAGCGTGGCGCGACCATTCTGAGATATCAGGAGTGGAAGGATGGTCAAGGAGGCCAGCTGGTATGTCACCGCTTTCTGTCTCGTTGCTTTCTTACTACCGATATGTTTCTCCCGGTGTTTTGCTCTTTGCATCGGTCTCCCACCGCTCCGTATTCACATACATTTTCCACTTCCAACGAACTCCGCAACATAATCACATGTCGCGACTGTGGATGCTCATCCCATAAGCACCTCGTCGGCCGTTGGCAGCGACCGCTGCCGCGCACAGCGTTCGCGCTTTCTCCGCTGACTGGTGTTTAATGGAGCTTTACTCTGGCAACGCTGCGCTTCTCACCCATTCTCTTCATCGTGCCTTGCTTTATACCGACACCACATGTGATGCTCACCAACTTCTCTGTCTTGCAGGTCCACTTGAACCCGCCGGTCGAGAAGGATACCAAGCCCAAGGCTGTCGTCTAAAATCCCGCACGCATGTCTCTCCAGTGACGAATAGATTTTCATATCCCTTGAATGCCATGCTCCTGCCGGGCTTGTTCGCCATTGCGTGTTGCCGCTCGCGTTTACGGTCCAATTGCCGTCCGAATCGACGCAGACCTGACCGACAGTGGCCGGCCTCACCTTCGCGTATCCTTGCCGCGCTTATCACTTTAAGTCGACCCGTGGGCGGGTTGACTCTTATATCATCAACATATAGGGTGTACCTAGGGTGACTGACTTGGAAGAGACTGTCACTGTCACTTCCGAGTGTGCGTACATACCCCAATTCCCTTCGCTCGGATCTCGTCTCGGGATGAAAGGGTCTATGTAGTGTCCCAACGCCTATACCATTCATTACCTTTGCGGGCTCCATCGTACCTTATACTTGATACGGTACCGAAGCGGGGATCACGTCTGCCCTTTAATTACATCTATTGATGCCGTTTGCATTGAGGGTACGTGTGCTGGTGTGTACCCTCGTCTTGCTGTCGCCTGACGTACTCGTGAGTTCAAGACGCATTCTAGATAGATCAGCGGGCCCACTTTGCATTTTGTGGCAGACCCATTGGATAGAGCTTTCCTATTGGCCTTCCTATTCTAGCCTGGGGTCACCTTCGCATAGCGAGTCACCTTGGGCGGGTTAGGGTGGCGGGCATTCCCACGGCAGCGACACGTTCAGCCTGTGGTGACACACCGCATCTCGATTCGATACACCGTACCGCGGCCATTGGACAGGCGCAAGCTCCGTCGCGGTTCTCGCTGCAACGAGGCGGGGCCCCCGAGGCATGCGGGCGGTTACTTAAATAGGCAAATCATCACGTGACAGCGCGGTTTTCGAGTGGTACTTTTGCCCCTCCACCATGTCGGGCTTCCGCATCGCTCTCTTTGCCCTCTCGTCGCTCAAAGCTCCCCCTCAACGCTTTTTTCAGTCTCGCAGTGAGTCGGAGACGTTCTTGCGCTCACCGGACATGGGCTGAGACGTTCGAAGATCTCAGATACGCCAGCGATCTCCAAATGGCCGGACGAGGATGCTACAACTGCGGCGGTTGTGAGTACCTCTATCCCTGCCCGAGTACCTTCCCAGACAGCGTCCGCCGTTTTCCACATCTCCGGGGCTCTGTGGCCCAGCGTACGCGCGCGATTGCCCCTCCGTGAAGGCGTCTAGGCGGCAGTCTCGGTCGTGGGGGCTTCGAGTCTTCGGCGACGAAAATCTCTCTGTGTTGCAATCACCGCTTGCGCGTTCGCGAAGCTGACCCGCACCCTCTTTATAGTCGGACATCAGGCTGCCAGCTGCCCGAAGAGCCAGCCCACTTGGTATGGCTCATCCCTGCACTGCTCATTGTCACCACGTTTTATTCATCAACATGTGTTTGTAATCTAGCTACAACTGTGAGTCCGTTTGGACTTGATATCTACTCCTCACTAAACGGCTTGTAGGCGGTGCGGAGGGTCACCTTTCGAAGGACTGCACGCAGGAGGCGAAGCCCAAGACCTGCTACAAGTGCGGCGCTGAGGGTCACTTGGTGAGTCAACCTAGTCCACCCGCTATCGTCCCGCGCTGAATTTTTTCTAGTCGCGCGAATGCACTGTAGCAGCTGTCGAGACTGCTGGTGCTGGTAACGGCCAGGAGTGCTACCGCTGCGGCGAGGTAGGCCACATTGCTCGCGCCTGCCCCAACGCGTCGACGAACACTCGCGGCGGAGGCAACTTCAGTTCACAGAAGACATGGTAAGTGACATCAACGATATCTCTCATTATATAATTCTTACCCGTAGGACAGCTTCTCCTGCGGAGGTGTTGGTCATCTGCAGCGTGACTGTGTCCAAGGGCCCAAGTGCTACAACTGCTCTGGCATCGTACGTGTGCACTCGCGTTGAGTCTCGCCACTGCTGACTTTGTGTGTTCAGGGACACATGTCGAAGGACTGTACCCAGCCCCAACGCCGTGCATGCTACAACTGCGGCTCTGAAGGGTAAGTAACAACTATTATGCCGATAGCAGATTCGATGCTGACCACTTGATGTTCTTAGCCACATTTCGCGTGACTGCCCCAACGCCGCTGGAGATGCCGTCGCAGAGGGTGCTTGAACGCACGCTTTGTCGCAGGTTCTGGGTTACTGTTCAGCAAGACTTTTACGATGATCTCCGCAGAGTGTAGCATCTTACGCATCTCCCGTTAGTGTATTCCCTCAGCTAGTTTTCTTGTTGTGGCGCTTTACGGAGCCGCCCGCCTGCTTACCCCTCTGTATCACAATACTCCATGAAAATGCACGTTATTTCTCGCTTCTGTCTGACTGTAATTCGTGTGAGCATGTCATCGACAATTAAGTATAAGGTGAAGTCGCGAACGAGTGGAAAGCAGCGTCACAGGACTTCTACAGCAGCGAGGGCTTCTAGGTCCTAACTTACGTTGCCAATACTCTAAATACGACTGAGTGAGGCCCTATTTCCAATCCCTCCGAGATCCGCATTGCAAACAAATCTCCATTAATGAAGTGTGGCGCAAGGCTAGAGCTGCCATTCTTGGAGTAGTTTGAGGCTGAAACTCAATAGAAACTTGGACCTGCCTCCTCAAGTGCTCATTGACATCCTAATGTTATGGTTTCCATTCAATAAACGGCGAGCCGATCGTCTGCCGGTGCGAAGAATCGAGGCAAGGTCTTAGGGCGAGGTTACAACCAACAACTACGGGCTCACGAAAATCCGCCGCCGCCACAAGGCATGTCCTTATGACAAAAAAACTGCTAGTATACCTGATCTTGCTTCAGTATGTTCTTGGATGTTTTCGTACGGACAGCATCCCAAAAGTCATTCTATGTGTCCATTCCCTCGTCTGTCTATGCCATGGCACCGTGATCCCTAAGCATCACCTCAAACTCGATGTCCCTGCATTATCGCCCTTCGCGGCGCCCAAAACTCTGTCGGAATTACGAATGTCAGTGAGCGTGGGCTGGACGAGACTTTTCGAGACTGAGGCCGAGACGAAAGTGGTCCACACTGGAGCGCTATCGAATGAAACCCTGCCGACTATGCCGTTTTTGCTTGCACAGATTTTGAGCAATATAGGCTCAAAATAGCAGGTGTAACCATTAGCGTCTTTTTCGCACGCCAAATTGCCTCAGAATAATCAAGGAAATATTCCGGGCACCGCCGGAGGCGCCAGCGAGTGAGATAGCGGGCATTCCCTACGCGACATAACACCACCACTCTTCCTCCTTCCCCTCGTTCGTTCGTCGCCGTCGTCCACAACCATGCAAGCTTTGCGCCTGGCGCGTCCTAGACTCCCTCTCCGTGCCACCGCCAACGTCGGCGGCGTCCGCGCCATTGCCGCGACGGCGAACCCATCCGCCGCCCAAAGCGCACCCTCCACCACGACCGCTTCCGTGATCCCGCTCTCCAACGTTGAGGCACAGTGGGAGCGTTTGTCATCCGAGGAGCAGCTTGCTGTACACCAACAGCTCGAGGAGATTCAGAAGAAGGACTGGAAAACGATCTCCATTGACGAGAAGAAGGCTGGTGCGTTGGATTTTTCGCCGCATCCGTACGACTCCTGTCTAGCGCGGACGAGTCGCACGAGGACGACTACCCGAATGTGAAACCTGAACTGACGTTTTACTCTCGGATTTCTCGCACCCCAGCGTACTACGTCGCGTTCGGTCCTCATGGTCCTCGCAAGCCTGTAACCCCGCCCGGCGGTAACCTCAAAATCGCGCTCGCTACGGTCGGCCTCATCGGCGCCGCCGGTGGCATCTTCCTCGCCGTTCGCAGCCAGGGTAAGCACCGCTCGCGTCTTCCGCGCGCTCCCGCCGTCGCGTGCCCTCCGCACCGCGCCGTGGGGGCTCCCTCCGCGAACCGAATACTCGCTGACATCACCGCTGCTTCCAGGCCCACCACCGCCCAGGACCATCAACAAGGAGTGGGAGGAGGCCATGAACGAGCGTGCGCTCGAGACCAAGATGGACCCCATCACCGGTAAGTTCTCCTCGACGTACCCAAGTCCACCCGAGACCGGACGCTGATGGCACGTGACACTCGCCAGGTATCGCTTCCGAGGGCTACTCAGGGAAGGGTTTCGTCACACATAAGTAGACAACGTGTGTGCGAATGTGAGCATGTCTGTGCCCGTCTGCCGTGGCATGAGGCAGCTAGAACGGACTCGGAACACTCTCTACGCAGCTGTTGCAGGCGGCCCTCTCATATTTACACGAGGCCTTGTACTCTGGAACACTTGCTCTCGCCAACGCTCCCTGTCACCTCAAATAAACTAGCCTGCCTTACAATATTGTTAATGCAACACGCATTTCGGATTCATAGCGACATTCAACAATGTTTCTCGTGCTTACAGATTCTGTCAAGGTACCCTGGCTCATCTTCTCTGCTTGGGATGTATGTTAGGTGATATATGATCACGGCCGTATTCTCGAACCGGGTTGGTGGCTGAATGTCGAGTTATGCAAGCCGAGTTGACACGTTCCTGTTCATACCGGACCTCGGCCATCGTAAATAAGAGGAAAACGAGCATCATACGTGATGATATGCTACTTATGTCACAGTGCAGCTTTCCATGGTCCAGATTTCGGATGGTGCTCACGCTGGTGTTCAAACATTTGTAGGCGGGCGGGGAGATAGCAGCAGGCTCAGCATTCTACTCTGTTTCGGGCTTGGCGGGCGCGGTGCGATATAGTTTACTCCAAATATAAGCTGTCCAGAGCGGACTAGTAACAGGTTGTGGTATAGCGTTGCATAGGCCGCAAGCAGGAGCTCAAACAGAGCGCAGAAAGTCCTAGTAATAATGACTCGGATGTCTTTAATTCACTCAAAAAACTTACGAGTGACGCGCACCAAAATGTCCTCAGATTTGGCTCTTCTTTGTAGTACTTTGAGGTCCTTCTCACATGTCGTCCCCGGCATTTGACAAAATTCCAACGTGTTCGCGTACCGTTGACTGACCGAGCGCCCGATTCAAAAAAGGCAACAGGTGGAAGCCTTTGGACAACAAGGCCAAACAACGTGCTCGAGGACGCGTACGCGGCGTGCACGCTCCTTCATTTACTTACACATAACCTCCCCGCCTATTCCTTCTCTCACCGCCATCCCATCCTTGGTACTCGAAATTTGAGGATGGTTGCGACGACAACAGAGCAAGTAAGTCTAAAATGAGCTGCACATCTAATGTACGAATGCTGACACTGGCTTCATAGCTCACTGCACTTGCGAGCACAACAGTTGGTACGCCTTACGCGTCGTATACATCAATATTGGTTTAAAAGCGATACCTCTAGTTGTGCACCCGCTTGTACTTCTCTCTGTCGCCGACCACCATGCACGGTCGGTACCGAAAGGCTCGACGAAGCGAGTAGTCGGTGTCCTCCTCGGGCAAGACAACGGCAAGACGATCAACGTAGCAAACTCGTTTGGCATACCATTCGAGGAGGACGAGCGGGACCCAAAGACGTGGTTCCTCGACCACAACTACATCGAGGGCATGTGGGAGATGTTCAAAAAGGTCAACGGTGGGTGAGTCGGCCCTCCGTATGTCCGTCATTGACCTGACGTATGTGTTCAGCGCGGGAGAAAATGATTGGGTGGTACCACACTGGCCCGAAGCTGAGGGCGTCGGACCAGGAGATTAACGACCTGCTCAAGCGGTATATTGCGCGACCTGTGATGGTCATCGTCGATGTACGACCGCAGACGGTCGGCATTCCGACGGACGCGTACTTTGCCGTGGAGGAGATTAAGGATGTAAGTTCTATGACGTATCCACCTGAGAGCACTCCTTACGCACACCCCTCTAGGACGGCACAGAAACCCGGAAGACCTTCCTGCACGTACCAACAGCAATCGAAGCCGAAGAAGCCGAGGAGATCGGCGTCGAACACCTCTTGCGCGACATCAAAGACTCGACGACAACAACGCTTTCAACGCGGGTGTCCGAGCAACTTGCCTCACTGCGTGGCCTGCAGTCGCGTATCGGAGACATCCAGAAGTACCTCTCCGACGTCGCGGCGGGCAAGATGCCCGTGAACCACCAGATCGTGTACCACCTCCAGGACGCGCTGAACCTGCTCCCGAACTTGAACGACCCCGAGACGACCCAGAGTTTCGCATCGACGACGAACGACGAGCTGCTCGTCGTGTATCTCAGTAGTCTGATGCGCGCTGTTATCGCGCTCCACGCACTCGTCGACAACAAAGCATCGTTAGGCAAGGCAGAACTTGAGGAGGGCAAGGGAAAGGATGCGAAGAAGGACGAGAAGGGGAAGGGGGATAAGAAGAAGGAGGACGAGAAGAAGACGGATAAGGCCGCTTCGAAGCCAACTGACCCCAAGGGTGCCACATAAACTGCTACAACTCTGTGTATACTATGGACCGTTTCTTATAGATTCCAGCTGCAATCCAGCATTCGAGCCGCAACCGCATGCGACGCTCTCTGCTGTCTAGTCCCGTGAACTGGTCCCTCGACATTTGTATTTGTCGCTGCTATCGTGACCGCCTCTATTCTAAGTCGCACTGATCGCACTCTCCGAGGGTGAGGTGATATAGATCATATGAGCTCAGGAATCGGTTTCGTTAGCTGATGCGTCAGTATGACTCAGGTTGGCTCTGAATCTTTAGATAACACTAGATAGGTGAGATATTATATGCACGATATGGGAGGGTGTTCACTGATCCATGGAGTTGCGGAGTATATAACAGGAGTCTAATGACAGTTCTGGGCATGCGTCTGCGATACATTTCGGGACAATTTGAGGATCGTTGACCTGAGCCTTTGAAGCTTCACCATCGCGCAAAGCGGCCCCCGCAACACTTCAGCGGTGTTGAGGACTGTCCGAGGAACTTGGAGGGCCGTTGAGGATGTCCTCGATTTTCTGCAGGTGTTTTCCCTGCTCCGCGTTCCTCCTTGCGGCGGCCTCGATGATTTTCTTGTGCACCTCCCAGGATTCTCGCAGATGATATTGAGCTAGAGAGACCCCGGCATCAATCTCGACCTGCTTCCCCTTCGCCCGTTACAGGCGCAGTGCAGTTTGGGCTTGAGCTAGCTTTATTTTCTCGAGGGCCTGCGTCATGTCTTCGGCGACGGCGGCAGTTTCACGGTTGTCGAGACCATTGAGAGAAATAGAAGGGCCGTTGGCGTGGGGAGCTCGCGCAGGCGGTGTGGTGTCAACTCCCAACTTGGAATCCACGGTGGAATCGCAAGTGCTGTGCGCGTGCTGTTGAGTCAGGGCGTTAAGGCGAGCTGGGTAAACTGAAAGACTACTGACCGAGGGGTGGCTTTGCTCAGAAAAAATTTTATCGTTGGATTAGGAATAATGGGGTGTGCGAATTGAAGAGCACGAAGAAGTTGGACGTGTATAAATACCTCAAGCGGGAGCCGGCTCCAAGCTGCCAGTGGTGGCCATGGACTTGGGTCCACCGTAGGGCCTGAAGGATCGCTGATCCGGTCCTCCGCTTGACCAAAGAGTTAATACGTTAGACAAAGAATGCTTTGCAATAAAAGAAATCTGGCTCACGGCCACCGCCAGCCTGCGTTCCACGGTGGCTTAATCCTGGGGATTACTGGTCATGATCGAAGTCAGCGTTTGTGATTAAGAATATATGGGTAAATTGATACAAAGTGTATGTGGGAGCACACTTGCGTACAAGGAGTACTCCCTGGTAAGGACGTGATGTTGTGCTACCAGGGAGGCTTGCAACTACTCCGCGGTAAGTAAACCTTAACGCCACGAAGCCGTCGGCATGCCCCGGGTACAAAAAGCGCCCGAGATGCAGGCGATCAATCTGACCAGATTCGTAAAAATGTGCATCGGGGTGTCAATACCGAACGAATGGTAGCATTGGTGAGAGCAAAACAATGGACCTGGCATACGGGCGCATTTGTCTGAATTTTGCGAGTAAGGAATGTGCGTTTTGTAGGTATTTTGACTCCACGTTAAACCAATGTAAATACAATTCTCGGACGTACTCACAACGATATTAATTTACAAGTAGTCCTACAAGAAGGCGGACACCTTGACTAGCTTTCTTACGGCTGCCGAATTGCCCTCATTGAATCGGTATGCCACCCCCGGTGTACGCACGTGAGCTTTGCCAACACGGCTGGCCGGTTTGCCTTTCTGCCCGTCCTTCCTCACGATTATCGGGCGTCCGAAGAAGTCCGTTGGTACCTGTGTTATCAGAGCCATCGTAAGGATCGTGCGACAGGGACAAGGCCGAGACAGTGAGCGTCGACAGACCTTCTCTTCTATATCAACCGTAACGTCTTGACGAGCGCGTTTGACAGCGCGCGCTGCGGGCTCTGCGGACAGAAGTTGGCCTTCGCCAGACGCAGCTGGACCGTTGGTGCCTTTTTCGATAGGCTCTCTGTGAGAACATGTTGAGCCACACCCCACTCGCTGATGCTCAATGACAAACCGTCGTCCAAAGAAAGCATGCGTCTTTCCCTTCGCCTTCTCCACTGCGTCGGCCTGTTTATGAATCAGCTGCGCATCGATCTACATCTCCTGTCAACGACGACCACGCATGTGAAAGCGGAGCAAACCGTGCCCACCTCCGAGGCCACCAAGTGCCGGATGGCATATCGTGATATCGCGATGTCCGCCGCGCGTTTGCCATCGTAGGTCACGAACGTGTCTATGGGCCTGCAGAGAGAGGGCATCTGAGCATCTCGCCTCCCGCAGAGCAAGGAACAGTCACTCACGGATCTAATCTGTACATCAGCTGTCCATCTTCGGACTTCTCCTGTATGAACCGCAGTTCCATCGCGACCATGATGTCGACGAGACGGCTCATCAGAGCACGTTCGTCTGGCTTGATGACCTGCTTGTTCACCTGGGGAGAAAGATAAGCTTTGCGATGTCGAACACATCGTTAATGAAGGAAGCGAGGGCTCACAGGACGCAGAGGCGGTGAGATGATTCGGTTGATCATGGGTGCAAACTCTAACTGAAGGGTCTCATCGCTGGCAAGATGTCGGTAGGCACCGCCATGCCTCGTGCTGGCTGTGCGCATACATTTTGCAAGAGTTTTGTACACCTCTTCATTAACCCTCGTTTGTGTGTAGCTCTACATCGCGGAAGCTGTCAGCGGCTGACGTATGTATGTGCGGGGAAGGAAGCTAGATGCCCACCTCCCAGTCGGCCTTCGGCCGTTCGACCTTCGGGTTTCCTCGTTCCTGGAAGAGCGGGTAGAGAGGAACCAACATGAAGGGGAGATACTGAAGGAGGGCCCATTCTCGCTCCGAGCGCATCTCGCCTGAGAAGAGGTCGTATGTGGACAGCCACTCGCTCGCCTTCAAAAATCTGTTCAAGTTGGCATCGTGTTTCCGTAATGTGGTATAATGTTCGAAGCATCCTGAAGGACCGAATCACGGCTGTTAGCCTGGTATGGCGAAGGATGTACGTGAGATACAGACCGACTGCAATCTTGTCAGTCGCACCACTGGCCTCGACTTCCCGACTCAGTCGATTCACGTATCGCGCTAGGTCTTCCTCGCCAAGTCCTAGATCCTTCGCACGTTTAGTGGACATCGGTGAGAATAGGTCGTTCAAGACTGTGGTCTGGGACATCTCTGCCTCTTTCATGCCCACGGTCGCATGTCGTACAATGGTCTCCGTGACCTCAACATTCTTTGCCTTGATGAGCTAGATGTACCCAGTTGTGTATGGTTCAGACCTCTGAAATCACTAATATCACATACTTGTAGAGTGTTGAGACATCCTCGCAGGTCTCCTTGTGCGAGACCGACAAGGGTGGTCAAAGCTCGCGACTGTGCCTTGAGACCCTCGATTTCACATATCTCACGAAGTCGATTAACCAGTCGGAAGTCGTTGGGTCGATTGAACCGGATGATTCGGGCATGCGGCCGGAGCTTGCTGAGGGAACTGGCGTACAGGTCGTTGCATATACAGATGATGGGACGCAGTAATGGCCTATTGGGCTGTGGCTCCCCGCGTTTCGCTATTGAAGGAAATTAGCATCCGATATCCAACTATGTTATCCTTTGCTGACTGACTCCGTTTCTTTGGCTTGTCTTGAGTTAGCTGGACTAGCTTGAAGATGAAACCGGCCGACTACTGAACATTGAGTTGACTCTATGCGCGAAACATACCAACACGACGCACGGTGTCTGACCCACCAGTAGCACCATCAATTTCGTCGACAACCAGAAGGGTCGGTTTGCTACTCCCGACCTTTGAGCCGGACTCAAGAGCAGGGCGTATTCGGTCGTCAACTATTTGAGCCGAGCGGGCATCACTGTACGTACATGGGATCAGCATAAGCTCCAAATCGCGAACAGCGGAACGCACCTTGCATTGACTTCAAACACTTCATACCCTGCTTGCTTCGCAATTACGTGTGCTAGCGTAGTCTTGCCCAGCCCAGGGGGACCAGATATCAATAATAGCTATGACAGACGGAGATTCAGATTTTGCTTTTGACTCGCTACAGGGAGCTCTGACCCTCTCTCGCGGTCTTCGATATTCGTCCAGGTTCTCTTCGTCCCGTGCACGTTTCTTCCCTTTCTTACCGAATACGCAATAGTCCCACTCCTTGACCCATGACATGACCTCTCGGTGTACACGATCGTCTCCTAGGAGATCCAAGTAGCATGTGGGACGGTAGCGGTCGACCCATAACGTCCCCATTGGAGCTTCAGGATCTGAATAGGCTTCCCGTGACGGGGCGTGTCGCTCTCTACCGATGAAAGAAACCCGTTAGTTCGAATGTCTACTGACTAGAGACCACGTACTGCTTAGAAAGTCCGGTAGCTTTGGAGATTGAGAGCTCCTCCATCAAACGATGTATAGGAACAGCAAGCAAGTTCGTAACTCGCTGTTCTCGGGTATTCAATCTCTATGATAACTTGAGCACAGTGGAGATGGGGCCGAACGTTTGCATCACATACAGAGGGTATATTGTATCGCTTCAATTTCTTTCGTATAGTTACTGTCTTTCCGTCAAAAGTTGTAGCGCGTATAGGGAGTACTGAGCGGTCGGCGGAGACACTCATGGGTAGGGCAGTAGGTGTAACGGCAGGTCTCGACGTTTGATATGGTTGTAGTAGGTCGTAGACATCAGGGAACTTAGAGTCGTCTATAATGTACGCAGTTGAAACTTCGCATCGGGTATACAGGTAGCTGCAAACCTTGTGATTGTGACTGTGATTGCGACTGCGATGAAGTAGAGGGGTCGGGCGGGGAGGGAGATGCCTGGTGTTCTACTGGACATGAGTACCTTTGGGAGTGATTATTGCATGATGGGTACCTTCGGGTGCAGGTGGCGCGGACTCAGCGTCAAGTCCCGATACCAAAAGCGTTGCTTCTATATCGCATGATGAATCCCAAGGTGAGACCTGACAACAAACAGACTCACCTCCAAAGCTCATCTCGTCTGCAGACTGTCCAAGCAAACTCCCAAGAGTAAATTCCTCTTCTACATACATGTCTTCTGAAACTTCATCTTCAAGGATCTCAGAAGCCTTGACGCCTTTTGTGGCCGTAACCTCTGCGTATGTAGAAGGTCCACCAAGCAAGCCGCTCATTTCGCCGAAGAAATCATCGGTCTCGACCTCCATGATATGAACCAGATTAAATCAAGTTCAAGAGTGAATTGAGAATGTGCGCCGTCCGTAGAGGAGATAGAGAAGAGGTCGAGCCGAGCTAAATGAAGGCGAAATACGCGTGACAAGTGGTGGAAGTTGTGGGGGACGAGAAAGACGCGTTGCGCGCAGGCGTGACGGCCACTAGCGAACATATGTCACGTGATGCGTTACGACGTCACGCTTGGGCTCCCTTGATTCTTGGGCTCCCTTGATTCTTGAAGTCGCCCTGATTTCTTGGACACTCACTCAGTGCACGTGCATATATGCATTTTATGGTCTTTGCAGATCATAAATGAATTTTTCGAGCTACGAGACACTAAGCAAAGATACGGTCGATCCGTTGCATATCCTAAACGAGGCTGCCGCAGCTTAGATCCCTAGTAAACTCCGTGGGAGCTTCCCTATAGCTAGAGTCACCGAGATAGCATTAAGCGCGATTGCAGCAAGAGAGAACGGTAAACCGTCCACCAGATCCTCCAACGTTGCAGCTGGTGTCCGACGTCGGCGAGCAGTTCCAGTGGTTGCCCTGGGTGTCGACTGCAGCCACGGGTCTGTACGCGCGCGACGTCAGACGAGAGTACAAATGCCAAGATCACCGGGACGTACTGGTGGCTGCTGTTGCAGGCCACGTCCGCGCCGTCGGTGTAGCCGCCGTTGCAGAGCTGGTTGCCGTCCTGCGTGAGGCCGTTCTGCGAGGATGAGCCCGCAGTCGTTCGCCATCAGGAAGCCGGCGAAGACGTTGAAGGAGTCGCTGGGGCCGGTGAACTGCAGCCGGGCTGTGAGTGCTGGGATGCAGAATGTGCAAGCTGCGAGGAAGGCCCCACCTCTTGGACCTAGGGTGCCGCGCACAACTGCTGGGTTAGTCGACACCATGAGGAGAGCTGGAATGTGAACACCCACGAATTCAGTCCCGACGGCTGTTGTTTGGTCAGCACTGGCAGAGACAGTGTGATGGACGGACTT
Organism: Phlebiopsis gigantea 11061_1 CR5-6; assembly: GCA_000832265.1. Lineage (NCBI taxonomy): Eukaryota > Fungi > Basidiomycota > Agaricomycetes > Polyporales > Phanerochaetaceae > Phlebiopsis > Phlebiopsis gigantea. Next base: position 35,020 of record KN840473.1, on the reverse strand, counting down.
ACCCAGCTGACCACTGGCACAGACGGCGCGCGCAGGGGTGGCGTGAAGCATGGCGGCCACGACAAATGCAGACAAGGAAGCGAGCTGAGGGGAAATCATCTTTGGTGGTACTGTGAACTGGGGATGTTCAACGGTGCTGAGCTGCTGGACCTGGGGAACGTCATGCACTCCTTTTATACGACAAGTCCGCTGAACGCGCCCCTTGGTCCTTCGGAGGCCGGTGTCCGGCTGACTGATGATAGTTGTCCGACGTGAGAGCACCGTACTGAATGGCTGCGCGGTTTCGCTTGGGGGAGAGCCGTCGTTGTCGAGTGGCCGCAGTGCAGTACTGGGCCGTAGGCGAGCAGAGCCTGGAAATCGCGCCTGGCGGGATTACGAGTGGTCTCACAGTCGCGCGTTGCATATTGCACAGCAGCGCGTAGAATGTGACATACCCGCAGACACATCCTGACCGTGCAGCGGCGTCCTTGAGGCTGGTCACGACGGTCCTATGTTCCACGCATCCTGCGACGCTAATGAGAGAAAGAACCTGGCGAGTTTGCGAGAGACCACGTACATCGCTGCAGCCGTCGGGTGTTCGCTTGTTGTCCATGTCTTCCACCGCACGTCGGTGAGCCAGGTTGATCATCCGACGTGCCCCTGGTTGTCTGTGGCGCATCTGCGCCTCGCTGCGCCCGCAAAAGGGTCCCGGTTTGGTATATTCTTCAACTTCTGTTTTACATGGGCGCACATCGCTGTCCGAGCGTATAGATCGGAGTTTTAGGAGGACCTCTCATAATTGTCACGACGCTGAGCTCAAGGCTCGAGAATATCCTGGGAGGCACCAGGCTTTCCGAGTTGGGAGCTGCTGATCCAGAGTCTCTTCTTCCCGAGGCGAGGACTATGGTAAACACCTAGAGGCGTCATAAGAGTATGGCTCGAAGACAATTGGGTGCATGGAGCTAATTTTTGCCTAGTATGAGCGTAGGTAAAATGCAAACAGAAATACTTGACGCGCCCCCACGTATGATCGATATATTATCGCGTGGCGGCGGATCGAGATCTTGACGCCACGAACCCGATGCCCACCAATCCGGCGGGGACACTTCAGACGTCGTGCGTGCTGGTCGCCTACGAGTCCAGGTGGGTGTCAAGCCACGAGCGAGTCACGTAATCTCGTTGCTGTCAATCTCGTCAACGCGAGACTAGATCGCGAAAGAGCGAGTCTATTATCGATATAGTGTGGCAGCGACCGAGACTCGTGTTCGCCACGCCCCTATAGCAGCCTTTCGCACGAGGCCACAATATAAGGCCCGTCAGGCGTACGCGATAGATTATCGTCCCCCTTGCGCTCGACGACGTGAGCCTCCGCGTTAGACGCAACAGACCACTCGGTGTGCCACTTGCCATTTCGGATGCGGCGATACCAAGCGTGGCTGACCACCTCGGACAGCTGCATTGACCACCGAGACGCTGTAGCCAACGCCGCACAGATGACGTCCCCGCAGCGGGTCGGGGCCCTCGAGGTCCTCCGGGTGGCGCTAATGCGCGGCGACCTCGACGACGTGCGGAACCAGATGGCACGCGCACTGGCACTGAAGAGACACAGCCCCGAGGCTTTAGAGGGCCTGCTGGGCGGGCTCGAGGGGATAGGCATCGACCTGTCTCGAGCACGGGCCTCTCTCGGAGGCGCACCGACAGTGAATGCGCGCGGCGCCGTCGGGCCGCGGGTGTGGCGAGACGAGGATAGCCCGAAGAGGGAGTGCGTGTGCGCGCGGAGGGGGGCCTGGGAGAGGGCCGTAGCCGTGGACCAGGGCAAGGACGTCGTGATGGCTCGTCCCAGTAAAGAAAACATGGCAAGCGCCGCTCTGCCGAAGGCGTCTCGGAGAAGGAAAGACGCAGCCGCGGACACAGGACGACGGGGCAGAGCTCGCGGTAGCAGGAGCGCTGCTGGAAACTGGAAAGGGGCATTCATGAAAGATGCATGAGGGCGGCTGCGTACGCATCGTAGTCGTCGATTGGGGATACGTCATTAATCGAGGCTTTAGTGCGACCCATTCGTGAACACTAGCAAGTGCGCGAGCTACAGCAGCAAGTAAGGCGCGCGCGTACGGTCCGAGCCGGTGGTCATGATCACGTTTCAATCTTCTCGAGGAGGCCGCCGAGGAAGACTGAGAGACCGCGGAACGAGGGCATCGCATCAAGCGGATATGGGCTCGAAGGTTTCATGCCTAGCATAAGCTTCTGCTCGCCCACGAGGAGTCGGATAGGAGGGAAGCCAACCTCTTCGCGTAGTGCCTCTTCGTTCACCTCCGGGACCCACGGCGGCTGACGCAAAGTGCTTTCTCGCAGACGGTGGAAAGATTTCAGCAGAGGGATCTGGAAGGCTGATGGTAGAGATGGGATGCTTGATGGCTCTCGGCAGGCGTAGGCAACAGGGCGGCATGGTGTAATGAAAGTGTGGGAATTCCATTTGTGATCGACGTATGTGGGCCCAGTTATAGCAGCCGCTGTGCCTGCGCTCGGTTCTCGTCCGCGCCCTCTCAGGGTCCCTCATGACAGTTCGATAGGCGAGCGTTCGAGTATAAATCTCAGCCCGCAAGAGCGCCCTGGCCCCAGCTCTGCTCCCCCGCCAACCCATCCTGCGGCCAGCTTTCGTTCACCGCACGGCACGACCACAGCAGCCATGGCGTCCAGTTCCACGACCTCCGTCGACAAGAAGGTCGAAGCAGAGGGTTCCGTCCATGCCTACAAGCCAACACTCTCAGCGAGGGATGTCGACGTCGCTGCCAACATCACCGCCGGCAAGGAGATCGACTTCACCCCAGAAGAGGCCGCGGCGGTTCGGTACGTCGCTGTGCCCCACTCTGAATCAGAGCTGCTGATTTATTCGTCCATTCCAGGCGAAAGATTGACAGGCATCTCATGCCGCTCATGTGCAGTAAGCAAACCGACTTTCACAGCCGCATTGCACTCGCTCATCGCGATCACGTCGGCCTGGGTTACAGTTCTGTACATGTGAGGAGCAGCTGTGTGGCGCATACTAGAGTCCTTCTGACGAGCGTTGCCCCCCAGGATGCAGTTTGCCGACAAGACGACACTCGGTCAATCAGCCATCCTCGGACTGTTGTGCGTGCATCCGCCCCGCCCTGCGCGGACTCTCGCCATAACACTTTGCTCTACAGCGAAGGTACCCACATCAACCAGGCCCAATTCAACTGGCTCTCCACGATCTTCTACCTGTTCTTCCTCGGCTTTGAATGGCCACAAAATCTTGCTCTGCAGTATTTCCCTGTGGGCAAGTGGATGAGGTGCGTCGCGCTTCGCCCGCTGGCACGACATCTCGCTCAACGCCACACCTTGTTCAGCATCAACATCTTCGTCTGGGCCGTTGCGTTAATGTGCCATGCAGCTGCGGACAGCTTTGGCGGCTTGTTTGCGTGCCGAGTGTTCCTGGGTATCTGCGAGGGCGCAATCACGCCTGGCTTCCTGCTGGTGACCGCGATGTTCTACACGCGCAAGGAACAGTCGCAGCGAGTCGGCTACTGGTGTGAGTACCGCATTCCCATTACATCAAGGCTGTGTCTGCGGAAGCTTATCACACGCACACAGTCCTCATGAACGGCGCAGCTATCATCTTGCTCGGCTTGATTGCGTTTGGCTGCCTCCACATCAAGTCCACATCCTTCATGGCCTGGCAATGGTGCGCAGAGTGCATCCCCGCAGGCGGAACGTACTGAAACCCTCGTCCCCCAGGCTCATGATCATCTTCGGTTTGATCACCCTCATTGTCTCGGTTTTGTTCTGGTATGGGACACAGTTGCGGTGCTTGCGACGTCAGGCAAGGTACTAAAGCCGCTCTTTAACCAGGTTCTTCTTCCCCGATTCGCCTACTACGGCCCGGTTCCTGACCCCACGGGAGCGTATTATCGCCCTTGAGCGCATCAAGGTCAATCAGGCTGGTGTTGAAAACAAGCACTTCAAGCTCGAGCAGTGCGTGTCTACACTCCTCGGGAACACGCCTACATATCATCTAATGGTTACCTCAGGCTGAAGGAGTGCCTACTGGACCCGAAGACATGGCTGTTTTTCTTCATGTCTGCCATCTCGTAAGTGGACTTCCCCGCTCATCGGGGGATCCTGGGCTGATTGCCTCAATCATCCCACAGTAATGTGACCAACTCTGTGTGTACCCAGGGATTTGCCCCCGGTAGTTCGGCTTGCTGACGTACGATCGGGGATCGACAGCTCAGCAACCAGCGCTCCATTATCGTGGCCGGCTTTGGCTTCTCGGTGGGTGAGACGACCCTCCTCGGGACGGTCGACGGCGCCGTCGAGAGTGAGTACTTTCTTCCTCCCTTCCTCCGATCGAGGTCGGAGCACACGCTCATGCACGTGCACCTCGCGCAGTCATCGTCATCTTCTGCACGGTCACCTCCGCCACGTACTGGAAGAACGGGCGGGCCTACTCCGCGACGCTCGCCTACGCGGTCGCCATCTTGGGGTCAATCCTCGTGAACGCGCTCCCCAACCACCGCGTGGGGCTGCTGTTCAGCTACTGGATCTCCAGTAAGATGGTTCTCCCGCGCCGTCCCCGCGCAGCGCTGACGTCCGCCCGCAGTCACCTCGATCGCGCCCTTCGTCGTCATCCTCGCGTGGTCCACCGCGCTCACCGCCGGGCACACGAAGCGCACGACGATGAACGCCGTCCTCATGGTCGGGTACGCCGTCGGCAACTCCGCGGGGCCGCAGTACTGGAAGAAGGTCTACCAGCCTCGGTGCGTGTTTCGTCGGGGGCCGCGCGGGGGTGGGCTGACCGTGTGCGCGCAGGGACCGCGTCCCGTGGGCGATCCTCTCCGCGTGCTGGTTCGCGACGGCCGTGCTCATCATGGTCACGCGCGTGTACCTCGCGCGCGAGAACAGGAAGCGCGACGCCGAGGGCCGCGACACGCGGTACGACGAGATGTACATCACGCAGGAGAAGGAGGGCGGCGCGAAGGAGGAGGTCAAGGTCGACAAGGTACGTCTCGGTGCGCGCGCGCGCGTGCGTGCTCGGAGCTGACGCTGGGGTCCAGGAATTCCTCGACTTGACCGATATTCAAAACCGCGACTTCCGCTACGTTCTGTAATGCCGTGTGATGCCTTTTCTATGACACGATCTAGATGACGTTGGGCTTTTCTTGTTCTTTATTGTACATTACTTGATTTGGATGTGTATTTGCTTTGTTGTTATTGCTGCTGTCTTTGTTATGCTGCACCAATATAATTTCCGCACACTGGATACCACCAAGCTCTACCAAGTATGGTCCAGCGTCGTGGAGGATAGATGGCCTTCTTTGCTCTCGGAGCCGTGTAGACTAGCGTTTAAAGGTTCAAAAAGATTTATCACATTTGTCTTACACCTTTGCATGCAGGGATTTGGTCTGGGGAGCCGTCTTCGTGGCGTTTTAGAGTTTGATGGGCTCTCACATCACGGAGTTGAGATGGTTTGCCGTGGGTCTCATACCACAACCTCATCTACCTGCTGGGAGTCGAAGGCGAGATACCATCTTTATTCCCGGATTATATGTTGAAGACTGCGCAGAATATGGTCTTCATGTACTTGATAAGAAGAACATCCTGAACGGATCTGCGGGGTGTCGGAGCTGGGCGTCGCGCTTGCGGCCGGCCGGTGTGATTTTGAACTTCATTAGACACTCTTCTGGCTTGCTGTCACAGCACATCAAGGACATTCAAATGCACGACTCCGAATATGCTCGCGACATTATCATGTCCGCAAAAACGCAGTTCCCCAAGCTGATTATTTCTAGCTATAAGTCAAAATCTACGTACCTAGTACCTATCGCTCGGATCCCTGCCTCAGCGCCTCATCCCATCACCCGATGCCACTTCGTCTCCCGGTCGTGCGGTGGCCATTCGTCTGGTCGCTTATCACGACCAGTCGACCTGCTGCGCCGCCAGTGGCGACGGAGGCGTGCGCGCTTCGTGCACCTGTCGCAGCTCTCCGCCTCGGAGAGGCTGGTGCGGTGCGCCGTCGAAACATGCGGCACACGGTGTCAGAGTCACAAATTCGAGGCAAACAGTGCGTTATTCTCCGTGTCACGGAACGTTTGGCTGACTTGGACAAGGCGACCATTGCAGACGACGAGACGGTCACCACCATACGCATGCGGTGCGAGTGCGCACACACCTCTCCACACCCGTTGAGGTGTCGATACCCTCAGCCACCGGCCTCGTCATCGCAATCACAGTGACATATGGCCTCACCAAAAGACGAGGGCTCCCTCCTCATATTCAATCCTGAGCCCATCCGCAGCTGCCACTGGCAGGCGTTGGATGAATGTGCACAGGCCTTTGGCGACAGCCTGGAACGCGTATCTGTCCGCGCCCGCACAGAAAAGGAGACTAAGTATGCGCCAACTACCGATATCGTCAGCCCGAATATGTTGCAGATGCAGGCGACTACAGCTGCATTTTGCTGAGCCTGCGGCGGGATACTTACCTTCGGTATGACGGCGTGAATATTGATCTCTGGAAATCTGAGTGGAAGATGGTGAGTGACCAGTAATTAATGTGCACTGCTCTTAGCAATACTTTTGGATACAGATAGTAATTTTGAAAAAGGCAGCCTCCCAAGTCTTAACGTGGAGGCCGGCGTACATTATATTTTGCATAACACTGAAAACTCGTGGATTTTCTTCATAGATAGCGTGCCAGAAAACAGATAATATGTAGATTCGACCTGTATTCTGCTCTTGAACGATAGTCAATACATATCGAAAAACAGATTTCGGTATTCTTCCCCAAATAAAACCGAGGATAAATAATCGCTCCGCAAGTCGTGAATGTTTGAACGCAGCGACTCGGAAGGCGCATCAAGCAAGACGCGAAGCGCCGAAATGCATCCTAGCCGCAGACCTTCACCGGCACCTCCTCCCATCTTCCCCACATCCATCTCGGTCCCATGGACTCCATCAAAGTAGCGAAGGTCAAACAACAGTCGTCTTGGTGTCCGCTACTCTGACCTAGCTACATACCTCGGTCAGGTTGAGGAGGTTTTGTGCAGTAAGGGTGGTGTAACACTATCTGGTACCATTCACTTGACGGCACACCACTTGATATTTGCATATGATGAGGCTGGAAGGGACGAAATGTGGGTAAGTATGTTGTGAAGATAGGTTTACCATTGCGCTGAACGGAATTCCAGGTGCCATACCCATTGATATCCCTGGTCAGTCGCATGCCGCACACGCTCCAAGGGAAAAGCCCCATCACTGTTCGGACAAGAACTTTCGATATCTTTACGCTGTCATTCAGGCAAGACAGAGATGCGATTGATGTCTTCGATAGCGTCAAGGACCTGACGGTGGCGAGTACGTGAACGCGAGTTCATCTGCGCAACGAATCGTAACCTCGGCTATTGCAGCATCCGTCGCTCAACTCTACGCTTTCCACTATACTCCGAAACCGCCGCTTGCTGTGAGCAATGGTTGGACGATGTACAATCCAAGGGAAGAGTTTGGACGGATGGGCGTTGGATCTCGGACGAAGGCCTGGAGGTTTACTGACATAAATAGGGACTACGCAGTACGTCATATTTCCGCCTACAGTGCTATCACGCCTCACCAGATTGCACTTGCCATAGTTTTGCTCAACATATCCTGCAAGGCTAGTCGTGCCTACACGCATAAGCGATACCACTCTGCAGTACGCGTCGAAATATCGTAGCAAGTGCCGAATACCCGCCCTGACCTATTTGCACTGGGCTAATTATGTAAGGACACAAAACAGACATCTGTTTATTTATTTTAACTTTGCATACAGGGTACTTTGACGCGATCCAGCCAGCCTATGGTCGGGTTGACACAGAACCGCTCAGTTCAAGACGAAAAGCTGATTGAGGCGATCTTTCAATCCCACCATTCACCCGAGTCGCGGGCAGCAAACATCCCTGTATATGGTGCCACCGCCACTAACATCATCATCGACGCCAGACCCACTACGAACGCGGTCGCGAACACCGCCAAAGGCGCAGGTACTGAGAACATGGACCACTACAAAGAAGCTCGAAAAGCATACCTAGGCATAGACAACATTCACACTATGCGAGACTCACTCTCCAAGGTGGTCGAGGCTCTTAGAGAGACGGAAATCGCCACGGCCACTGTCACTGGAGCTCTACCAGGCGAGACCCAGTCAGTGCCCATTCTTGACAGACAAGCTCTTCGGCGTTCTGGCTGGCTACGACATCTTTCTGCGATCATGGAGGGTACCCTTCTCATCGTGCGAAACGTCCACGTCAATTCATCTCACGTACTCATCCACTGTTCCGACGGATGGGATCGTACGGCTCAACTCTCTGCGCTATCACAAATCTGTCTTGACCCATACTACCGCACTATTCGTGGCTTCCAGATCCTCATCGAGAAAGACTGGGTCTCCTTCGGTCACAAGTTTCTCGATCGATGCGGACACCTTTCCTCCGAAAAGTTTTTCCTAGCCCCCGCAGGCGACAGCGGAAACGCCAGCGGAGCTGAAACGTTCTTTGCCTCCGTCCAGAACAAATTTGCGTCGCAAAAGCATCTACAGGAAACCAGTCCTGTGTTCCACCAGTTTTTGGAGTCGGTCCGTCAAGTGCAGCGTCAGTTCCCGGAACGCTTCGAATTCAACGAGCGTTTCCTTCGTCAGCTCTACTATCACCTGTACTCATGCCAGTTCGGGACATTCTTGTATAACAGTGAGCGGGAGCGGCGCACGCGTGAGGGAACAGTGTCGCCAATAGAGAACACTGTCAGTGTTTGGGACTTTTTCAACTCTCCTCCAGAGGCCGAACTCAACAAGAACCTTGACTATGATCCCACATTGGACGACCCTACCCGGAGAGGTCCCGGAGCTGACATGGGTGTCCTAATGCTAAACCCCAAAGACGTAAGGTTCTGGAACGAGCTGTACGGCAAGACGGACGAAGAGATGAACGGAAAGTTTATTACGAAGCAGGTGGCACAAGACCCCGAATTCGTCGCTCCGATCGAGAACGCTCAGGCTGAGGACGACTCAGCCGTGATATCTATGGCGTCTTCCATCGCCAGCGGTGTCATTTCTCCATCGTCGCGCTCGGCGTCGCCGGCTCCTGCTACGAGCACGAGCTCCCCTACAATCACGCGGACTACGTTTCAAAGGACTTCGTCGCCTGTTCCATCGTCGCCGTCGTTGAGCGCGTCTCACTCTCTTCCCACTCCCAGTGTTCGATCTAGAGCCGGTAGCATGCGTGGACAAGACGGCGCGGCCGCAAGCTCCTCGTCCATTCCCCGTTCGCCTTCTCCTCGCACGAGCAGAGGCAGCCCCCGACCTTCCCCCTCTCCCCGGGGCGCCACCACGGATCTGTTCTCCTCTAGCGGCGTTCGCTCCATGTGGGGCCGGTTTTCGTCGAATGCAACTGCCGCATTGTCGGTTGTGCAAGACGCGTATGGCGGTGTCGCGAAAGATTTGAGCAAACTGTCGGTCGGCGGCAGCTCATCGGACGCTAGCAGCGGGCCCGGAGGCGAGTTGAAAAGCAGAGACGAAATTAACGCTTGGGCGGCGCCAGACCGTCCCATCTCGCCTCCTTTGACACCAGCTGCGGATACGACATACTTCGGCACGACTCCCACTTCCGCGACCTCAACATTCGGCACCAGCAGCACTCTGAACCCGTGGGCGAGTACCAGAGGCACTCGACCCACTGTCCCCTCTATGCTCTTTGATAACCCATGGAGCTCAAACTTTCAGTCGAGTAGTTCCCTTGCGACGCCTGTATCGGCACCGGCTACGACGAGCTCTATACCCGGGCTGCCGCCGTCGTCAGCCTCATATCAAGGCCCACCTTCCCCCTCTCGTGAATCGCCAGACACGACGGATAGCTTACCCTCGGATCCGATGGTCACCTTGCCCACACCCATCCCTGCTTCCACCCCTCGCGCCTTCGCCAGCGCTCGCAACCAAGACCCTCTGTCGCTTCAGTCCGGGCTATCGACGTCGCTTCGTCCATCCTCGAACTGGGATCTGGGGATGTCGGATCTCAGTCCGGGTACCAGCGTCGAGCTGTCCACGTCCCTGGGTTCCGTCAGCCGATTGGCTAGCGTCGCGACGCCACGCAGCGTCGTTTCTCCAACTGCGAACGCAGAGCCTCCCTCACCACCTCAGCCCCAGCCGCCGGCTGCGGCATCCGATCCGTTGGGTGTAGGGCCTCTGTAACTCTGAGGGTGTTATTGTATGAATATAGATGTACGCCACGCACCATGGATTGTTTTGGATATGATCAGCATCAATGTACAGTAGGCATATATTCTCGCAGAGTATGCATCTGAATCATTTGTCCAGCGAACCTTACAATACACACTCGTGAGTATGGGCTCGAGCACGGATATGACTGCCGTTAGGGTCTCTATAGTGTTCACATTGTAAGCGTTCAACATTGACGGCGATATCAGTAGTAATAAAAGCGTAATATATTATGTGCTATAGGCCATCAGTAAGGCCGACTAGCTCAGTTGGTTAGAGCGTCGTACTAATAATGCGAAGGTCGTCAGTTCAATCCTGGCGTTGGCCATTGTTTTTGCCTCGGTCGCGCTTGCTCTTGTAGTCTACTGAGTCGTAGACTCGTAGAGTCGTAGTACTGACTTAACTTAGTATATAAGACGTCACCTTCTTATATAGTTTAATGTACATGTCCACTCATTCATCTCCAAAAAGGAAAAACCTCACAGACAGACTCTGTCAGAGCCTGCGTGTGTTTTAAGTTGGTTTGAGGCACAGTGGAAATGCGATTCTCGATTTGTACCCAAACACGCGTCCAATTTTACCTGGCTCTGTCTCACGCGCAGAACATCATCCCATTCGAGCATGTTGTTCATTTTTCTCTGAACGCCAGGATCACCGGAAAGTGTCTGCTTCAGGCGCATCGCGGTCAAAGATCCAGTTCACTCATAGTGGGTGCGCCCAACATTTCAGCTCTGTGATCCGTCGCATATTAAAAGAGTACATGATACTTGAGACTGCATATTCATATTGTATACTACCTTAAGTAAGACATAAAAAAGTTGCACTAGCTAGAGCTAGGTGCCGCATCACATACCCGACATTCTTTCGACCCGAATACAGGATCCTAGGCGAGCTCGCCCGAAGGAACAGCGGGAGGCAAGGCCGTAGCTGCAGCAGACTCGTAGACTAGCACGCTTCGAGGCTCTCGAGCCTTGAGAACCTCTGAGGGGTCTATGGTCCACGAGGGGTAATAGTGCTCGCCCTCCTTGACTTCGTCGCATACGATGCCGTGTCTGAGCAAGATGTGTTAGTCCCTATGCACATACGGGGAAATGTCTGGTGGAAGGCTTACTGCGCTTGAAGATGAGCTCGCAGGTACGCGCGGTGGACGGGGGACCAGTATCGGTAGTCGTGTGGCCTGCAGGCCCGGCAGAGGACGCCGGTGGGGGGCTCGTCGAGAGTGGCGTAGGGGTCCAAGTGGGGCACATCGAGCGCCCTTAGGTGCATTGTTGAAATTGGATCAAGTAGTTCGATCTGGGGATCCGGAACTGCAGCGCTAGGATCGAGCCACACGCACGAGTGATACACCTTGCCATGCCATCAGTATCCCATACAGCACGAGGGTCGCGTAGAGACCAATGCTCACCAGGCGGCGCCATCCCATAGCGTGACCGCACACTAAGCAGGCAAAGCGGTCGTCTGACCGGTCCATGTCCACTTCGGAGGTGGTGTAAACATCCCGCCCGATAAGATGCATAATCGCCACGACCTTCTTGTACGCGAGCGTATCGAACCGAACGTCGAGCGAAATCCTCTGCATGGAGGGCACATGGTTCCGGCAGAGAGACCAGAGCATCCATTTGATGGCGTCAAAGGGCCCGATGGGCGTCGGGGGTACGTAGCGGGGTGAGGTTGACTCGTAGCATACCTGTCTCCACACTTCGTGCCATCTGAGTGGTGTCAGGATGTCCCCGTCCTGTGTGGGGACAGAGAACCACGCGCAGGCGAGGAGCAACTTGGGGTGGTCGATGAGTCCTATATGCATTTGGGCGTCCAGTCCGCGACGAAGGACGCCAGTTAGGGAAAGGGTAATGCGTGCTCGGAGGTCGGTCACGGCGTTGCATAGGCGTGCTTGGACGTTCTGCTCAAAGAGCTCCGGTGATATGGTCGCAGAGGGGGGGCTGAGGACGCGTTTAGCTTGGAGCATAAGGATGTGTCTGATTTCGGGGTGCATGCAAATGTCTGTGATTGAGGGCATGAAGGGAGTCAGAGGCAGATGATGAATACCGCGGCGCTTGTACCAGACAATGAATTGCTTGATGGCTACCTCCGCCCCCTTCAGCGCCATAGCGCTGGTTTTACGACAGAGCTCCATTCTCTGGAGGATCTCAGCGTGTATGATTGACCAGGCTGAAGGAGAGGCAAGAAGGATCAACGAAAACTCGACGCGCTAGAGAACGCACGTACCACGATCGGTCAGCGGGAACGGACCTCCCCTGACGACTACGGTACGGATATCCTCCTTGAGATAGGTTGGAAGGCCGTCGAATTCCTGCTTCAGCCCGTTTTCCGAGAGACGCTCCAGCACCCTGTAAACATGCTTGTTATAATGGGATTCCTTGGGACCACATACAATACGTACTGCTCATGCCGCCGGTCGTAAGCCTTGCTTCGTTCGATCGCTACATTATTTGCACGATTCTGCTCCCAAAGAAGGATTCGTGACGCGAACTGAAGCACGCAAGAAATTCAGACTTGAGTTGCTCTTATCGTTGATGAAGAAGGACGACTGACGTCTAGCATAGCTACCATAGAGTCTTCGTACTCCTTCACGAACGCGCGCACGATATTGACCGCTTCTGCCTTCGGCTTGCCCAGCAGCGTGGCGTCCATCGCGGCGCGCCTGTCCACGAATGCGTCCCATACTGAATGGGGTACACGGGCCTTCCGACCTTCGAAGGGCAGGGCATGAGCTTCGTCTGAATCCTAGATGCGGGATGCAGACTCACGGAAAAAAAAGCACGGGAGGAGCGCGCTGAGCGCCGGAAGTTCTCTGCGGACCTCGTCGGGCCAGCCCTGGGCCCAGTCTTTCCCGACAGTCGCCAACGTCTCGCTGCACCCACAAGAGATCAGACGTGTGCGCGCGCAAGGAGCCTCGGCGCGCCACTCACGATTTCGCCCTACACTCGCTACAGCACCGCATGAAAGTCACCGCTGCGATGCTCCGCTGGTTCGGCTTCCCGCAGGACTGCGCGGCGCCGTCAGCCACAAGCTAGCCGAGGGGGCGCAGACTGGACGCACCGTGCACCGCGAGCGGAAGAGCAGCGCGCTGTAGGCGGGCGCGCACACGTGCAGCCCCGCGGGCAGCGTGCGCGCGTCGGGGAGCGGCGGGAGGCCGGGGACGCCGGCGAGGACGCGCACCCACACGACGCGCGAGGCGGGCCCGAGGAGGAACGCGCGGAACGTTTTCGACGTCTGCGCGAGGTTGAGCAGGTCGGTCGGGTGCAGGTGGCTGAAGACCTGTGCGGGAGGGCTTGTTTAGCCGAAACGCGCGGGTGGTGAGACGGTGCATACCTCGATGAGGACGTCGACGGGGGCGTCGACAAAGGTGCGGAGCGAGAGGCGGGGTCTAGACCGTTTGCCTGACTGTGCGGCTGTGCTCTTGCGTTTCTGCGCTGGATTTGGCCTGATGCTTTGGGCTTCATCGCGATGCTCTACGATTTTTGGTTCAGATGCCTCGGGACCGGGGACGTTATTTTCGAGCCGCTGGGCCCCTTGAGGATCGTGGATTTGTGGCTGAGGGTTGACATCTTCTTGAGTATCCGTCGCAGGGTTTATTTCCGTGGGCAGGGCCATCGCAAGATGTTGGTGGGCCCATGTCGACGCCCTGTCTGGGGCTTTTATACGTTGCAGAGGGAGCTGCACAGGGTCGTTGCGCCACTGTGGCCAACGATCTGTCCCGCGAACCGGATACGGATGTGAAGAGATTCTGCTCAACAGGAGGCCGTGGACCAGGGCCTAATGTGTAAAGAAGCAAGCCCGGCTATGGATGTGAAGAGATTCTGCTCACCAGGAGGCTATGGCCAATGGCGAACCAGTGTCTTATGTGCGAAAAAGGAATGTGACGGACCGTGTTCACTCTTTTCGCGCCCGCGTCCTTTGTTCTCGGCTACTACCTGCGCATACAAGAAAGGCAACCACGCGTCGAGCATGTGCAGAGATCATAATCGACACAAGGCTGTTGCGTTTGCCACGAGGATGCGAAGTAGGCACATGCAATTGAAGTCGCGCCAGTGTAGCATCAATCCAAGGAAACGTTGCATATATTGGGCCCTATATGATTAGCGTTGTGTAAGATACATTTGACGTACGAAGCAAGCAACAATCAAAATCCACCCCGGCTTTAAAAGTCGTTGCCGCTCTTCTCAATCTCCAGCACAACAGGACAGTGGTCCGATGCGCCGTAGATTTCGCTCCGGATCTCGCAGAGCTTTACCTTCTGGAGCAGCCGTTCGCTCACCACGACTAAAACGCCGGTCAGCACCTCCATTGGCCCAGCACCGAAGACAAACTCACAATGATCCAGCCGCCACCCCGTCCCCTTTGCCCGACAGTTGAAACGATACGAGAAGTACGTGTAGTGCTTCAGGTCCGGATGCAGGTGCCGCCAGACGTCGACCATCTTGCCGTCTTCGAGCACCCGCGCGAACGCACGCGTCTCGTCCTCGGTGTACCCCGGCGTCTTGTTCCAGTTCGGCTTCGGGTTCGCGAGGTCGAGCGCGGTCGGCGCGACGTTGAGGTCGCCCGTCCAGACTACAGGCTTCTTCGCGTCGAGCGCGCGGATGTACGCGTCGAAGTGCGCGTTCCAGGTGTTCTTCTCCGCGAGTGTCTGTGGGAAAGCCACGTCAGCAGATGCCGCAGGACGCGCGGGGTGGGGACTGGCCTTGAGTCCGGTGCCTGCGTTCACGACGTACGTCCCCACGATGTATGCGCTCTCGAACTCGAGCGTGACTATGCGGCCCTTCACGGAGCCTGGGTCTGGATGGCCAGGGAGCGTGTAGTCGACTGAAAGAGGTTTCATCTTGGACAGTATGGCGGTTCCCGCTTGCGAATTGGCGGCATGTCAGAGTCCTGTACGCTCGACGCGACGCGCAACTTACAGTAAGTTTTCTTCGCCGATATTGCCCAGTATCGATGGGGGTAGCGGCTAGAGAGCGTTGGGTCGACCGGGTTCTCGTTGACCTGACAATGAAGTACTTTGGTTGACAGTAGACTGGGCGCTGCAAATATGTTCGGACCTTGGTTTCGGTGAGAACGAGTATGTCGGCATCCTCTGCTTCAACGTAGTGTTTGAAGCCCTGCGACTGATCGTCAGACGATTTGACTCGTATATAACCTGGTAACGCACATACCTTCTTGGAACTTGCGGCTAGGCCACATATATTCCACGCCGCGATGCGAATTGCCTCTGAGCTCTTTGGCGGAAATTCAATCTTCACAGGCAAGACTTTATTCGTAGGCTGCCCGTTCGGAGCGAGCGCCGACTCTCCGTCAGTAGAGGCACTCGCCTTGGCTGCAGTTGTCTTTGCCTTCTTTGCCTTTGAGCTAGAGGCGTCTGCTTCATCATCGACCTTGCGTTTTGAGCTGGCAGCTTGTTTGAGCGCAGGGCGTATCGCGTTCGAGGGCTTCTCCTCTTCTTTCTCTCCAACATCCTCGTTTGGCGAGACAGGCGAGTCCGAGTCTGGTTCACCTTTGCGTTTCGTGGCGGCTGCGCGCTTTGCTGGCATCGTTGAGTGAATGGAACGTCTTGCTGGCTGCGCTGCTGAAGTAAAAGACTTGAATGTCGAGTAGGGTGAGCTGAGGAGCGACAGATGGGCCCTAAGCGTCGTTCGCAACGATGCCGACAAGATCGCGGGTAGGTGGCGGACTCGAAACATCGGTGGCGCGCAACGCGCATAGTCACGTGTGTAACACATCACGCGTGCAGCTCGTCACGCCGTGGACGACGGGCGTGACGGTGACCTCAGATCTGTGTTATTGTCTCGCGTATGCGTTCTCCGACAAATCGTGGGACTATTTCTCTGGTTTCATCCTCGTAACAAAACCTGGGCCGACCTAGAAGCCTTGTATTGCTACTATCAGTAATAATGTGAGCATCAGAATATTATATCTGAATGGAACCCATGCACCCAGTCTCACGCTCGTCGGTCCGTGGCTAAGGCTCGAGTCGTGCTCCTCAACGATCCATTGCAGTCACCCGAAGGTTGGTGCTGCAGCTGGCAGTACGAACATCCCTGGGCTAGCGTTTGCTAAACGACCCGCAACACTGGCAGAAGAACGCGCCGAGGCCACTCCTGAGGCCTGAGGCCTGACGCTGATCGCTACGCTGCAGTGTGTCAAGTCTACATGTCGCCCGTTACTAGCGCTAGGCCCATTCTCCGCCGTGCCCGGGGTGTGTCGGCACCCTCCGTGAATATATAGGCCGCCCCGTCACGCCTCCGCCCTCGGAATGCGCACTTGTCCTGGCTAACATCCCGCCGTCGCTGTGCAGGTACGGCGAGCATGAACTACAATGACACCCTCGGGGCGCTCTTTCTTGGGGCGATGTTCAATGCACTGTGAGTTCCCGGCTCGCTAGCTATACATTGACGGTGGCTGAATTGGCATTTGGCGCTAGCCTGTATGGGATGATGTGCCTGCAGTGTTTCCACTTCCTGCGCAACTACGAGTGCAGAGGGTTTCTCTTCAAGAGCTCAGTACGTCTCTAAAGACCCAGACACGCCTCGTCGTTCAATTCAGATCTAACGGCGCTCGCGCAGATATGGGGGCTATTGTACGTCTCATGTACCCTTGCGACGACATAACCGACCCCCCAGAACAGGTTCCTGGACACCTTGCATATGGCGTTCACCTCCGAGTCTGTCTACACGTGCGTGTCTGGACAATTTATTTCTGGCAGATCGCTAAACCGCGCTCCAAACAGGTGGACGGTCAGGAACTTCGGCAACGATGCGTTGATACTAAAAGTGCCCTGGTATGTACAATTTCCGCAAGCTTACAAACACATGCTTAGGAGTGAATAGGACCATGGCGGTAAGGCACTTTAAACGCGCAAATTATGGCTGTTGATCATTGAGCATGGGCAGGTCTCCGCAGTGCTTACGGTACGATGACCAAAAGAGATTCGCTCCCTCTTGTTTAATCGGTGTTTAGACATGCATAACGGCAATCGTCCAATGGTAAGCCGTCATTATCGTATTATGCACTCCGGGACTTAGTTTTCCTTCAGCTGGTACTGTCATCGCATGTGGATCTGTAAGCATGGGTAACCTGTGTTGCCAGAATGACGTTGATCGTAGATATTCCACAGTGAGCGAGAAGAATCGGCTTTTGACCTACCCACTAGTGCGTTTTCTCTTCCGTCAGTCAGTCAGCTGATGTCCTAATTTCTTTCTTAGATCTGCGTCATTGTTCTCTCTGCGGGTCAGTGGAGGCACTCGTATCCCACGCTCTCCTTCTAAGCTCATCTTTGATATCTACCGAGTAGGCTTTGGGCTAGGTGTGTACTTCTTGGATCCATAATACACAACTTATTTACCAATCCACAGCCTCCAACGGGAAGTCGTAAGTTGTCTTACTTTCTATCCCCCGTCAAGGGTTCCTCAGCCACCTCGAACAGGTTCGAGATGAAGAATTATCAATCTTACGTTAGTACTCACGTGAGTCCTGGCCTAACCTACATCCTCGGTCCTAAATCACATCTGTTCTAGTGGTTGACGTACCTTAACCTGGGCCTCTCGGCTGCCGGAGATATCTACCTCACACTCGCTTTATGCTACTACCTCTATCAACACAGAACTCCGTCAAGCCATCGCGAGTGAATGCTCTTTCATTCCGCCGCACCAACTTGGGCTGATGATATGTCCAGAATCTACGCCACGATCAACATCCTGCTCGCTTACACAATCAACACCGGACTCCTCACTAGGTCTGGCCCAAAGTATATCCTCACGTCGTAGTGAGCGGAGGCTAACACCAACATTACGTAGCATCGTAGCAATTGTCACTTTAATCACGGTACTGCGCTCTTTATCAATTGTGTGCGTCACAGCACCTGATTTTTATTTTAGAACGCGACTATGCCAGGCAACTACATCTTCGTGTCCAGTATGTATCCCCGCCCCTGAATTACGTTGTGCGACTCTCGTTTACGCTAATTCCTCTCCAGCTTGGGTGCTCCAAGGCGAAAGTGAGTGCTGTCCTCGCCGCTCGTGCGCGGATGCTGAAGCGACCTGACCCAGTATACTCGAATTCCCTGATGGCATCGTAAGCTCTCCCGCTCAGTGCCTCCCGCGTCTAAGACAGCCCTCACACCGCCCTCCTAGCCTCACCGCATGCCAGCAGCTCCGCAGACAGCCGGTGGTCCGAGAGCCGATGACGACACTTCGGTTCGCGCAGGATACCGAGGTCAGCGTTTCCCGCCGTTCCCACACGCCTGTGTGCCTCGTTGACAGAGGACTTTAGGCTACCGACGACGCTTCGGCCTTTGAGGATGGAGAAACGGGCACCGGTGATGTGGGAGAAAAGGAGGAGCTGTAAAGGGATGGTACGCTTTTCTGTAGGTCTGTACTTTGGACTGTCCATAGTCTCTCTTTTTATCGGACGATAGGGTAAGCTATGGTCGTGGTGCGGTTCGCGATGCCTTCCCGACATCACCTGTTTAGATGTTCAGACTTCGTGAGAGTCCTAATGAACTATCATTGTGGTACTTTCCCAGAGGGGTGTGAGTAAGGACACGGCCAGTGCGACATACGTGAGCTATCGTCCTGTTTCAGGGGACGTCATCGCGATTCGTACATGCCGGGATCTGGGTGGAAAGCACGGAATGTTAAGTGCATCTTCGTTGCCCGGTTCTTGATTTCCCTGTTTACTATCCATGATGCAGTTTCCGAATGAAGAGCAGGTATCATTCACTATCAACACAACCGAAAGTCGAATTAGCTACAAGAGCTACCAGCGAATACACGTCCATCATGTTTCATGGTATTTACGTGCCGGCATCTTGACAAGGCACAAGAATTCAGATGCACCTCCAACAGCCCTTTCTCTCTTTATCACTCTGTGGTTTAAGTCTCGACTCGGAGGGCCCAGTGCAAGCATGAACACTCTGCAAGAGGTAGTATTGACGTCGTTTATGACACAGCTATCAAGCGATGTTTTCCGCGCACTTGGTCTCGAAAGTAGATAGTAGTATAGACTGATGGCTTCAAGTTAGATGACTGCTCCCGAACGAAATCATCTTGACCATCTTCTCTTTCACCTGATGATGCTACAGCTATATTCCGCCGCAGATATAAGGCGCCCAAACATCGTTAAATAGCTTATGAGTCCGTGTGCTCGCCGCTCTCTCTCTCTCTCCTCTCAACCCCCGATGGGCTTCAACAGCAAACTTGGCCCGGGCTTCATGGGCAACCAGGTGAATGCAATGTAAGTCTCCAACCTTCTCTGACTCGCCGCGTCAGCTCAACACTGGGATAGCCTATACGGATCCCTTTGCATTCAATGCATCAACTTCCGCCAGAGGTTTGGGAAAGATGGCTCGCTTTTGAATTATTCTGTAAGGTTAATTTATTGCATGCCTACGCAATTGGATTTACGGGTCTTGTGTTAGGTGATTTTCATCTGGTCAGCTGCAGCCCAGCCGATAGCCGCGTCTCTGCTAAATAAGAAAAAAATCTCAGGGTCTTAAATACTGCCAATACCATATTTCAAGCATATCTGATCTACACGTACGTTATCACCTATCAAATGAATCCAGCCTTGCTAAATGATCGCTCTATGTATTCATACCACTGTTAAAAGGGAGCTGATCATCCGCTTTGGCGAGATCGTTCTAGTGGATTTGGTGTCAGAACCGAGCGTCTAGCTCTGCGATGGACACACGGCGTCTATCAAAGCGCCACAATTGTTATGCCGAATATGGACATAGTAGATCGTAGTTACGTCACTATG
>KN840472.1:175587-187069 GCA_000832265.1 Phlebiopsis gigantea 11061_1 CR5-6 | reverse complement strand
TACCCTTATCCCTTTTGGGCCCACTGGCAGAACGAGTCGAGCTGCTCGTGACGCTGTAGGGCTCCGAGTCGAGCACCGCATAGATTCTTTGTCCAAACAACTATGTTGCATTTTATAAGATCCTAGTTGGTGATATTTATGGCAAAATCGTCTCGAGCGCAAATATTCATGGCCTTCACGTTCGATCCTGCAGTGGATGAGTATGTGAAGCTTACAGGTAAGTAGTAGGGAGTCTTTCGTTCAGGTAAGTCGGCCTTACGTACTTCGAATTACCCCAGCGGCGTCTCGAAACATCACCTACTCGAACCACCGTGTTTTCTCGCAATGTCCCAGATATCAGTCCACTGCGACGTGCGCGGAAACTCGGTGACTCACTCTGTCGTCGTGCGATCTGGACGCTGCGCTAGATAGCACAAGAGTCCGCCCGCGCCGCGCCCCTTTGTTCAAGGCCATCCTCGACGCGGTCTTGGACGGGTCCATTCTCCAGCATCACCACGGCATTGGACGCGTCAGCATTCGCTACAGCGGCGAGGCCTCTGGGACGGCAGATGTCGATATGAGGCATATCATGGCCATGCAGGCGGAGTACGTTGTCGACGGACGACGTGTCCTGCTCAAGGGATCGCAGCGTTTTGATCTGAGCCGTCTTGAGGGTGAAGATGAGGAACTGGACTATCTTGTAGCTGTAGCTGTACCAAGTGATGTTGGATCTGCAACCCAAGGCGAGAAGAATTGAATGGCTTGGTAGGAACGGCGACAACACTAATACTGTACTCTATGGACTAAGAAATACCCAGATACCCAGATCCATAAATACATAAATATGGACTCTTTTGTAGACTATAGATATGAACTCCTCTCTAGCCAAGCTTTTATTAGTACACTCAGAAAATGTTGTCTTGACCTGCCATTAGGTTGGAGCCTGCACAGACCAAGGACCGTCCCCGCCTTGTACCAAGTTTTGCCAATCCAACATCGCGTCTCGGACCGTGTACCACATCACGTCTCCGTTCCGAGGACACATGTAGAACCGTCGTGCACCGTTCGCGAAGGTAGAAGCCTGTGCAAGCTTCAAGAAGCTCGTAGGCATCCATACCAACTGGAGGGGCTGTATGAATATATGCTGCAGACGAGGAAGTCGCGCAGCCGTGGCCACGGCACGACGTGTGTCTTGTGCGGTCCATGACACTGTGCCGCTTCGCACTACTGTCACTAAGAAATCATGTGACAATAGTCCGAGGAAGTTGTACAAAAAGAGAGAGAAGTGGTCGGATAAGACTTGTGAGTCGATTCGAAGGTGGGTGAGGGTTGGCACGAGAGTATCGAAGGTTGTTGAATCGGGTCCGTCACATCCCTGGTCAATAAACTGCAGTCGACGCAGTGATGGGAAGCGCTTCGCCATATTTTCCTGCTTAGTCAGGGCATGTGTTGTGAGATCCTTCAACACAGGAAAGGCTAGATTCAAGTTATGGTATAGGATGAACGTGCATGCGTTGCCGTATATCACAAGTGACCTTAGGGTCGACGATGCTGTGCGGAGAACCAACGAAAAGGCGTCTCTGGGAGATGAGTTTCCATGCTTGCGCTCGGTATCAGCTCGCGTGGAGTAGTAGTCGAGCTTCACTGAAAAGAAGAGATGGCGGATTGGGACTGCTCGATGGCGGTGGAAAATTTCGAGGTGTTCAGAAAATGTGCACATTTGCGCGTCGCTTGTTAGAGATATCGAATGGTACCGATAGGGCTTTGTCGCATTCTGCATGAAGTGTGATACACGGGCGAGCGAGCCACCGGTGTATCCGCCATCTGTACATGCCGTAGAGGCAATCCGCCACAAAATTTCGACAGGCAATTGTGTCATGGACCCCTCAAGGTGGGTACTAGCGGGGTTAGCTTCACTACGCCGTATGTGCAAAAGGGACTCACAGTCGTGAAGGTAACTGCCCGATGTAAACGTAGCGTGAGAAAGCAAGCTACCTGTGCTGCATCTTGTTGCAAACTTACATGGCACCCATCACGTGCACGGTAATGCGAAGAAAGGCGTCACTCTCACCAGTCGAACCTCGCTCAGCGCAAATAACATATATTGCAACACGCCAACGTCGGGCATAATTACTCTACCAGCGCTTTATCGGAAATGTTCTAGAACACTGTGGCTCGACGACGGGAACACTGTCATTCGCACAGAGAGTACGTTGTTTTGTCCGTGCCGCTACTGGGCCCATATCATTCCTGGAACGGTATGGTCATTGAATAACGTGAAGAGAGGCTTGATAGTACCCAAAACATGCTTGGCCCTAGCACCAGGAAGCCGCCTACCGGCGTAGATTGTACACAGGGGGGTATCATTGCCGTTCGATCATACTAGTCCAGTCGAACTTCTCGTACATCTGTCTGAACATGCTCGTCCTCTCCTTGTTGAACCTGAAATCGATCTTGCGCGGGCGACGCCACTTCCGGGGCTCAATTTCGAGCACGTTACCAATGATCTCTGCAGCGAAATATCTGAAATACAAGATGAGTGACAAATCCGTTTATCTAAGAAAAACCAACCTCGGGAATTCGCCTCCTCCCTTGGCACCTTCGTCGATCGCTCCGTCTTCTGCACCTACGTCTGCCGCCTCGCTGGTACCTTCGATGACATGGCCATACCCTTTCTGGCCTTTGTAGTCGAATTGAACCATGAAATACGGAAGGTTCGGGACCATCGCCCGCCGGAACCCGCCTTTGCGTTTGCCGAAGTCAATCAATTTTTGGTGCTGAGACCATTCGGTCTCAGACATAAGGATAGACTCGTGGAAGTACCCAGGGAGTTCCTCAAACTGTGTCCATGGTAGCGGAACACATTCGATGCATGTGTGTTTCTGGTGCTTAAGATTGATGACAGTTTCGTAGAAGACAACCCCCTTGTCATCCTCGGCGAACATACGCATGAGGCATTTCATGAAGTTCTGAACGATGCGTCAGCGAATGTATGATGCAGGTCAGGTATTGCTTACTCGAACTTCGTCCCATACGTCATCGTCAGCCTCAAGCATAGCTAGATGATGTTGTATCGGTACGATGAGACAGTGACCCTCGACAAGCTCCTCGTTCAATGTGCACGACAAGTAAGCACGTGTGCCCATCGCAACCACAGGCGCTTTCGGTAGCGAGTCGTCTTCGCCATAGCAAAACGTACATGTCGCTAACACCTGCTGAGTCTTCTTGTAGTCTACAACATGGTGTCAGATATTTTCATGCGGCTTGGACTCATGATTCGTACCGTTGATGGCAAACTGCCTCTTCATAGCATCGGATCGCATCTTCTTACGACCCAGCCGCTCTGCGTTGTCGTCCATATAGTCCAGATTTGCTTGGAAGCCACCGTCTGTCGCGATAGCTTTCGCAAACTCCATATCAAGGTTCTTCTGGTCTGCCTGGCCGGCATTGAAACGTTCTTGTCGTAACATCTCTCCAAGAGTGATCTCGTCGTCGTCTGCGTTGACTCGGACAAGTTCACCGGTCTTGGGATCTCTCGTCTCCACCTGCGCCAAACCGTCAGTGTCGAGTCGGCAGCAGAAGGTGTGGTGCACACGTATTGCTTCTTCTTCCTGTTCCCTGGTAGGGCAGGTCCATCATCTTTGCCCTGCCCAACGTCGTATAGCCTTCCTCTTGAGTCTAGAGTCGGCAACATTTGGACTTCAGTATTCCCTCCCTCTTCTTCTGCTGTGTTCACCTTCCGCAACTCTTCTTCATACTCTTTCTCCAAAGCGTTCGCGTTCGATGCGCTTGTCAACTTCGCCCTGAGGACCTTTGCCTGAAGCTTGTTGAGCGACGACGGCGACAGTGCACGA
The DNA here is from genome assembly GCA_000832265.1 of Phlebiopsis gigantea 11061_1 CR5-6. Taxonomy (NCBI): domain Eukaryota; kingdom Fungi; phylum Basidiomycota; class Agaricomycetes; order Polyporales; family Phanerochaetaceae; genus Phlebiopsis; species Phlebiopsis gigantea. The sequence continues at coordinate 183,236 of KN840472.1, read as the reverse complement.
GTTCGTGTCTGGCCTCGTGTAGCCCCGGCGGGCGTCATCACGGACGGTATAGGCGTATGCGACTGCGCAAGGGGGGACCCGGTGCCACCTTGTGAGGGAAGACGGAGCGAGTCGAACCCTCGTCGCGCAGCGCGGCCAGCTTCTCCAGGAGCAGGGGATGGCGTTGAAGGCGTATTGGTGCCAAAGTCTGGCCGACGGAATGAGGAGCTTCGACTCGACGCCCCACTCGCTGCAAGGTCGGTGAACATGAATCTCTCCTTTACCTCAGGCTCTTTCCCCTTCGACTTCGAATTAACATTCTTGGCTCCTCGTCTGCCCTCACGTTCGTCCAGGATTCGCCGTTCTTCCTTCGCTTCTTCGAATGCATCCAAAGAGCCGAACCTTTCGATAGCAACCTCTTCCACAGATGTGCCCTCTTCTTCAGCTGTTTCGTAGACTCGACGAAGTTTCATCATGCGCCATGATGAACCAGGACCACCTGGCGTGATGGCTTTCGCTGCGGGAGTATCATATTCGTCCACAGTCTTGCCTTCACGAAGTCCAACGTTGAGTTCTCTATGACTGACCTTGGGCTACGGCGCCGTAAGTGAATGTCAGAGTTGAGAGCATGGTCTACGCACCTCAGCCATCGGGTCAGGCATGGTCTGCTTCTTCTTGTGCTCAATTCCCAAACTCGAGAAGAAGTCCACGGTTCCACCCATATTTCGGTTACTGGACGAGGTCTCGCCATAGCCCTCCGTGAGAGACTCATCCTGCTGGAGTGCGCTGCCCATGCGTGAGGATAGGTTACCTATCGTCGGCGGTCCAGTTGGGTCTAGCATCCAGTCGTCGCGTTTCAACGCCGTCTCACTGGCGAACGGCCTCGGCAAAGGTGGGTCGTTCGGAGCTCCTGTGGCTCTAGATGTGAGTTTTAGGCTTTCTGTGGTCGGTATGTCGGCAGCGAGAGGCTACGGAATCAGACTCAGGATTGAGACGACGTCAGTATTTCACTAATGGTAGACTCACGATCTCGCCCTCCATATCTATGTTCTTCTCCTCCCACATGTCGTCGTCTTTAACATCATCGTCGTGGATTCTCGCCTCGTCTTTCGACCTCTTGCCCTTCCGCTTCTTCGACGAACCTTCGTCCTCGCCGCGGTCCTTGTGCCCCCTCTTCCGTTTGTGGTCGCGGTCGCCACTTACGTCGTGGGCTCTCTTATGTTTTGACGAGTGTTGTACTTCATTTTTACCCATTATAAAGACCAACGGATAAAGGAGAGGAAAGTATGGTGGTTTAGTTGGAAGCTGCAATTAGAACGTCATTGCGTTGAGCGCCCAAAAACATCCGCACATTGTAAGACGCTTACGCACTGACCAGTACATCGAGGGCAGGAGTTGTACAATTTACATAGGTATAGCATATTTGGGTACAATTAAAGTTACACAGTCGATATGGACTTCTGTGTTGCCTCGGTGTGCTTCGAAATTTCCACCTGCACAACTTTGCCGTTCTCAATGCACATGTTTGTGTACGTGCCCTTGTTTGTTAATGAAGGGTTCAAAACCATCGTCTCGTCAACGATCTGCAAAGCTCAGTATCAAATTGGCAGCTTTCTGCTTAAAAATATCGGACATACCTTGTGGAATTGTTTTAGCTTGCTGGGAAGGATGAGGACAGAAGGTGCAGTGACGTATATCTCATCCACCAAGCGTAACCCTTCCGTGTAATGTGAGACGTCTAGGTTGACTTCATGGGCGAGGTCTAGAGGTGGCGGGAATATTGGATAGAAACTTACATAGAGATCAGCGAAATGGTTCGATGCAGGCTCAAAGCTGTAAGACAACGAACCTCCTTTGTTGAAGTACGTGCCGGCATAGCCTCCCCATGGCATCGTTTGCAAGAGTTTCATCCTCAGCTAGCGATATAGGATTGATCTCGGACATAGGTCTGAAAAACTCTTCCTTTCGTAGGTGGAACAACACATCGACGCTTGAGACGGCGAATAATGTGCCGTTTAGAGCGAAGCGACAAGGATTAGGGAGGCAATATATTCGCTGAAGAGAGGTGAGTTAGGTGAAGCTCTCCGAGGTATGTGGCCTAGGTACGAACAGGGTCGTTGATGACATTTGCGCCTAGCGCGGCTTGTGGAAATACCGCATGGTCGCTGACGAGGTCGCGTACACTCGGTATCACTACCACGGTTGTACCTGGCAGAGTATCCAGCAGTTGCTGGAGAGGTTCCACGATGGTAGACTGGAACAATTCTGTAGACGTTATATCGATATCCCCCGTTTTGATCGAGATGTGGGTGCAATCGATGAATGGTCCAATCTGTGTTGTTTCGTATCATCTCGTCTAGCACCGTCCGAATGTACTCACTATGATGATGATCTCAGGTTTTTCCGCCTGCCATTTTGTCAGGAGTGCTTTCCACGGCTCATATTTGAGATCAGAATCAGCCGTGAATGGACCGCAAGCAACGGATACATTGAACGAAGACGGTTCGCTCGAGGACATATCTGGTGCTGGTAGTGGAGGTAACTTGATAGGGGTGAGCGGGCAAGCACGAAGCGAACGAGGCACTACTCACAGGTAGAACCTCCGTCACATTGAACCATCCACCTCCGCCGTTCCTGCCCCGCAAAGCTACAATGGCACCAGGAAAGAAGCCCGCGCCGCCGGTGCCCGTCTTGGCTCCTCGCAGGCGCACATTTGAGTCAAATTTAAGTGGTACTCTTACACCCGCACCCATCGCCCGAGACGACTCTAGCGCGAGCGAAGCTTCATTAAGTTTGACTTGCGCCGCGGAGACAGAGTCCGAGTCAAGTGTTATGCGACCGACTATGGTGACTTCTTCCTACTCAATTGTCAACGTAACGTCATCATGTTAAGCTAATGTATTACCTCAGTCGAGGTCGCTGGATCACTGAGTTCATCGACTTCGTAGAATGCCTGGACTAGTTCGGCGGCTTCGTCAATCTGGTCGTCGAGGGCTGCGATGGACATCAGTGCATGGCAATACAACGTTGAGATGACACACCTCCACTTCGTTCTAAGACTCTTTCATACATGTATTTGTCTGACAGACATAGGTTAATCTTTGACGGCGGAAGCAGTAGAACAGTACTCACATCCCCTTCTTTCTGACTGTGAGACCGTCACTTTGCTAGGGCCTGCCACTGCTGAACTCCCTGTAAACTTCTGCTCGGTCTTCGGCTCCTGCTTGACACCAAGAATAGGACGTCCAAGAAGACCCAGGTTTCGTGAAAAGGTTCCAGTAAGTGCGCTCCTGCCTGACTGCAGGAGATGCTGCTTCTGCGGTTTCGGTAGTGCCTTCTGTGCGTCGCGATGTAGGTGATCGCGTAGGCCACCAATCGACTCTGGGGTAATTGGTTCCATTGTGGCCATAAAGCCATAGTTGAGAGCCTCCCATTTGAAGAACAGGTCGTCCCCCGATATGTTGTAGTCTTTGCACAGTTTAAGACCTGCGAAGCCTTACTGTTAATCGATCTACATGAGGAATAGTGGCGACTTACACTCATCCGTCAGCTCCTCATTTATTCTGTGCCCGAAGCGATCTTCCAATTGACTCCGATTTTCGTTTGGGCTGCTCATGATGGTCGCGTAGAGTGGTGTCCGTGACACCAACGCGTCGAGACACGAGCTGTCACGAGTGTCAGATTATGTGACAGCTTACCTAAAATATGTTTGCCTGTGACTGTGACGTCACCGCGTCACCCCTCACCGAGGCGGCCAAGCTCCACGACGTTGCAGAAATGGCCCAGCGTTCACATCTCTCACTACAACCTCGGGCCTAGCCATCCTTGCAAGATGTCTATTAGATACTTGACCGCAAAGCTTGCCCAGCAGGTGAGTAGCTCTATGTGTAGCCAAGCATCCTTACTCTGCCTTATACGACACATGCGTTAGATTGATGAAGAACTTATGAGTGCTGCTGGGGCTTTCAGCCTCGATCAGGTAGGTGCCTAGATATGTAGCAACAGCTTTATTGAATCTCACCTCTGTATAGCTTATGGAACTGGCTGGTCTTGCCTGTGCACAGACCTTGGCTACGGTGTACAAGAAGGAAACACACTCTCGAGTTTTAGTCTGCTGCGGGCCAGGAAATCAGGGGGGCGACGGCCTTGTTGCTGCGAGACATCTAGGTACGTAGTGTGACGAAGCTGGCTGAGAGGAAATCTCAAAGGCATTCTTTAGGAATGTTTGGCTACAACCCTACCATATGGTACCCCAAGGTCGGTCGTTCAACAGCTCCAGCAGGTCGCGAGGTCCTTCATGAGCAGTTATAGCCGGGTTCCAAGGATATTTACCAGGTATGGCCGAGCTTTCAGAGCATCAGGGATGTCCTTGACGTTGTACAGCGTCTGCAATCGCAGTGCCAAAATATGAAGATTCCGATCCTCGCTCCATCGACCGAAGTGGACTCCTTGCGCGACGCGCTTGCTTGCTCCGACGTTGTGCTGGATGCAATCTTTGGCTTCTCGTTCAAGCCGCCGGTTCGCCCACCTTTCGACGCTGCACTGTCCCTCATAAGCGAGTCAAAGCTACCCATCGTATCGGTCGATATACCTTCTGGGTGGGACGTAGAGAAGGGAAATGCTGCCGGGATTGGTCTGGACCCCGATGTCTTGATCAGTCTGACTGCTCCGAAGGAGGGTTCGAGGGAGTTCGCAGGCCGTCATTTCCTTGGCGGACGGTTCGTGGCAAAGTACGTTTATGCCTCGCACTTGCAAATATCCCTTTAATATATCAATTTCTAGAGCGATGGCGGAGAAGTTCGACTTGAACCTCCCCGAGTACCCTGGCGTGGAGCAAATTGTTGAGATGACTAATAATGCTTCCTCTCAGAAGCTGTAATGACTGCCATTGAGCCGCACGACCATGCTGAATATATCAAAGAAAGGCTTAAAATGCTTGACTTCTTTGTGAAGGTGTGGCAGCAAATCATGGCACAGCAGACCATTCGTCTATCTCCCGATGAAGCAAGCCGAAGAACAACGTCCCAAGTGACACAGCAAGCCAATCTGGCCAGAATATTGGTATGCGCGTTCAATAATGTCTTGCTGTACTGTCTATCACCGGCGATATGCTGGTATTTGTGCAGACTTTCGGCCATCCGTGAATCCTCGGAGACTATTTTCCGAGCTAGGTCGCTTATAGCGCCGTTCGTGGATGGTGCCTGATGACTGTATCCAATTCCGGGCTGGGACCTTCCTCGCAAGTAGTAACAACCGATGCCATAAGGTACAACTGCCGGAGGCAAAATGGTTGAACAAGCATCAGCGGTAAGCGTTCGCCTCGACGACACGAAACTATCTGAGATGCGCTTTCAGCTATTATTCTTTGGGCTGCCCTCAAGCATTTCGACTGTCGGAATGTACCCCTTTTCGGCTTAGGATCTATATACGTGCCTGACACGCCTACTTGTCCCTTCTTGCCTTCCGTCCTTAGAGAAGCCCCAGCCCTTTTGACATAAAACACCGGTTTTTGTCTATATAATAAGGCTGCGACTATGACCATTCTCTATATTCTTCCCTTTCCCCCTCTATTCGTTTAAGCCCCTTTAAGCTACTGCTTTATCACTTGAACCACAGGCCATGTTGCGCATCGTCTTGGCAGTCCTATACTGCCTAGTCTGGGCTTCGCAGCTGGGGCATTCACATCCGGTTGACCAAGTCATCTTCAATAACACTTTCCTGGACGATCCGCAATCAGAGCAAGTCGTGCCCCCGGATTCTCCTTGGTACGTCATTTTCTATTGCATGGTGATATTAACGAGGCTTATTAAGTATGCGTCGCGTCAGGCATCTAGCTCGACTCGCTCAACAAGCACCTCTGAGTCAACAGGCAATATTACGGGATGGAGGGAACATACTTGATTCAGGTAGCATCCCGCGTCTGAGATCGTTTGACTGGGAATTTCCGCGTGCGGACGGTTGGGGTACGAATGTTTTTGTAAGTCCGCAGCTAGCCATCGGACCTGCGTCACTCATCTAGTTTAATATTTCCATGAGTAGGTATATGTCCTGGATTCTGGTGTCTACGGAGGTCATATCGAATTCGAACAAGGACAAGTACTAGCAGGTGCAGCTACCGGGACAGGTCGAGACGGTGACGTAAGCTTATGATATTGATGCCAGTTTCCACTCACAAACCTTATCTCTGAAGGGTCATCGTGACGAGCAGGGTCATGGCGTGAGTTCTACATACTACTCTCTTGATGATCATATAAGACGACACCACACATAGACTGGCGTAGCTTCTCTTATTGTCGGGAGGAACGTAGGAGTCGCGAAATCGGCGAAAATTATCCCGGTCAAAGTCTGTAATTGGCCGAAATTGCTATTTGCCATTGATTGACGATCTCCTTGTCTTGTGCCATCAGATAGCGGTCAACGGGGAACCTGGAGAAGTAGCAACCACTGCTGCTGACGTTGCCGCTGGATTGGAATGGGCATGTAAGGATTGGAGGCAACGTTCACAGGAAAATAAAGACTACAGAGCTATAATCAACATCAGCTGGATTGTCAAAGACCGTCCTGAAATCATCCGATGGCTCCAGGAGGTACGCGTCTCACTCTGCATGTCAGATCGTAGGGGTTGACATCTTGGTGCTATCAACGATAGGCAATCGATCTCGGCGTTCACGTTGTCATCGCAGCTGGCAACGCTGATGGTATTTCACTGGTTCGTAGAATTCTCGTAATATGGAGAGTCCAGCCTGACCATGAGTCAAGTGCCAGACCGATCTCGACAATCCTGACCCTACCAGGTGGATTAGACCTCTGGGGCAAATCGGTGTTGGTCAGATCGACTATTTGAATCAGTTTTGGTATCAATCGGGTCCGGTGTGTATCGCAACACTACAACGGCTACCGGGAGATGCTCACTCAGCCTCAGTGTGTGGACGTCACTGCACCCAGCTATTATCTACCACATGCGGACATTGGGAGCAGAGAGGTGGGTAAATGCCAAGTATGTGAACCAATAACAAGACTTATTGAAAATTTAGGATTATGCTTACAAGGCAGGAACGTCTCAAAGCGCACCTCTAGTCACCGGAGTGATCGCAGCACTCGGTATGTGTAAATGGGCATAAGGCTCGTACCTGTGAGTTACTAATGGTACATTCAGTTACTGCAGGGCAACCGGGGCATGATATGTCACCACACCAGCTAAGAGACCTCTTGTTGAAGGACCGCGTCCACGGAGGTTACACATACGGCGGGATAATGGAGCTACCCGCCAACACTCCTGACAGAATCATCAGTGCCCCAATCTTGAGTACTGTACCGCAGTAAGTTCGTATGCGCGGATTATTCCAACAGGTAGAAATCGTGTCACAATCCCGAAACCTGACCGCTCGTGTATCGTCATACTAGTAAATTAGTAGTAATACTACTACTACTAGTACTAAATGGTGGACTAAATCAAACAGTCCCTCCATCGTACTGTATTTAGGTTCCTCTTTCAAATTGTTATGACTCAACTTGGCAAACCTTGGCTGGCTATACTATACCGGAATGACCAACTGTTCACTGCATGTGACGCGTGACGTTTGTGCACCGGTGAGTTCACAGTTCACAGGTTGGACGTGAACCGTGACTTGTGTTCACTTGCCAAAAATGCTCATGTATCGGGTTGGTGA
>KN840472.1:113779-175570 GCA_000832265.1 Phlebiopsis gigantea 11061_1 CR5-6 | reverse complement strand
CCGTTCATAGGCCCTACGTGACTCGTGACACCAGCTCGCCCGAGACTTCAAGTTGTTCACGCCCACCGTGACGCGTAACGTGAACAGTTGGTCATTCCGGTACAGTATGACAAAGAGACCTGTTTGTGAGCATGTTTACCGTGGGAACGGGGCGACGCCACGACGCCGTCTGACATACGCGGGAACATTTGCCCCAATTCGCTGGCCGTGATTAAACGGGAGAGAAATAGACGCCTCACCTAGTCTCGTACCATGTCCGCTCTCGCCGGATATTCGATTGGCGTCGGACGGGTGCATAATGCTCATATTTCCTTAGGCTTCAAGGTCGCACCCAACTGGTGTAGATCACAGGCGACAAATCATGAGTGGCCCAGACGATACAGCACCCCTGCCGCGGAGAGCGTGCCGCTCGGGAAACGGTCATATCTTTATGGTAAGGACATGCAGGTTGGCGTAGCCTACTGTACGAATTGACTAAGATTCGTTTCAGTGCCATCTTCGTCGGACAAGATGTTAAATAAGTCACTCGTGACGAAATCCGACGTCATCGTCTACGACCTGGAGGACAGTGTACCTCCCAGTGCCGCAGACAAGAATAGTGCAAGGAACCGTCTTGTACAATTTATTCAGGTCGGTGATAAGCTATAAGTCTTTGACGAGTCTAAACATTGTGTCACTCTCTCTAGGGCAAATCTCAGAACGAGATGCCACTGCCGGAACGTCTCGCCGTCCGTGTAAACGCAGTTAATACGCCTTTCTTCTCCGAAGATATACTCCAGGCCGTAAGCACCATTTTGCTCTCCGCTATATGATACAAATCACATGACTCGAGTGCTTCAAAGGTCCAACTCAACCCAATTCGCACCCTCCTCCTTCCAAAGATCCACTCGGCGTCGGATCTGCACACTGTATCGCACAGGATGCAATCCAGCCTCGATTTGACCGGAAGTACGAGGACTGAGCCCATCAACATTGTTGCCAGTATTGAGAGTGCAAGAGCTCTATTCAATATCGGCGAGATTGCCAGCTGGCAGTCTGAGCTCGGGCCGCTGCTTGGCGGGAGGCTCACTGCCCTCTTAGTGAGTGTGCAGATTGCAATTGCTTACTCTAACTAACTCTTTTGGACGCAGTTTGCCGCGGAGGATTGTGGGTGATCATATACTGGATGAATCCCGCTCTTCCTGACCGTGCAAGTAGATTGTGCAGATACTATGATTATTAGAACGAAGACCCGTCAAGAGTTACTCTACACTCGCTCGCAAATCGCGATCACCGCGAGAGCATTCGGCCTACAGGCAATCGACATGGCACGCTCTCCGCTTTACTGTAATTAGCAACGCGAGATTGACTCGCACTTGTCAGGTCTGTGTCGACTACAAGGACCTCGATTACCTCAAGGACGAATGTGACGACGGTCGCAGACTTGGCTTCACCGGAAAGGTGTGCCTGCCAATGTCCATATCAGGCCTTGAATATTGTTACCCATCCCTACATCTATAGCAAGCCATCCATCCCATGCAAGTGGAAACTATCCAATCGTCCTTCTTGCCCACTGCGAAGGGTACACTTTGACTGCCCCCTTTCATCTCCCGTGCTTAACCCTGTCCTCAGAAATCCTGCGCGCGGCGCGCATTCTGCGCCAGATGGAAAAAGCCCACAGCCAGCAACGAGGTGCCGCTGGTCTCGCGACCGAGGACGGCAGCATGGAGATGATCGACGCTCCGATGATCAAGCAGGTGCGTCGTACTTGCTCCCTCGACTCCCTCCGTTGAGGGTCTTTCCTAGGCCGAGAACACCATCCGAATTGCAAAGTCCGCGGGGTTGGAGATCCCGCACGTCGATTAGGCCGCCCAAGGAGAGGCAGTGCAGATAAATCCGATGTATTTATGCAGACATGAACAGAGATGAGCTGAACTATGTACTACTTATAAGCGATCAAGGAAAGTCCGGTGTCGTGACAGATCTTGGGGAGGACAAGGCAATAATTTTATGAACGAGAGTAACAGAGGGGTCATCACTTTGTGCGTGGTCACGCGATGTGGATACTTGGATACAGGTCAAGTGGGCGGAGTGGTTAGGAGAGGGATATGTGTATCTATCGAAGAGTGAAGAATGCCTGTATAGATTGCATCAGTGGCAGCGTGGTCAGACTACCAACAAGAGAGGCATCTTCTTGGCGTTGTGGTGCGAAATAAAATCCGGAAACGAGGACGATGTAGCTGTCATATGAAGTAAGCAAGAGAAGTCTTGCAGGGGACCAACAGACACACCTGAGGATTAGGATACTACCACGGTGGTAATTACTCTTGGCCTCGATGTATGTGTAAGTCAGCAAGAAGACCGATAAGATGATGGTGATGACGTCCCAGCGCGGGAAGATTAGGCTGCAAAGCATGGATCAGAGAGTTGCTCGTCATCTAGCTGGTAAACACTTACGTGAACGTCTCAGCCACCGAACCCATCCTGTCTGGCAAGTACCAGTTGGAGAACGCGACCATCGCAGGTATCTGGAGGAGACAAACTTGCAGGGCATATGCGGAGCCAATTTCCATACTAGACTTCCCGTTAGTATGGACGAATACTCCAAAAGTAAGGATACACACCTCAACGCGATATTGCCATTCATGGCGAAGGACATAGCGTTCATAAACTCGGTGGTGTTGGGCACCAACGCAAACAACGTCACACCAAGGAATTTTTCGTCAATGCCCGAACCTTCCAGGACGACGTCGACAACTTCAACCAAGATCTCTACAGTCCAGATGTCGTCAGCATACCACTACACGGCGATGAGGCGAAACGCACCAGCAATCGCAGCATATAGCGCTGTACACCCCAACAACACACTCGCACTTGTCGTGCGGCTCCAAGACGGACCCTCATGTCCGCCATGTCCGCCACCAGCCGCCGCACTTCCCTCGGGTTCAGACGCGAGCCTATGACGCGCCGGCGAGTGTGCATGCGCCTGCTGGTGCCGCAACGCGCTGACTGTTGCGACCGCCACTGCGCGCGTAAAATCGTCTGGGGTGATGTTGCCAGGAAGCTGGAGTGGCTGGATCGCAGGGTCGCGCATTGCATGGTCGACGCTCTCGAGGAGAGGTGTCATGCCGGGTTGGTACTGCACTGGTGGGTTCGCATAGGAGATCCGGCGTTGGGTACCTGATCCAGCAGTGAGGGTTGGAAGCGCAGACTGTGGGGGGGCGGCGGACGATTGGCCTGTCTGATAGTCGTATGCTCGTGCTACCGGAGTCTGGCTGCGTGACGGTTCCGCGCTCTCCGAGTTGACCATGACACTGGTCCTGCGGTGAAGCGACGGATGCTTGAGGGTTCCAGGAATGAGCCTCTGATACAAAGATATTCTTGGGTTCGGGAGCTCCAAGGGCATCTCTGCAGCATGCATCAGCTGCTGGGGATTCTGCCAAATCTGACTAGCATGCGTGCGAAGCGAGAACCAGAGACCGATCAGATATGACTGTAGGCGGTACCATGAGCAGTCTACTTCCAAGGTATATAATGTGCCGTACCAAGAGTAGAATAGCCGCACAGAGGAACATCAGAGTCTTGACGGTGGATTGGTAGAAGGGGTCGTCCACCGGATCAGGGTGTTCATAGTAACAGTGCTGGCAGACCCATGGAAGCCCAGTGGGTTTATCAAGAGAGGTCCCGGCTGGGCAACCTTCGCAGACTAATTGGAACTATAATTGACGCATTAGAACAAAGCGCATATATCCGTTCAGCGAGACATACCGTTCCGTATGTTTGGTAAAACAAGGTCGGCACGATCGTTCCAATGAACGCCATGATCAACAACATACTGGTCACACCCGCACTCTTCGCATTGAATTTCATTTCCTTCTGCTTGATTGCGCCACTGCACATACTCGCGCCAGGCATCAAAAGCACGCCGGCAAGCAAGCTACCAACAATCGAGCCCTCGACAAGATGTCCTTTCTTCTCAGTGAGTGCGATGCCGTAGAGGATGATCTCAATGATGGAGCCGAATGTCGCGTTGATGACAGCACCCATGCCGATGGATGACTGAGCTGAGATCGAGGCGACGGCCATGCCGATGAAGTATGAAAGTGGGATGACGCTTGCCAGACTCAAAACAAAGAGCAGGGCCGGCCCAGTGATGAAGGCGAGAAACGCCGGGACATGCTGACCTGCGTGCTTGCGCCGTTCGGCAATCGGACGTAGGATGAAGAAGTCGAAGATGACGAAGAAGACGATGGGCAGCAGGTCGACGAAAAAGATGTTCACGCCGCCGACGGTGTATTTGTAGAACTTCAGGCCCATCGCACGGTAAACACAGAGGAGGACTGTAGAGGTGGGTGATCCTGACGGAGCGGCCTGGCCAGCAGAAAGTCGAGGTTGCTTGAAGGAAATGCGCGACTGCGTTGTTATATGACCACTGCTCTCTCCGTTCTCTCCTGTAGCGTCAGGCTGTGAGACGTTGATAGGAATCGCAATCACTGGCGCGGCACAGAACCGTATCTTAGTCGGGTGCTGGTACAAGTATTTGACGAGAGCCCAGGTCAGCTTCGCCATCGGGACTGTAAAAACCAGACCCCAGCAGACGATGCAGACCAGGAGCATCAAGGGCGCGATAAAGAAACTCAAGAAGATCCAGTACAGAATCTTCCCGAGCCAATAGCTGTGGCCAGCCTTGGTGAGAGTGGCAGAATAGGCAGATGGCGTAGCACCGTAGGACTTTGAAGGGGTCAAAGGGGCTGGGCGGGATAGAAGTGATGTAGACTCGTTTGGCACCACACTGGGGTCCCATGATACTGAAGCCTGATGTTGGAGGGTTGTGCGGGGAGTGACAGTGGAATGTTGAGATAAGGGCTCGCCGTTGCGAACGGCGTCCCCGGGCATGAGGGTGTCGGTCGAGGTGTCGCCATTCACAACACTGCTAGGCGACAGAGGGTTTTCTTCGTCATCCTCCGAGTTGTCGACTGTAGCTAGTTCTCCTTCGACATATTTCCCGAATGGCCATGCGATATACCAACCCAGGCCGAACACTAGAGTCGAGTACTGCTTGCCACCCATGGGTGCTAGGCGCAGGATGCCGGATACGGCAAAGCAGACCAAGGAAAGCCACCATCCAAACGCAACGATCCAGAAGATGTTTCCGGGGAGAAGATGGCGCTCAGCCTGCGCTGACGGGATAGAGTGCAACGCCTGGTCAGCGTAGCGCGTCACAGAGCGCGATTTCTTGTACAGCGCGGGCTTCCAGATAGGCAGACCGAACGGGTGTTCGACGTTGATGAGTGACTGCCTCTCCTTGACTGTTATCGGATCCTCGTCGCGATCGTCATCGTCGTCCTCGTCGGCGAACGAGCTATGAGCGGCCTCGCGGTCATAGCTTGGGCCCGCGCGAGGCTGCTCGGACTCTGCTTCCTCGTCCTCCTCGCTCAACATTCCTTCATCGTCTCGGTACGCGCGGCCTGCGGCCCGAGAGCTGGCGATGCTGGTGCTTCGCGTCCGCGATCGTTTCACAGAGGAGCTTGACATAGCCCTGGACAGAGGATAGTGTGCACGCCTCGGTGTGGGGGATGCAGCTCTGCCAGTGCCAATGTTCGGAAAATAGGACGTGCCTTCGTGGTGGTGGCGAGGTGTTTCAGCAGCAGACCACTGAGAAGCCTGACTCGTACTGTGCTGCAGTGGCAATCTGCCTGTGAACGTCGAAAGCGTCGGGGTCGCGCTGGATGTTGTGCTGGACGAAGAATCGTCGTGGGGGTCGTCTGAAGGAGTGGAAGGGTGTGACATGGCGCTGGAATGGCCTGCGGCAAAGCGGCTGGAACCCTGTGCCTGCAGAGCTGCTGCGACAGGAAGAGGCAACGAACGCGGCACCCTCAGCCATTCCACCCGATCACACAACAGACGCCGGCGATCCTCGATGGCCTCGGACTTGGCGGAGACTGGCACTTACAAGCCTTGTGCTTATTGAATCGAGCAGCCACGCCACCTCGAGTATTTACAGTATTCACAATATATGTCGAGGTCAAGCTTCATGCCCTCGGGAACTATATACGTACCGCGACTCTACTTATCTGAATAGCTACGGACAGACGCCTTCAAATTATAATGCTGAAGTAAGTTGGCGTCACGGTCGCGTTGTGTGTGCCGTCGCCTTCAACCTAATCCTAGACCGTTTATGCAACGCTTTGTGGTTTTGCAGTCAAAATTTCATGGTGTAGAGATATACAGCATGACCGTAAATATGTAGCCGAGTTCTGGAACTAGGTGTTTTATACCCCGTACGTATGCCAGTGAATCTTCAAGCTTCAAGGTAAAGACGTTACATGGATTAAAATCGTGGGCACCGAAAGCGAAGCAGGAAACATGATAATTATGCAAGTCTTTAAAACAATTATACGGGGTATATGTGATACTACTGTAAGATCGTCAGAAACATATTCCAGCTGTCATAAGTTTAAAGTCCCCCGAGAGAATATCCGTGATTTTGACCAACAAACATCGAACTATCTCTTCATCAGCTTCTCTCGTAGTTCTGCACCCTTTAGTCGCGCACGAAGGTAGTTTAGTCGCGCGTCGTAGCGCGCAGTTACCTCCGTCCTACGCTTCCGAATGTCAGTCATCTCTACTTCCAGTGCCGCGATGTCTCCATCCCTATCTAGACGTCGCACGGAGCCTGCGTATTGCGAGCCTTCGGGGGTCGAGGGGTTATCTACCAGACGCAGTGGAGAGGAGGCGTAGGGCACGTCGTGTTCGGACACGGTCGCGAGCGGGAGGTGCCCCGTGCTGCGAGTTAGGTTGATGCTCGACGTACTGCCGAACTTGTGGCGCCCAGGCGATGCGTGAGACGGCGTCGTGCCGCTGCGCCCGCGCGAGGATATAGATGATATCGACGCCTTGCGGCCGAGCGTGACGGGTTGGTGCACCGGTGCGCTCCCGCTCACGTTGAAAGGCTTCGTGCGGTTGGTGACCGATGGCGAGCGTTTGCGCGAGAGTCCAGATGCTGCGGACACGATGGACATTGCATCTGGGTCCTTGCCCGTCCTTATTGACGCGGTGGGGGATAGTGTGTTTAATTTCCAAGGGGCCTCAGAGTCCACTGGCGAAGCTACCATCGCAGCGGAAAGGGGCGCATGTGTCGAACCGCGTTGATGCTTTACCAGAGTAGAGAGTTCCAAGCCGTTAAACGCGTCGAGCAGCCTTCTTCCCTCCGCTTCCACCAGCTCGATCTCCTGCCGTATCTCTTTCGATGTCTGTAACCGCTCATCGTCGTCTAGGGTGTCAAGAATGCTCGCTTGGGCAATTCGCGCTTCGTTGCTGAGAGACGCGGAGGGGAACGAGGAAGGTGGTACAGACGGAGCGCGCCTGACGCTGCGCGACTCGGGTGTGCGGAATAACTTCTGCGCAGGTGTTCGACGTGGGGATGTCGTGCTATCGCTGTCGTAGACGGTGCTAGGACGGCTATTGCGAAGGGAGAGCTCGCTTGACTGCTTGGACATCGAAGGTGTAAACATGCGCTCAGGAGTGCGTGGGGACGAGTAGATGCTGCCCGCATCGCTGCCACTAGTATCAATGGCCAGGGAAGACCGCTGTTTACTCGACGCTCGTTTGAGGAAGCCGGAAACGGCAGATTGGAATGACCTCTTCGACGATAGCGAGGGAGTTCGGGGACCTGATATGTGAAAGTTGGAGGAGGATTGACGCGTATGAATAGATGAGGATGGTGTCGCTGTAGTGCATGTCAGCAAGAGCACATCTGACAGTAGTAGAATACGCACTTCTTCCGTTATTTCGAGGTGGGCTTGACACCGGTATCACGGATGCCTCTGTTGGCACGACCGAGCCTGCTGCTAGTCGTTCGAATAGGTTCTGACGAAGAAGTCGGTATTCGTCGTCACTAAAAGCATTATAAGTAGACATATAAATGCGAAATTGCCAACACTCACTCCAAAAGACCCTGCGAATTGGCGGTAGCAAGCTCGTTCAGGCGCTGCGCCAAAGTTATCCTACGGCAACAGTTATTCCCTCTGCTGTTTAGACGATTCGCGCCTAACTCACGTAACGACATCCGTAGATTTGCGTGACTGCTCCGTCTGAGGGATGCTGAGGGTCGGGGGTCGTGGGCGCAGAGTGGACGTTGGTTGGTATCGTTCAGCCTTGTGTAGACTGCCAGAGTCGTGAGTGGATATGGTGTCTGGGTGCTTGACCGATTCAGAGCGAGCGGAAGAGGCATAGGAAGAGCTATTCTGCACGTCGCGAGCCTTGCCTTTCTGTTTACTACTACCGTACTACATGAGAGGTGAGCATGCTTCACAGGGGCCCTCGAGTTGAGCAGGCAAGACGCACGAATCTTGAACGAATGACCTGGACGACCGAAGCGTCATTATTAAGTGGCTCTTCAAACCGCTCTGGTCTTCGAGAGGAGAAGAAACCCATCACTTCATGCTTGACCGCGAGCAGAGAGAGGAAGAGGGCGTACACACCAATCGAATTTCCCGCGCGTAAAAGCCACATTAGGACATATTGCTCGGATAACTCGGGCTTTGTGGCGATGGCAGATTTTCGATCACATGATATGCCTGAATTTGGTTTATTGCGTGAGAAATAATTAAACGCGTGGTACGACCAACGCGACGCGAACTCGCACAGGCCACTGCGCACACGCTTACTCCTTAACCACCATCTTCAGCCGGCATGGCGGATTTGAAACCTGCTCAGATGAATCCCCGTACGACGAGTTACGAATTCCTTGGCCCAGTGGGGACGCTCTTCATCACTCTCGCTGTCCCTGCAACAACATATGCCCTCTCCTTCGGCTGCTCTGAGCACTCGGGAGGATGCCCGCCCCTTTTAGCGACGATATGGCCAAGCGTAAAAACATCAATGCAGGACCCAGAATGGTGGAAGTCTCTCTGGGATCGTGACGCCGCGCTCCTGTATCTGGCGTGGTACGTCTACTGCGTGGCATGCTGGCTCCTTCTGCCAGGAGACTGGGTAGAGGGGACCACGATTCGTGACGGAACGAAGAAGAAATATAAGATCAATGGTACGCTCTAATGTGAACAGATACCACGACCTTAAGCTAATGGCTACTCCACAGCATTCTCCACGTTCCTGTTTACAATGGGCATTACTGCTGGCTGGATCATGCGCTTCGGGCCGCAGTCCTTTACGTTCATCTACGAGAAATGGGTCGGACTTATGACTGCGTCCTTGATAATGTCTGTCCTCCAAGGCCTCTACTGCTATGCCCTGTCATACTACGGCGAGAAGGTTCTCGCGCTAGGTGGAAATAGCGGAAACCCCTTTTACGATGTACGTGAAGCACACCTATTTCTCTGTGGCTAATGGACTAACGTTGGCACACTAGTTTTTCATTGGCCGCGAGCTCAACCCCTCCATTGGCTCCTTTGACATTAAATCATTCAATGAGCTGCGTCCGGGCCTCATCCTCTGGGCTCTCATCGATATCAGCATGGCGTGCGAACAGTCCGTGCGTCGTGGGGGCAGCGTGACCGACTCAATGTGGCTAGTGCTGGCGTTCCAACTGTTGTACGTCGCAGACGGTCTATACAACGAGGTTCGTTTATATTACCAATACTTGCACGCCTTGTTCGCATGCTCACCGCCTTCTAGCCTGCGATCTTCACGACCATGGATATTACCACCGACGGTTTTGGATTCATGCTTGCCGTAGGCGACCTGGCCTGGGTACCCTTTGTATACTCTCTCCAGCCTCGCTACCTCGTCTTCAAGCAGGTCGAGCTCGGCCCAGTGTACACCGCGCTCATCGTACTCGTCAACTTCACCGGCTACTACATCTTCCGAGATGCTAACGGCGAGAAGAATGACTTCCGCAATGGAAAGAACCCCAAAAGTAGGCTACAGTTGCAAACACTTTGAATTGCTTACTGGATGTCGTGGTAGACCTCAAATTTATGGAGACGCAGCGGGGCACGAAGCTGCTCACGTCTGGTTGGTGGGGTCTTTGTCGCCACCCCAACTACCTGTACGTTACCAAACCCTGTTGCCTGACCGGATGCTAATTTCGAATGTCATAGCGGTGACCTACTGATGGCCCTTGCTTGGTCGCTTCCTACTGGTTTCGAGACCCCTGTTACCTACTTCTACGTTTCTTACTTCCTTGTGCTCCTGATGCATCGCCAATACCGCGACGACGAGAACTGCGAGAAGAAGTAAGTGATTTTTTTCCAACCTATACCTAGTATCGTGGCTCAACGTTTCACAGGTATGGTGAGGATTGGGACAAGTACAAACAGCTCGTCCCATATCGCATATTCCCTCGCATCTATTAAAATATTTCAGCGGTGTGGTGACTCGCATCTACTGATGTATTCGCCCGTCGTTCTCGTTGTCCATACGTTCGTATGTATGCTGCCTGTAGGCACAATCAAATAGCATCGTCACCATCGCCGGCCCGAATTCCTCTGTCCGTCTACGGAATATGCCCCCATTGGTGCCAGGGACAGTCTACTAGTTGCTCTATTCAGACGCGGTTTTCACTCTGAATGCCAGGCGCGCTGTGTGGGCAGCTGTCTTCTCAGTGTCATCTACCACCGGGGCTGCCAAGGATAACCCAACATATATGCACTGCGATAGCATGCAGGTGTTCACAACCAAGTTTCAAGGTCTAAAAACTTTTATGAAAGCGGTCAAGTACTTGCCAAGGAAGGTTGCCAAACCTTCGCTCAGTCTCAGAACGCGTCGTGAATGTCGTATGTTGCGACGACTGTGCTAGAAAATAGGTCTATGTGAAGCAATGCCAAGATATTGCAACGCGTTACAAGCGAGCTGTAAGTATCCCAAATATACAATGGTATAATATGTACGTAGTATCGACAACACCAGCAATTCCGATGAGCAAGAGACAAGAGAAGAATAGGATAGAGGTGAAATGCAGAGCGATATGAGACCAAAAAACAGGCAGCTGTCCGGCTGTAAAACAAATTGTAGACGACCGACAGCCTCACCGGAGTCATAAGAAACCGCTCTCCTGGAGCAACCGAGCCATTTTCTCGTCTTCGCGTTCGCGAGGTTCTCTCTCGAGACTAATGTTCCAGAATTGGTCGCCGTAATCCTTACCGTCCTGATATTTCTCAAAAGACTCCTCGAGCCAAGCAATGATAACGGCGACAAGGGTCAGGTTGTACGGCATGGCTTGCCATCGCTTGATATCCAGGATGACCTCGGCAGCCTTCTGACGCTTGCGGAAGTTCACCATGTCCCCTGAGACTGTGTCGCCCGCTCCATCGTTGATAAACGTCAAAGTCGTGAGATATGTACCTTAACCAAGAGTCAGGTCCATTACGTTCTGAAATGTGATATAGCATACCGATGAAAGGAACGCACGGCGGCGTAATGGAAGCCAGTATATTGCGATAGTTGTTGAAGTTCTTGTTAGAATCAATCGTCGCTTCGCAAGCCGCCAGCTGGGCCATAAACTTTTGGTTGACCAGTTCCCAGGTTCGCTTGAGGCGACGAATGGGCGGCGTGTTGAGACCTGACGTGATGGCGACCATGGAAGAGAAATTCTGCATATTTCGACAACGCTGGAATCGAAATCAGTGGGAGTGCCACTCGATTATGAGGAGAACAAATTTACGTCGGCAACGGCGATAAAGTGTTTGACGACGGCGGCACGCTTACGAGAGTCTTCTCGCTCGAGAATCGTTTCCGCAACCCAGTTTGCGATCTGTGCGAATGTGAGATGAGGTGCAGTAATATCATATCCGTCACATACCCTATTAGCCATACGAATGATTTTGGTGATATTATCGTCGCTCTTGCCGGCCCTACTTGCTTCGCGCGACCTAGTAAGACATTCTATGGGTCGAATCTTTTTGTAGAGATCCGCCTCCATGACGGTCAGCTGCCGAGCCAGTTCCTGAGGATCCAGATCGAGTAACTTGATCTTCTTGGGGTTCTTAGGAAGGATTGGAGGCGGTGGTGATGCGATCTGTGCGCTCATGGTCTTGACTCCCAGACCACCTTGCTGCTCGGACAGTATCAACATCTGCTCCGGGCCAAAAGATGCGCACGCACCACACGGTCGATCAGGACGACCAACTGCTTCACAGCAGCGACGCTGGTAGTTGCCTCGGCTGTGACACAGAAATCGCGAATCCGGTCCAAAATATACATGTCATCTTTTTCCAGCACGTCATCATCGGTGATCATCGTACGGAAAGTATTCAGCACTCTGCCACCCGTCCGAGTGTTAAAAGGTGTTCAGGAGCCCGCATTTCATGATACGTACCTCAGACGTATCATAACTTGTTTCTGCTTCACCCAGTCAGCGTGTTCCTCGGAAGTTAGATCCGGGGGCGGCTCGATCCAGAAACGCGCAACAAGCAGCTCGAACAACTCGTCCAAATCCATAAAGGATTTAAACGTAATCATGAAGTGCTTGCTGAAACTGTGGTCTGAAGCACACATTCATGAGCACAAACCAAATCCATCACGCGTGGTCAACTTACCTGCAGTCTCATGTGCGGTGAGACGTTCGATGAGGGCAGGTTTGGACCCCGCCCTTACTTGACCATCGGGATCAATGATGATTTCGGACTGGTCGTAGTTCGGACGTAGGTACCACGGCTGCGCGTCTGCGTTGAGCTGTTTGATGTAGTGCGTCGGAGTTTCTCCAAGCAGCTTTGCTAATTTGTTGACTTGCTTTGCTGCTGCAGGTGACTTAGCAATGGATGCTGTATGGCTCATTAGCGGAAGGTATTTTAGTGGATTGAAGGGATTTAACTTACGTCCGTCATCGATCAAACCATCGTCTGATAGGTCATCCTGGTCATTGGCGATCATCGTACCCACTTCTGAGCCAGATGCATGAGGGGGCCAAGTTGGAGTAACGGGTTCAACAGGATCCTCGGACCGTGATCTGTCGGTATCGAGCGATGTCTCCGAATGCTGCTGAGAGCCATTATAGTACAGCGTTGCCGTGGTCGCGTGAGAATCGATGGAAGGAGCAGGTCGGTACTCGTTGCCCAGCGCGAGCGCAATGTCAACGACGTCTTCATCTTCCTCCGGACGTACCGCTCCAGTAACGCCGGCAGCAATGAAGACACTCCCGCGCGATCGGCGCCACTCAATGGAGCTACTATATGCGCCGCTACCGATTTCGGCTTGCTCCCGGCCTATGTGGAATAGACCCTCGAGATTGGCGCTAGCAAGGCTAAGGTTCTTCCGGAGGGTGAGTACCAAATCCTCGACGAATTCATACGAAGATGACGCCTCAGTGCCAGGGTGTTGCGTGTCCTGATCCCATATTAGCGGGGCCTGAATAGCTTCGAACAGAGAAGCAGTGTCGTCGTAAAGAGCCTGGATAGATACTTCGGTCGTTCGGAGATAGTGGCGAGCCTTCTCCACCGTCGTCGCGTACTGAGGCGATAGGTGGTCAGCTCGCACTGCATCGATGTCAACATGTTGAGCGATGTCAACATCGCCAAGGTATGCGAGTATGGCTGACAGGTGTCCGACGGCGGTGCGCCCCTCGGCTTGTATGCGCTCTAAGGCACATTCAGTAGCAGTCAGAGTTGGTCTCATGGGAGCGTACCGCTATCTGCACTTCGCCATGCCGTCAACAACCCTCCCAGCAGCTTATCCATTGACATTGCTACGTCCTTCAACTCTACCACCGCGTCCCCATCGAGGGCACGCCTCGGCGATCTCCTTTCCTGTGGCGAGGTTGTGAAGCCGAAGCCTTTCCAGTCGCCCGCGGAGCCTCCGCCAGGGAGGCTTGGCCCAATGTAGTTGGGAGAGAATACGCCAAGTAGACGCTTCGATTCCGTTGGCACCTTGGGCGGGTGCTCCTTCTGGTACCTATGCAACTCGGCGACGAAAGCGACCACGGACCGCTCAAGTTCGGCAGCATCGGATTCCATCCGGTTCGGTTTGTCGCCGACGGAGAGAGCGGGGTCGTATTGCATGGCGAGTGCCGAAAGAACGAGTTTGGACAAGGTTCCTGCGACTTTACGATGCGCGGCTTTGAGGTGCGTCTGTAGAGACTGTGCCGATGATGCTGCGCGGGCATCGTGTGATGCGCGGGGGTAGAGGTGACTAGGTATGTGCCCTGTGGGGGTTGCGGTAACGTAGAGGAGATTGCGAACAGCCGTGACCACCTGCAAGACCCGGCTATTCACCTCTCTGATGTGTTCGGGGCGTCTTCCATGGCTCGTCGACTGCAGAAAATCCACAACAGCTACGATAGCTTGTCGTACATGGTTCTGTAGCTCCACTGGGGATTCGGGTGGACCAGAAGAAAGCGCACGCTGTAAGACCTTAGCTAGCTGCTCCGCAGGGGTCAACTCTAGAGCAGTTGATTGATTGGTATGTGACTGCGATGCAGTGCCGTTAGGCTGCGACCCATTTGGTACTCTCGTGCCGTCCACAGATGATTGTGCACGACTTCGTTGTTGAAGAGGCTGGACGTCGGAGTCGTCCGAATAGATGCTCGCACGATCTGTGATGCTGTAACTTCGATCCCTAGAAGCAGCGCTAGAGTCGGCCCTCATGCGAGGTGCGAGGGGCGTGATCTGACTGCTATTGGCATACGAGCCCGACACGCCGTTCGTATGAGGGCCATTACTGGAGGAAGGGTTCGTGGAAGTGGGGACAGTCCAGGAAATCGTGCCGTCAAGCTTGTTCACGTAATAGTACGCCAAACCGTCGTCGGCTAGACGGCGTTCCCAGGGTTCTGGTGTCCGTGTTCGTGCTGGTATACCAAAGCCAGCCGTTGGAGAGACGCCTTTCGCAAGCCCCGAGATGCCGTTAAGCTCGGAGGGATGTACGCTGGCAACAGGCTCACCGCCGTTAACCTCGACGTCGGTCTCTTGAGGAAGATCACGGGCATGTTCTCCGGTCTGAGTGTTCACGTAGAATATCTGAAGTCTGTGTCAAGCGAGGAAGTTGCACGAGATGAGAGGTACTCACGCGCCCGTCCCCCGAAACCTGAGGCACCCAGAAGTCGTGGTGCTGAGTACCAGTGGCATGCGCATTCATGCTTCCATTTGTCCTTCCAGCATTCAAATACGCCGGCTCCGAGTCTAGCCAGTCACCATCCTGGTCGGACTGGGACAGTGACCTGGACATGGAGTGTTCTATGTCGACCACGGAGTCGTCGCCGATACTCGACTGGGGACCTTCGAGATCAGATGCACCCAACGCTGCCTCTGCCTCCTGATCGGATATGGTAGATACATAGTTGGACGGAAACCATCCGCGTTCGTCCCCCAAGAGACCATCCCACCAACCGGACTCGAGACAAGTCAGGACCTCGATGATGTCGCCACGGCGAAAAGAAAGCGAAGAGGCGTCACTGGTTTGGTAGTCGTACAAAGCTCTGCAGAAGAAGGTGGAGATGTATTGTTCCTCGCCTCCTTGTGCCTGGTTCATACTGGTCTCTTGCACGGGGTTGCTCGTCGCTTGATTTCTACTCGAAGAGCTGGCTAGTTCGGAGTGTCGATGTGCGGGGTAAAAAGCAGCGTCCATGGACGACGGTGCAGGTTGTCGCAGCGCCTTGGACACGGCGACCGATACTTGTAGGAGGAGCCAGCTAGAAGCGAATGATGGAGGTGAGAACGAAGAGGGCGACCTTGGATGCCTCTCTCGTCGCAGCAGTCAAGACCTCGCCACGTGGCTCAGCTGCCCAATGATTTGATGGCCCGCCTTTCCCTACCAGTGGCAAACGCCGCAGCTCTACGGAAAGTAACGGAATGATGTCCAAAGATTGTACGTACCTTGTCCGTATGGCAGTCTGTATGGTTTCTGTAACATCCCGAAAAGAGTCTTATTTCGCAGACAGTGCGGACGGGGAATATTCCATGTTGTTGTTCTTACAACGCTCATCGATATCCCGACCCATCGTAATTCGAATTGGCCTCCAGGAATTCATACAATAAAACCAATAGCGCAATAGGTTAGACCGGAAGACCACATCGCTGTAGTTATGTTCTCATGGTTTATGAGCAAGACCGAATCCAGAACAAACGGAACTCTTGCGCAAAGGGGTCGCCAGTATTCAAAGTAAGCCTGAGTTCCTTTTCTTTCTGCATATTAACTATCAGCTTCTTCTTCCCAGGGACCAAGTACAGTACTCCAGACAGTATTTAATGCTCGGTCTCTCTTCGTAGCAGAAGGCTTACCACATGGGCCCGCTTGTCAATGATGCTGCTTCGGTATATTACAAGGACTATTGACGGCGGTGGACCTCGGCGACGATTTTATATAATGGTGAACATGCCTCGTCTGTAACGATTATACGTTCACCGAGTTCATTCCCGTGTCCGTCGTATGGAAGCTCGTTCTCTGATTACGTCGATAGAAATTCCTCTCATGGACTCTTTGCGAAGTTGCTATGCTGCCGCACCCCTTCAACTTATTCACAACCACCCCACGTAAATCTGGGCGGTGGTCGGCTATCGTCGATATTGGATGCCTTTGCGTAAGCTTTGGGAGATTACATTACAGCTGTACATTGAGCTTCTACGCGCGCAAATCTACGCAAATGCGAGCGATTGCGAGCGATCACGGGCGTTGGCGCGCGTTCACCCGTGCGTGTGAACGCATGAACGGTGCCGGTGAACGTTAACCGTGACGTTGAACGTTGAACGTTAACGTTAACGTTTGAACGCTCTAGTACTAGTATCCCCGCCCCGAGGCAGACGAACTCTCGCGAACGCTTGCGATAGTGAGCTTTCACCCGCGTTCGCGTGTGAACGCACGAGTTCACGCGTGTTTCTCCCATCCAAAGCGTGAACGAATTGTTTTGTCCAGTATGTCCCTTCAAATTCTCCCCTTTCGTACCTTTTCCCCTCCAGTGTCTACTACTGAAACTTATATCGAGTACTGAAACTTATATCGAGAAACGCCCCTTGTCCTCGAACGGCTTCATCCCCAGTATTACCATTAGCATGTCGGGCCACCGCGTTCCTACCCCACCTACCAATACTCCGTACATCCCGTCGCCAGTCGAGACCAAACACTATGCCTATGGTCTCCCTTCCAAGGCTCGCATGATCGCACGCTCCAGTGCTGACGTCTGGGTGCAACCGACTGGCCCCGAGGCCTATCTCGAGCCGAAGGAGCTCTCTGTTCTCGGTCCTCACCGTCTTAATGGCGTCTGGCAGGATGTCATCGGTCCTGTCATGGAGTCTTACCTGCTCGAGCAGCAGGTGAGGTGTTCTCTTATACATCCCCTCGGTCTCGGCGTAGCCGGTCAGCCTTCCCCTCCCGCCGTCATCATGGTTGGCGTCGACCGCGACTCTCTCTCCGCCGAATTCGGCCTCCGGGTCGTCGTCCATTGCAGATCTATCCTCCAAGAAAACCAGGTCGAGGACGTTCACGTCATTGCATACGAGTCCCAAAACCAGCTTTTCGCGGGCATGTACAAACCCACCATCACCGCCAACCCTGTCGCCATTGTTCGTGAACTACGCTCGGTATTCCCGTCTGTAACGCGAAGACGACGAATATCGAGGAAACCGGCGGTGTCTTCTTCATCGATTCCACTCAACCCGGCAAACTGTTCCTGCTCACGGCTAGGCACGTTCTGTTCCCTCCCGACGAGGAAGAGAACAAGCTCTACAGGTTCCGCAGTAACAGTGGAGATCCGCAGCGGAAGGTTATGTTGATGGGCGAGAAGGCCTTCCAGGATCGCTGTGGCGATATCGAGACCGCCGTCAGTACCAAACAGATTATCATCAGGCAGCTGCAGCGGCGTTTGGGGGCTGCTGACACCTTGGACGAGGATGACGCTATCCTAGAGCGTAACGCTGTCAATGCCCTCATTACGGAAGCCGACAACGCCATCACTGCCTTCAAAAAGCTGCATAGCGATGTTCTCAAGTTCTAGCGGAGGGGAAGAACCGCGTCATCGGTCATGTCGCGTTGTCCCCCCCCCCCATCACTCTCAACCACGGCGACGGTGGTTTTGCAGAAGACTGGGCCGTCATCGAGATCAACTTCATCGGCGACGCAATCGATCTCGGTTCTATCAAGGTAGACGAGCTCATGGCGTGGATGTACCCGCACGGTGCCAATCCACACTCTTTCGAGTACCCTGGCGACCGTCTCCTTCGTTTCTGCGACACCGTGGCCGACGCGGAGATGTATAATCCAAGCCCGAAGACCAAGGACCAGGATAACGACCCCGTCATCATGGTGTTGAAAAACGGCAGTACCACCAACCTCACCGTTGGCCGGCTCAACACCATCCGCGCCTTCACTCGCACATACTTCCAGGGCGAGCCGGGCAAAATGTCGAAGGAGATAGCCGTTCTTCCTCGCACCTCCAAGTCCGCCCCTTTCTCTGACAAGGGCAACTCTGGTTCGGTAGTTGTGGACGGCAAGGGCAGGGTGTGTGGGATACTCACGGGCGGCGACGGAGCTACGGACGTCTCCGACTATACCTTCATCACCTCCATCAACTTCCTCGTCATGCGGCTCAACTTCTACGGCATCCGAGCCAACATCTTCCCCAAGCCTGCTGATAGAGTACATACGGAGCGACCAGCCTGAAGCTGACCCGCAATATCTTGACTCCAAGTTACCTTCTACATCTTCTTCACCCATGGTGATGCCCTTCGCATCAGGGTTCGCTACAATTTGCCCGATCTCCGAGCTTGATTGAGCGAAGCGGCATAGGATGAAGTCAGGTTGCTGCCGAAAACGCGTCCCACAATACCCCATCCCAGACCTAGTGTGTATGAGAGGCAGCGATTGAAGTTAATCTTTGCGAAGGCTTGGTAGTTGATCGGAACCAAATACCAACGAACCTCCTGGTACAGTAGAACCCAAGACCAGGTGCAACAGAAAATCCGAACTCGACGTGCATTCTATACGCGACAACAAGTCCATTCAAGAGAGCCTAGGCTAAGAGAGCTGAATATGTAACTGCAAGAAAGACAACAAGTTATGTTATAAGTACACGATGATGCACCGCTGTATAAGCTAGTAGTAATCTATCGGGATGTCGGGTGGAAACGAAGTCCCTGTGAGCGTACCCACGACGACGTGGTAGTTGGATCTTTGGGGCCAACAGCTTCCTCGACGGGCTTGTCACTGTACGTGAGGAGATCGTATAGCGATGCGATTTGATCGCCCTAAAAAGTAGAGTGAGGCAGTGGACGCGGACACCTATATCATAAAAATATACCTTCTGTTCAAGAACGTCGATGACTTCTCGCAAATGTTCTGCGAGCACGTTGCGCTTGGCGACGTTGGATACAGGATCGATGTCCTTGTACTGATCTGCTAGCTCGATATAGATCCTGTCTCTTGTATTAGCCATGTGCCCGGCGACCCCGTGAATAACACATACCCCCTATAATGAGTAAAATCATCCTCCAGCTCCCTCAGTACCCTCACCAACACTGTCTGAGGCGGCAATCGATCGTCCTCGGCGGGACGCTCGCGCTCCTTGCCCTTTGTTCCAAGTTTGGGTGACTCCTCAGCAAAGCCTTCGTCCTCAGCGTCGGCGCCATGAGTGTATTTCGCCAACTTCTCTGCCGTCCACGAGGCCGCCCGTCGACCTTGTCGTGCGCGCGAGCGGCGATTACACACCGTGCAAGTGTCGGCATTGTGATCTGGGGCGGAAAAGAACAGGCGCTCGAGATATTCGCCGCGGATCTGGGGAAATGGCGCGTCTGCTGCTTTCGAAGGAGGGGGTTTTGACGGCCCAGTAGTATGACGAGGGGGTATCTCTTGCGACTTAGGCCTGTGAGGATGAACTCGGGAGTAGGACGAGGATGGTATGGGTGCCGCTGGGCGCTGGACGGGTGAAGGGGCTCGAGGGGCTTCATGTACCACGCTCTGGTTGGACGTGTTCGAAGCCCTGCTCTTGGGACGAGCGTCGCGCAACGAGTAATGTCCTTCGTCTTCCGATCCTTCGCTATCGGTATGGTAACCTCTGCTCTTGTCTTGGTGGAAGGAGATCTGAGAAGGCTCTGGGTCATTCATCGCTGAGACAGACCGCTCTAGTCGGCGTTCAGAGATGTCTTCAGAGATTCGCGTAATCTCGGATGGGTCAAGGAATGGGCGTGGACCTGCTGCCAACGATGGTGAACCAGCTGTAGCCATGTCCGTGCGAACAGTGCGACTGCGCCTAGGAGAGGGCTTAGGAGAGGGAGTCTCATAGCTGTCAGCAGATTCAGCGCCGGAGTCGGAGTCCTCTACGACTAAATGGTCCTGCTGCTGCATAGGCGGGGAATGGGGGCGGTCGAAAGAGCGCGAATGCTCGACAGACTGCTCACGGACTTCTCGGCGTTCCTTGAGTCCTTCCTCAACCACACCACGAAGGACCTCAACCTCGCCTCCTAGACGTTCCACTTCCTGTCGGAGCTGGTTGATGTCATGGCTCTTCTCCTTCAACGCGCGGACATCCGAGTCTCGCAACTCGCGGAGCTCTTGAAGCAATCGCGAATGGTCCGAGAGCTCGATGGTTAGGCGAGACAGATGGGAGCGAAGAGTGGTCAGCAAGGCCTCCAATGCTGAAGCCTTTGAATTAGTGCCGCAATAGCCAGCATATCACAGTGACACAAACCTTTCTTCTCTTCCACTGCCTCCTTATACCTGCGAACGTCTTCCTCGCTCTCCTCGAACACCCTCGCGCCTTTGCGGCTAGCTCGATTGGCCTTTTCTTGCGTTGCTTGTGCGTCGATTTGCTCACGTTCAAGAAGCCTCGTCCGCTCGCGGGCTACGTCTCGCTTGCACCCCTCAAGCTCAAGCTCGAGCTCTCGAACTCGCCTCCGCGAGACGCTGTTCTCAGCCTCGAGATGTGCGAGCTTCGACTGGACAGTGTTGAGGGTTGTTACCAAACGAACTAAAGTAAGAGCCATGAGGACCGGAAGGCAGCGTTGGTAGATCGTGCACTTACCATCAATCTCGCGGTCCTCCCTCGGGGCGTATGCCTTATACTCCACACCCAACTTCATTGGTGAAGCAATCACGCTGGTCAGACCAGTTACGTCGGGGAGGTATATCTTTCCACTCCTGTGGGGTGTCCTCGATCCAACACTCCTATCATGAAGTTCGCTAACCACGCTCCTCAAAGGTATCTTCACGTTCTTCGTCGACTTGCGCTCGCCGCGAACAGTGCTCTGCGCCACGACGGGAATGTCTCGCCGCGCGGTCTCCCGGTTCTGCTCATATTCGATCTCCTGGGCCAGGCCACGTGCCATCTTGGTAAACTTGGATGCGGGCTCTGCGGTGGGAGGTGTGGGAGGCAGAACGTTGACTTCGGGTTGCGCGTAGGATAAAGACTGTTGGTGATAAGAGAAGGAGACATTCCCTTTGTTGCGTGATCTAGGAGTCGGGACTTTGTCTTCGTCGTCGCTGTCGACGGTGGCCACAGGGGCAGTACGCATCGAAGACGACTTGGGGCGGGAGGAAACGGCACGGGGTTTCGCAGCTGTGGATACTTGTATCTGTGGCGACTGAGGCCGGCGCGGGCGTTTCGGGGAGAAGGAGACGTAATTGAGAGCGTCCGAGAGCTTGGGACGCGGGGACATGGGAGTGTTCGGCCTCGACGAGCTCGATGTACTGCTCGGCGAACGCAGTCCTGAAGCAGGGATAGTAGCTTGGCCGGTTTGTAGCACATGGTCTAATTCCGCACTGTTATCGACGACGACGGGGTCGAAGTCCATGGTCGCAGATATCTTTAAGAATCGAAGTATGAGAAGGGACTACGCAGCTCGGCATAGCTGGCATTCATCCCAAGTGTACTGAAGGAAGTAAAAATTGGACGCACAAAATTCCTCGATCTTGTCGAGTCGTCGATTCCAGGGATACGGGTTCCGAATCCTGGTATTATTCCCGTCAGGGGACGGTCGGGGTCGTACTCTGCCCCGCTCATGCTGATGTCTCTGCGTGCCCCCCTGCCTGCAAGACCCGCACTCAAGGTGAGCGCACTAGCGTGATGAGCGGCCGTAGAAATAGTTCGTCCCTCGTATGGGTTGATGCCGTTCTCGTCGTCTCCCGTCCTGTAGGACCAAGCGTGATGATGGCTCTCGTCGGGGTCGAAGTGATCTCTTGAGATGTGGTCGAACGATGCAAAACCTGAGAAATTGCCAGGGCCAGAGTTATGTCTTGGATACTCGACGTCGGAGTTGTCAGATGTGGACGAAAGGTGTAGAGAAAGATCCGTGTGTTGTAAGTTATGCTCGAGTTGGATGCGATTCTGCTCGAGCTCGTCGCCCCGAATGCTGAACTCAAGCGACCCTGACCGCACCGACATCTACAGAGGTGTCGCTTAATGTATTATTTGTGCGAATTACGGAGAGGGAGAGGAAGGGAGCGACGGTGGCTGACACGAACCAAGACGCGAAACGAAGTTCTGGCCAGAACAAGGTATCCGTCACGTGAGTGCTACGCGACGCGCCTAGTTCCGCCCGCCACGGAACAACATCTTACCCTCCCCCATGGATTCGAGCGAAGGCATCCATTCTGAAGACGACCTCTCAGACGATCTCGGATATGGCCAGGCTGCGTTCGCCACAACCTCTTTCGACCAGTACCTTGCGCAAAATCACAAACCGACACGGACATCCTCAAATATTTTCTCCTCCATTCTGACACCGCTAACCGCAGAGCAATATACCTCTGCAATAGAGCGATCTACTGGAACCACGACTCTGCAAGTACCCTGGGACGGCTGCAGCCGCGACTTACTCTTCTCTCGCTTCGTAGTGCAGCTTGAGGAAGGCTTCAACCTATTGCTGTACGGTGCGGGATCCAAGAGGGAAGTACTTAATTCCTTCGCGAAGCGAGTTCACCGGAGACGAAAGGATGTCATCGTGGTGAACGCGTTTAACCCACACTTCACCATCAAGGATCTACTCGCATCCATTGAAAACATCCCGTACCTGCTAGATCTACCCGCTCAGGGAGGGTCAGGGGTCGAAGCTCAGACACGACGGGTCAATCAGTTCTACGCATCCGATGAGCACCATCGTGAATTATATCTCGTCATCCACAACATCGACGCACCCTCGCTTAGGAAAAACCAGGCACATTCCTGTCTCTCCATTCTCGCTTCCAATCCGCGGATACATATCATCGCTTCCGTCGACAACGTCGCCTTCCCACAACTTTGGTCATTCACAGAAAGCTTCTCTCGTAAATCGTCATCATATGCTGGCTCTACTATGCCTTCAAAGGGCTACGCCTGGCTGTTACACGATGTCACCACTCTAGCACCTTACGACTTCGAGCTTATCCATGCCGATCGCTCATCTATCTCTGGGGCATCCCAGCTGAAGAGCTCGCGCTTGCAGAAAGACGTTCCTGGAACTACTACCACAGGACTGCTTACCGAGGTTGCCGCTCGGCACATCTTGGTATCCGTCACTCAGAAAGCGAAGAAGCTATTCGTCCTTCTGGGGACGAAGCAGCTCGAAGCAGTGGAAGGGGAAGATGGGAATACGTACAACCCGCAGAAGGTGGCGTTCGATTACAGTATGCTATTCAACCTAGCGCGAGACAACTTCGTGGCGACCAACGACACGGCCTTGCGCGCGTTGATGGGCGAATTCAAGGACCACGGCTTGGTGGTAGCAATCACCCAGGCGACGGGCGGAGAGGCGGTCTGGGTTCCTCTGAGGAAGGATGCTTTGACGAAGGTCGTACATGATCTCCAACAGGAGCAAGATTGAAATCCCTAAACCACGCGGCGGAGGAGCATATATGTTACACGATACGAAACGTTTGTGCGTGAGCCTATCTTCTCTATGTAGGAAAGCATCTTAGAGCGTCGTCTCACAGATGCGGTGTGGATGAGTGACGCCAGCCATCTGCAGATGATTATACTAGACCCACTTTGCAGATCTCATCTAGTTCTGCTTAGCCAGGGCCACCATTAAATTGTTATTGACACAAATTAAAATAAATACCATGTCTCTCATTAATGACATTCTCGCCTTTTCAATATCCTTCATGCCACTCTTCCCGTAAACTAATGCCTCGTGTATATAAGACGCAATACAGCCTGGTTCCGCGAAGGGCGTCTAGATATTGAGGGCGCTTGACGCCACAAAGAGACCGCTGCCGCTTGAACATCTTTCTCTTCCTGCCTCCACTGCGCGCAATTGGTCGAGGTAATCATGTGCATCTGTGCTCTCGATTATATTATATTTATCAGGCTGAATCTTTTGAAGCAGTAATGGCTCACACAGAAGACGATCGCACGTTCTTCGAACGCGAACGCGACCGTCTCACCGCAGAGATCACGGCAGTAAGTCGCGTCCAGTCTGACCTCGAAGACACGTTAAATAGACCACGAATAGGGGTTCGAAGAGTTGTTACCGTGCAGTAACCAGCTCAATAGGAAATTGGAGGAAGTTCTGGGAATGACTCGCGAATACGAAACCATCGCCGCCTTGTGGCACAGCTTCCACCTTCTGATGCGTAGCCAGAAAGAAGACGAGTCGACGGAGGGGCAGCACCAGGGACTACCGGGTACTGGAGGACATGTACTGAATCAGCCTTCGGCAGAAGAGCACTAATCTTGCTATGGTATATGCAGAAGCTCGCATGTAATTCATGATAAACAGTACTAGTAACTCGACATTTATGAGATGACAGGTATCCAGGATACACATAAACGCTACAAAGACATGCTACGTGATACGTCATAATAATCATCATCCGCGGATGGAGGCGTGAACGAATCTAAACAACCTCATATGTCGGCCCACGATGCGACCTACGCGGGAATACTTTAGTACAGCGGACTGTATAACAAGTAATTCTGACTTACCCAGGAGAAGCCAGTGAACTCGGCCTGGTCACGGCTGGAGAGTTGACCGTGCACCGGCGTGAGCGTCGGCTGCTCACGGGTGAACTCTTCATCGAAGTTGCTCGTGTCCGCGCTTCCGTTCTGTAGGCACGTAAGTAATTCACCCGCCTGATGTGCTATAGTCACTTACGATGGTAGGGAAGTACGGCGGAGGGATGCGCTTGTTCACAACGTCGTCAAAGCTAACGTCCTTGAAAAAGGGGTGACGTTTGATCTCCTCCGCATCAGTCTTGCCCGCACCAAGACGCCGCGCAGGGTCTCGGGTAAGAAGCTGCGTTGATTTTAGCTATAATCATATCTGCAACTAATCGTGCTCTGACCTTCTGCAAGATGGAGACGGCATCACGAGGCATGGTAATCGGGTATAGAGGCTCGTCCTCGAGGATAGCGTCGAATATTTCGTCTTCATCGTCGCCGCGGAAGGGCGACTGACCGAGCAACATCTCATACGTGAGCACACCGAACGCCCACCAGTCAACTGCTCGGCCGTATCGTTGCTCAAGCAAGATCTACAACGACATCAGCGTCCCGCCAGCGCAAGGTTAAAAGAGGGTTACCTCGGGAGCCATAAACTCGGGAGTACCACAGAAAGTACTGGTGGTGGAACCAAACCACATGTCTTCCTTGCACAGACCATAGTCGGCAACCTTAACATGTCCGTCAAGGGTGAGGAGGATGTTATCGAGTTTCAAGTCACTAGGGGAACCGGGAGACTCAGGATTAGAGCGCAGATGTTGAGATACTTGACTCACCGATAGATGATACCGTTAGCATGGAAGTACTCGAGGGCCAAAAGTACTTCCGACGCGTAGAACTTCGCTTGACGCAGGGAGAATTGTTTGCGTTGGATGTGCAACATGAGATCACCTCCGCTTACGTACTCCATGACGAAGTAGACTCGCGTCTCGGTCTGGAAACATGAATGGAGACCGAGTAAGAAAGGATGTCTCTCGCGCGCCGCGGCCAAGAAGACCCGTTTCTCAGACCGCGTGCTAAAGAGAGTGTGAGTGAGACACAACACCAGGACACGTGAACCCTCACCTCTCGACTTCGTCGTTATCGATGATGAATTCTTTCTTCAACACCTTTATCGCATACAAACTACTCGTCTTCTTCTCTTCTGCCAACATAACCTTGCCGAAGTTACCCTTACCCAGCACAGCAAGGAAGTTAAAGTCATCGAGACCAACTTTCCTCTTCCCGCGGTACTGCTGCTGAGCTGCTGTCTGCTGTTGTGGCGCGGGCGGAAGCGACATCTGACGTTCGGGAGGTGAAATAGGGGCTACGCCTCCCTGCGAGGGCTGCTTGGTTGGCAAAGGCTGTTGCTGCGCTTGCCGCTGTGTCGTACACTAAGCCACGGTGCAAACACCACCGAAAGTACTGCATACCTGATAGGCGTGAGAATCCTGGTCGTATGGAGGAGCGGGTCGACCCTGCTGCATGGACGGCTGTGTAGGCTCGGTGGGGAACGCTGGACGCCCAGCTGGACCTGTCGGTAACGGCCGCGTCGCTGACGATGGTGTACTGGGAGGGTAGGGGCTTGGTGCCTGCTGCATGGGGGCGGTCATTCTCGAGTCCTGTCGTAAATCCTTAACAGGCAGTTGTGGTGACTGCCGAGCGTAGGAGTAGTCCGCAGGTTTAGGAGGAGGCGGAGGCTCGTTTCCGGCAAGCTGCATACGATCCATGTCTGAAGATATTTGCTCCATTGGCGACTCAATCTGCGGAGGTGCGTTCGGCCACTGTGACGATGGTGCGTATGCCGGCTTTTGCTGCTGTTGCCGTCGATCACCGCGAGCTCGATTGATGTCTTTCCAGTCCCGCAAGAGAATGTTGGCTGTCTCCATGGACATACCGCAAAAGTCGGGCACTAGATGAGCACAGTTCGCATGGCATGTAATGTCGCATTCCGTGCATCTACGAGCGTTCTTACGACCAAGAGGGAGCATGTAACCACAGTGGCAGCACCAGTTCGCGCCAATGTTTGTGATAGGCTCAAACCGATGAGGAATGCGATGGTTGATCTTCTCCGCGTCATCTTCCTACGGGCTGCGTCAGCGGCTGTAGAGACCACAACTTTCGAATCCTGCTCACTCCTGTGTTCGACTTCGAAATACACTTCGTGACGACCTTTTCGTAGCACTTCTTGTGACACGTGTATCGACAATCTTCGCACTGATAGCCGACAGCATTGAGGAGGAACTCGCTGCAGAACGCACAGAGTATAATCTGGTAGAACTGCCTCTGAACGAATTTGTGACCGTTCATTTCGTGGATTTCGTCCTTCCGCTTGCGAACGGCGCCCTGCCGTCCCAGTCCGCCAGGCGTGTCGAGAGGTCGCTTCCGCACGCTTTCCTTGACTACGACAAGTCAGCAATAGAGACGATCCTCACACCATGACACTCACTAAAGTTGAGCTGCAGTGCGATAGCGCCGGCGGGCTCGACGGCGAACCAAGCGTCCACTCCTTCTGAAAACCCAGAAGCAGTCGCAGCCTGTGTCATTGTCTGATTGTCACCGTAGCCGATAGGCGAGTTCATATCGCCGGTTTGACCTCTCGGAGACGTTATGCCGTCCCCGTCCATAGCGTGAGCGGTGACCCAACCACCTTGTCCGGTCTCCATCATAACCTTCTGTTTCCTCTGGGCCTCCACGAGATCGCTAATCTTGATCCAGAGCAAACCAATCGGCACGGGATGTGTCTCGCTGACCTGCTTATCGAAGATAGCTACCTCTACCTCATTCGCTTTGTCAACAGTGATCTCGAAATCCTCCATCCAGCGATCTGTCCTCGTTGGATGCGAACGAGCACGCTGCGTACCCTCGACTTTGAACGAAACATAGGTCTCGACGGCTTTCGACGAAGAGCGAGAGCGGCCGGTCGAAACGATAGGGGCATGGTCCAATTCCCGGGCGCCCTTCAAGTGTATCTGGAGTTTGCCGGATAAAGGTTTGTTACGCAAGTTGTCTTTCCTCTCTCCTTCGACGCCGGGGCCGGTCGGACCCTGCGGTACTGTAGAAGTGTATTAGGCAAGTATCTGGACAAGGCCTAGGTCTTTGACATACCGCTATCGTCCTCCTCGGCATCGTCCAAGATGTACAACGTCTTGTAACGCTTGAGGGCAGTCTGGAGGAGCGCAATCTTTCTTTCGCTCTCGATCCGTTTACCTTCCGCGTCAGCTTTAGCCTTCTTGTCGCCGTCAGCCTGATAGAGCTTCGCCATCTTGTCTATACCCTTCTTGTATTGCATCTCGACTTGTAGCTTGAATTCAAGCTGATGAAGCATCCGAGAAATCTTGGCGGTGGTATGTGGAGTGTCTGCCTTAATAAGGTCCAGGTTGGAGTACGTCTTCGGCTTGGGTGCATCGAGCGGTGCATCGTACGGGGGACCGCCACCAGCGCGCATCTCCGGTGAAGCAGGACCTCGAGAGTCAGGCCGACCGCCATAGCTAGATGAACTAGAAGACTGATAACAAGCGTCGGTCAAGATATTATGTTATATTCAATATGTAGGTAGCCAACGCACTTGACCAGCCATACTCCCTGATCTGGTGTGATCAGCGCGTTGCGACTGCATCATTTTACGGGATTGTAGCTCGCGCAGCGTATCTTCGAAATAGGAGAGCGAACGCTCTGCTTCTCTAATCGCGGCGTCATTTCGCCTTAGGACTTCGGGGTTGTTCGTTGCCTGGCGGATGAGCTGGGATGCCTCGAGAACCTTGCGCTCTGTCTGAATACGCTTGTAGACATCCTGGATCTTCTGGTCTAGCTCGTGCGCCTGTGTCGATATATCAGCGATGTTTTGGCGGGCGTGTGGGGCGTGCGCACCATGGGCACTTGATCGAAATGGCCACAGAGGGGGTGCCGAGCGGTAGTGGATGTTTAAGACAGAGAACGGAATGGGCCTTTCAGTCCTTTGGCAGTGGTTGCCGGAGGGGCGGTGATCTGTGTGCGTCTGCTTGCCATTTACACCGCCCGCATTGGGCATATCGGACAAATTAATCCGAGCTCAAATCTAATCTAATAATTGCCTGTTATAGGCTCTTGCTTTCGCCTGAACCACCACCATGCCCACGATTCTCCACACGACTGTCGTGCGAGAGCCCTGTGAGGGCTTCACGCTAAGCGTAAAGGCTCATCACACCCTGATTGCGGATGAACCAAGCGCGGACATTATACGTGCAAAGGGTCGCCTACCCGGCATCGACATTGTCTCCAGAGGAGACGTCGTTCTAGCTTTCGCTGGTATCTCAAACGGCCGACCAATATCCACCGATGAACTGTTCCGTTCAACGCCCCTGATTCATTTCCATAGCTATCTTCGAGCCGCAAGTATTCATTCACCTCCTGGAACGCTTCGCTCACCCACGCTTGTCGCGTTAAGAATGAACGCACCCTGGGAGTGAGTACCGTATCAGACGCATATATCGATGAAGATGATCATACTCCGAAAGGTTCGTGATGCCGTACTTGAAACGCTAGTGCTAACCTTGGAGACAGTCAGCCTCTCTCCGTTTAACTCTCACGAGACGGAAAGACTTTTTCCAAAGGTGCATCTCGTTGCAGTCAAGATAACCCTCATATACTATACCACGGAAGGACAGTGTCTTGACGGTATCTTAGTTGTTAAATCCACATCTACATCGATTGACTGTATGTCACATCCAGCCCCCAACATCTTTTCGGAGCGGCCTTTCCTCCCTTTTACCACTGCTCTGGATAGCGTGGTGGAAAAGACTGTGACCTTCCATCTCGTTCGGTACGATCCGATAATAGTAGTTTCTTACCCATAACCCACCGATTTCAGGCGCTATCCCTTGATATTTGGACTTTTGTCCCAGGTTAGGCTCGCTGTCCCTGTTTGTCTACCCACAGCTCCTCATAGATATCAACAGAAACTCCATGCTGAGAAGGCATACTGTCCTCACATATCCCGCAGCCTATCATGTGTTGTAGCCAGGTCATCAAATCTGCAATTTAAGCAAGACGCTAGCGAACTTCTCAGAGTTTGTGTGCTTTCGTTGCTTCGTCACCTATGGCACTTACACCATCTCATACAGCGCTTAAAGAAGAGGCTTCAATCGGAGGCTACACGAATTACTAGTGCTTACGAACGTCATCTAGGTATAGACGAAGGGCAAGGTACCAACCTTTGCCAGCCCATAGAAACATCGCAGACCTCGGAAGAAAATATACTGAACACTGCTCTTTCTCGTTTGATGCGATCGCATGTTCGCGCCCCTCCATTTAAAGTTCGTTTCGCACTACCCGATGGATATCGCTCTAATACTTTTAGGGCTACAGGGCGTCTTCATGAATTCACTTAACGCTACTAAACTCGATATAGCGGACGAGTTTGCTCTCGGCAATCTGCACGAACCCTTTTCCGTCTTGGAGTCCACCTCAGCGCCTCAAATAAAATGGGAAGATTTACCGCCTTCCTCTACAAGCAGGTTCGAAGAGGACGACGGAGAAAATCCTCTGACGCTGTACAATGACTCTGATTTTGACTCTGACGACGATGTCTATTCCTGGGATCTCGCTTCCGGTTATCCGGATACTGGCGAAGATGACGATGACTTCTATGCTGGCTATTTAGAAGGAGGGATTGACGAGGAAAATCTGCGGCAGCCTTTTAATTTTAGCTATGGCGACGATCCTGCGCTTGACAGTATCGAGGTGGATTCCCTGAACGATGGCTACGATGTTGCTCATCGACCGCCAAGTCCTAGCGAATCTCCAGAAAGTTCACAAGAGGATTCTCTTGGGGTACGCATTGCAAGTACTTCATGTGTCTCTCGCCTCACCGTTTCCCAGACGCCGTACAGCAGTCAGACCGACTATCCACGAATCTATGAACTGCCCGAAGACGTAGATGACACCCTATGGCTCAGCGGCGACCCAAACGATACTTACCCGAACGATGCTTGTTTACTCGATCCCGAGCCTTCTGCCTTCGTCTGCCGGGATGATTGCTTGGAGATATATGTTCAGGAGGGGTCGGATTCACCACTCGCAACTACCCCCGCAGATATTCTGCCCGATAATCTCGAGCCTCTGGACTGCCTGTACGACCTGTTTGACGATCACGCGGGCAGCTTCGAAGACGATTCCTCCGATCGGTGTCTCTCTCTAGAGGAGGACGACGACAAAAGAAGCTCCATGTATGCGTGCGACGACCTTTAACGTGCTCCACTGCAACAGGAATAGGAGTGTTATTTATCCTTTGTTCCAGAACGAAATATATACGACGGAGAGATGGCATGCAAAGTTTCTGCGAAACAGTGCTAGCCACATTTGCGTCATATCGACGAGCGCGTAAATATGTCAATTGTAAGCGCCGAAGTTTCCTCATACTGTAGAAGCAGCGACTTGGCGACTTAGGAGCATACGGAAAGTCACCACATGAGCGACTACCCTGTTGAACCCCTCCCAAACATCGTCCATCGGGTTACTTCCCTCGTTGTCGTATGCCAAGCAATTACTCTCCGCAACGTGCGCACAATCCTAGGGCGGTCTATCTGCCTCCTGGAAACCTAGAGAACTGTGATAATTGTGAGGGGAAGCGGGAACCCACAACGAAGAAGATATTTGTGTGCGGTAATTGTGGTGAGGTACTAAAGCGTTTATCTCACAGATATGAAGTACCTGCACTTACGGTAGGTTCTAGCGCATCTACTGCTCTAAAGAATGCCAGACTCAGGATTGGCCGGAGCATAAATCTCGTTGCGGTTCGTGTTCCTATGCGCCCACTTTGCATAACGCTCATTTATTCCAGGCAAAACCGACCGCATCACTCTTGAGAAGTTTCATCCGCTCATCGCCCTGTTGGTGGATGCAACACGCACAATAACACGCTCCCAATTCGAGGACTCGCAGCAACATTTCGCTATGACCTTTCCCATAGTCAGCGATTACGGCTCTCGCCTTGATCATACGACACTTCCTGACGGAACAAAGGGGAAACTTTTGGTGGTCGATGACACCAGGCTTTGGTTCGACCCAATCTCTGCGGTAGCCTCGGCAGCGCGCCTGAACATGTTAGCATGGTTTCCAGGCGCACCCTCCGCCAAAGTCGCCGAGAAACTCGTACGGAGAATTGGCAGAGAGGGTCACCTCCTTCCCTCCCTTACTGCGATCTGCATTGCACTCTTGGGAGAATTGTACACCACGACGTCCAGCGCGGGGTCTC
This sequence comes from Phlebiopsis gigantea 11061_1 CR5-6, assembly GCA_000832265.1. Classification (NCBI taxonomy): domain Eukaryota; kingdom Fungi; phylum Basidiomycota; class Agaricomycetes; order Polyporales; family Phanerochaetaceae; genus Phlebiopsis; species Phlebiopsis gigantea. The sequence continues at coordinate 143,585 of KN840472.1, read as the reverse complement.
CCCAGGTCCGGAAGCGACTGCAGTATCGTACGTCACCCATCTCCGACTTCGGGATCGCCAAAGGTTCTGTTCTCGTCCCCGAGTGCGATAGGTTGCTATATCAGAAGCTCTCGGACGGCTCGTATGCCTGGACTTGGGCATGTACACGTTCAACATGTGTATCATGATTACCATCGCCCCATACCAGGTGCCAGGAATCAGCGAATTACTTGGGAACACCGTTCCGGGATACTTCGTTCACCGAGAACTCCGCAAGACGGGATCACTCGTCAAGCTACACACAGAACGCAAACGCATCTCTGCATTACGACACCCGGCACTGCAGCGAGCTGTCGTCCATTTGGACCACGCCATCGGCGACGACGAAGTCAAGGATATCGTCGCTTTCATGCAGGAGATCGCCGAGAGACCTGTGGTCGATCCATCGCTGGAAGTAGAGCTCGCTTGCACGGCTGCCATGCATAACTGCGTTCATCTAGAGAAAATCCTCAATAGTCGAGAATGGGAAAGTTATCCCGATAGTCCTACCATTGGGTTCGACTTGGATCCGGGCCAGGAAGTCAACTGGGACGATATACCAGAGGTGCCTAGGAGCGCTTTTGCGAGACGTCGTTTCGCATCGTGATAACCCACGTCTCCAAGTCCCAGATTCTTTCTAAGTCCCGAAAGTATTTTAAATTTTGTCTTAAGTCCGGGATGTCAGGAAATTACGATGTTGACACGATTATATTGTCATGCATGGAGTACAAGGTGTAGATGTAGAGAGCACGGGGATAGCTATATGCGAGAGAAGAGCAAACAAGTAATTTGGCAGATGAGGACACATTGCCAAAGGGTAGCAGAAAATGATGCGACGAGTAATAGTTACCCCAGACCTGTACAGTAGCGTGGTGGATGCGCGATGAATGCGAGTGAGTGCGATGCAGATGGTGAGAATGTGGGAGTCCAATGAGAAGCAAGCCCGTCTAGACGGAGAGCGTGTAGATTACAATTTGTCGTTTCTCTTCCAAGGCGATTTCCCAGACTGTAGATCCGGAACCGTTCAATAGGCACGGCGTGCCAATGCGTTGTCGTGGCGTGTCGGATAGAGACGTGGCACGACAGGAAGAATGTCATGACCTAAGCGAAGCGAAAGAGCTGAGGTATGACACAGATGTTTCTATCTTTCTGCTTGTCTGTCTGCCCGTTCGGCCCTGCTTGCATCGTGAACGCCTTGCAACTCTTTGATTAATCGCTAAAATAATCATCAGTGATGGTCAACAACGACAGATACGGATTCTCGTACAAGTGCCTCCATTTCCAGTCCCTCATCGTCGAAACCTTGGCCGTTCGTGCCAACCATGATACCGTACTTCAATAGTTGGCCCATGAAGTACGGGTTGATGATGGTCTCATCTGCGCGGAGAACGGGTGAAGGTGGTGAGGGTGGTGAGGGTGGTGAAGGTGGTGGTGATGCTAGCGTAGAAATGGAATGAGCATCAAAGCGAGCACCACTGGATGATGACACACTCACGTTCTCGCAACGTGAGCCAGTTCTCGCTCAACAGCTCAGGGATCGCCGCGCGCTCTTTTGGATTTCGCGCCAAACACCGCTTCATCGTCTCGATAACGCTCGGTGGCACAGGCACTTTCAGGTGTTCGAGTCGTCTCGGAGGAGAGTTTGCATCGCTCCGCGGCGCCAGCGGTGACGCATAGTCGGGAAACTCGATGGGGTATGAGCCGTCCGGGATAGCTTTCATCTTTTGATAGACAGTGAGGTGGTGAAAAGGTGGACTGCCGTATACCATTTGGTAGAGTATACAACCGAGAGACCAGACGTCGCTCAGCCGACCAACCTTCAAGCGACGCATGCCGTCCGGCAGTTCAATTGCTTCCGGACTCATGTAGTTCACTGTACCAATCTGTCAAAGTGATCAGCACGATTCGACTCGTATCACAAGGGTAGTCGTACTTGATGATCACGTTGAATGTTTGTCGTGTCATTCGCGATGGCATTAGCGATGCCGAAGTCAATCAGCTTGAGCTGTCCCCTGACGAGGACGAAGTTGGCGGGCTTCAGATCAGAGTGAACGATCTTCTCATCGTGGATGACCTGCACGGCTTGAAGCATCTATGTGCAGTGTCTATTAGGGATGGAGATGCGAGGGCTGGACATGCGCACCTGCTTCCAGTAGTATGATACCCAAACCAGATCGAGCGGTTCCTTCTGCTGTTCTTGCAAAAGCTTCGCAAGATCTACGAGGACGGGTTATGATACAGGCCGTTGTAATACAGAGAGTCACTCACCAATCTCGCCGCACTCCATGACGAGCATCAAATGACCTTTCGAACCACCGCCGCCAGCTTTGACCTCGCTATCAATCAGTCGGATGATTCGATGGTTACCGTCGAGGCGTTTGAGCAATGCAATCTCGTTCATGTAGGCATTCATCGACTCTGGGTCCGTCTTATCCAATGAGACGCGCTTGAGAGCGAACATCTCCTGTGAATTGTCCATGACGCGGTACACTCGTGACGAGCCGCCCTTCCCAAGCATGTCCAGTCGTTGGTATTGCTTTTTGTTGACCTGAAGTGCGACGGTAAGCCAATAGAGATATGGAAAGGGAGCTGAGTGTGAGAATTTACCACAAAATTTCGATTGCGACTGTCAGCACCATAGGCGGCGGGCTGCGCTTGCATGGAGGAAGTAGATTGTGTCTGACGAACGGGAACAGGCGGTGGTCGCATCTTCTCGCTCTGTCTCAGGCGTGGATTGAGCTCGCCGCTGCTCCCGCTTTCCCTTCCGTTGCCTGCCACAGCAGCAGGTTGATACTCATCGACGACTGGCCGCTCACCGAAGCCATCCCTCCCGTCTGTACCAGCCCAATTCTTGCCCGCGGTCGGCACTACGGTCGGCGCGATCGCGCCGTTCGTGGTCATCGGTTCAGGCGCAGTTGGACTTCGTCGGCGTCGTTGCGTAGCACCAGTTTGAGAGCCGTCGCGTCCGGCGTGCGCAATGCGACTTCCAGAGCCTGGGTTGGAGCCAGAAGAATCACGGCTGGACGTTGAATCTCTGTGGTTCGGTGAGGGACCACGTGCTGCGGCATTCATGACTGTAGGAGACCCAAGAACGGGAGACCCCGTGCGGAGGGTTTCAGAGTCTTTGCGCTGGTAGTCATAGGGAGGTCGCAGATGTGGCGCAGCGTGCATATGCGGGGGCGAGGGTGTTCCACGGGATTCATAGGACGAACGGGACTGATGTGTCGGGGCATACGGGGGAGCGTGAGCATTGACCAATTCCATCGCGCGGCCTACATGAGGCTTGTTCATCAATGATCTAGGAAACTGCGGTTTGGCTTACGTTCGAGTTCATCGTACTCGTCAGGCGAGTCGACTGCAATTTTATGTAATAGCGTGAGCAACGCGTACGCATGGCTAGCCGGGATATATACACGCACGTCCTTGCATCCCTAATTCCTGCTCTTGTTGTATCTTTTCTTCCAAGGTTACTCGCCGGGCACCACGGTTAGTCGTTGACGCCCTCAAATATGAGTGTTGAAACTGGGGAAATGGGACTTCGTTTCCGTTAGCTTCGCTCATGCTTGCTGAACGCCGTGGTCGGGTGGCCGTAGCAGACATCGCAAGAGCTGACCGAGGTCTGTCAAACAGTTCAGGCTCTTCTTCAACTAAGTCAAGGTGAGCTGGACGTTTGTAGAAGACAGTCGTGTTCTGCGTACGATCTTCAAGTTCTGTGACGACTTCTGGCCTCTTTAGACGGGCCGCGCGACTGGGCACAGGGAGAACCTGTCTCCCCTGCGCTGAGAGGGTTCGTTGTGGTACAGGAACGACATCTGCAAGTGGTTTGGTGGAAGTTGATGCAGAAGGTAGTTGATACAGGTCATTATTTTCCTTGCTCTCGGTGGTCTCACGGAGTTCATCCAGACGGACCCTGCGCGCTCCCGTAGCCCTTCGCGCAGTGCTACTCAGTCCTGTAGACATTGGTAGTCTTGCAGTTGATGCGGCAGGAGTACCGAGCTGTGCCGGGCCCGAGGAAATGCGAATAAAGTGTCGCGAAGTGGTCGCAGTCGAAGGGGGTACGTCTATGACGGACGGTGCACTTTCTGAACGTGATAGTGAATTACGGCCACCATTAACGAGGCGCGGTGACGATGCTGGGCTGTTGTTGTAGATTATGTCGCCGTTTTCAATTCTAAAGTTGATCTTCGGTATGGGTAAGTCTTCATCTTCCGAAGGTGAAGGCGATGGAATGAACGGTGGCTGCTGTTCACTTTCTTGATATGGCGATGGCGGGGTCGAGAGCGACAGTTGGTCGGCGAACATGATGTACAACGTACGAGATCAGGGCGACGGCGAAGAAGAAACAAAAGACGGAGGTGGATGGGAGGAGGAGGGAACAGCCTTTGTCCAACCTGAACTTGAACCACACGAGGCAGACACGCTCCCACGTGCCAAGCCACCCGCCACCGTCCCCAAATCTCGCGCGTTTCTCATCGTCGCTCGCGTCGGGGCTGGACGTTGCAGGAGACCGTGCTCACCATTCATTCAAGACAAATATAATGCATGATCTCCTCATCCTCGAGCAAAGGCCCAGCGAGCAGTAATCTTGTGGCATGGCCCGAGCTGTCCGCCAGTTTCGCACGGCTCATATGTGGGCGCGTCTTTGAGTAGCATTGACCACGTGGCCGCGATCCAAGTCGGTTCCGCCATTTGCCAGTGCGTCATAACCGCTCACAAACTACATATATTTTCTCAGTATACTCTCCCTCCTATTGACCACAACATCACGATTATGGATGCACCCGACGCAGCAGACGTTCGCAACGTCACGACCATCGGTCATGTTGACCATGGAAAAACTACGCTCATGGATGCGCTACTCGCAGCGAATAACATCATCTCCGCACGTATGGCAGGTAAGATTCGATACTTGGACAGCCGTGAAGACGAACAGGAGCGAGGCATCACGATGGAGAGCAGTGCGGTATCGCTACGATTCAAAGCCATGGGGCGTACTCCGGATGGAGGTACGTACACCGCTGAACCTAAGCGGTAGAAGACATGACAGATCCCATTAGAAAGTGTACCAAAGACCTATGCTGTCAACATGATCGACACACCCGGACATGTTGATTTCTCAAGCGAAGTGTCTACGGCATCGCGACTATGTGACGGCGCACTCGTCCTGGTGGACGTTGTAGAGGGAGTCTGTACTCAGGCACGTAGTGGCTGGATTTTGGCCAGAGTGTTTATTCACAGTGTGCTACAGACAATCACCGTCCTGAGGCAAGCGTGGCAGGATAGGCTAAAGCCCATACTCGTAATCAACAAGTTTGACCGTCTCATCACGGAGCTTAAGCTCTCACCAAGCGAGGCTTACCACCATCTTTCCGATCTCATAGAACAAGTGAATGCCGTCATGGGCAGCTTCTTCGCCGGAGAACGTATGGAAGATGACCTCCGATGGAGGGAAGAACGCGAGCGTCGACTGGCGGCGAAGAAAGAGGCGCATGCTGAGGAGCTCGACGCTGTTGTCAACGATGCCGAAGATGAATTCCAGGAAAAGGACGACGAGGACATCTATTTCGCTCCCGAGCGGGGGAATGTCATTTTTGCTTCCGCCGTTGATGGGTGGGGATTCAGAATCGGAAAGTTTGCACACTTGTACGCCGTCAAGCTAGGCATCAAGGAGGCGAACTTGCGCTCCGTGCTGTGGGGCGACTTCTACCTCGATCCGAAAACGAAGAGGGTCATCAGCCACAAGCACCTTCGGGGACGGAACCTCAAGCCTCTTTTCGTGCAGTTTGTGCTGGAGAATATCTACGCTGTGTACGATGCTGTTGCAGTGAATCCGTATGTATTCGATGATGATTCGCATTCAAGCACTTTCTGACATATGTTTAGTAACCCTGATAAAGTAATGAAGATCGTCACATCCTTGAACCTTAAGATACCCCCACGGGATCTCAAGTCGAAAGAGACGAAACAGCTCCTAGCCCTCATCTTCTCCCAGTGGCTGTCCCTTTCCTCTTGCGTAATCCAGTCCGTCATCGACGTCATCCCTCCTCCTTCTACCGCCCAACGTATACGGATTCCAAAGATGTTGTATCCTGACCTCTACGAAACGACGATCGAGCCCAAAAACAAGCTGGAGGAAAATTTGTACTCCTGTGATGCTTCATCCGATGCTTGCGTCACCGCGCTCGTGAGCAAAATGTTTGCGATCCCGACCGAGGAACTCCCAGAGAACAAGAAAAAACCTGCGACTGCTGAGGAGCTTCGTGCGAGGGCTCGTGCTGCGCGAGAGGCGCGCAAAGCCGCGGAGAACGGCCAGGCGCCTGCGGAGGCCGAATCTACCTTACTCGAGGTCGCGCTCGAGAAGATGCGTGTCGAGGAGCCGGTAGAAGATGAGAAAGTCGAGAGCGGGGAGACGTTACTTGGCTTCGCTCGCATCTACTCGGGAACCGTCAGGAAGGGAACGACTATTGCGGCTATTCTGCCAAAGTATCACCGCCAGCTGGACCCAAAGCATTCGAAAAACGAAAGGCACATTGTCCAGGTCCAGGTGGAGGCGTTGTACATCATGATGGGCAGAGAGCTTGTCCCTGTGGACTGCGTACGGGCAGGAAACGTCTTTGCTATCAAGGGGTTAGAAGGTAAAGTTTGGCGGAACGCGACGCTATGTGCACCCTGCGAAAAGGGTGTTGGCGAGAACACGGACCTCGCGAACATCAAGAACTGTCTCGTCAATCTTGGCGGTGTTGCACGCATGGTACGCACCGCATTTAGACCCATCAACTTACCACAATAACTGTTGTATAATAAAGGCCGCTCCCATCGTACGAGTTGCCCTCGAGCCGGAGTCCTCCTCGGACATGCCGAAACTTATCAGCGGACTGAAGCTTCTTGCTCAAGCTGACCCATGTGTGGAAACATTCCAACAACAAACTGGAGAGCACGTCATCTTGACAGCGGGAGAGCTGCATCTCGAGGTAAGTATTTCGACACTGGATATTTTAAGAAGTCGCTGAAGCTGTGTGTAGCGATGTCTGAAGGACCTTCGGGAGCGGTTTGCCAAGATCGAAATCCACGCCTCAAAACCTATCGTACCGTTCCGCGAGACAGCAGTCAAGGGCAACGGTGGGTTGCACTTGTAAATAATGTCCGCAACCTTTTCATGGTTTATCTCCAGACATGGCACCGCCTAAGACAGCAGGCGCAAAGCGTGGGACTATCCGCAGCTCTGCAGCACAAAACATGATAAACTTCTCCATCCGAGCAGTACCTCTTCCCAGAACCATCTTCGACTTTTTACGAGACAACCTCGTCCTTTTGCGGCGCATGCAACGAGAGAAATCTCATGAAGAAGCTCCAAATTCGGCAGCCCCCGGGCAAAGTAATGAGGTTGAATACGACGAGACCGAAGATGCAGATGAGGTTGACTTCCAGGGTGAGATCCTAAAGCGTCCGACGGTCAAGGCAGAGGAGTTCTGGTCTGTGCTCGAAGAGAAGTGTAAAGATGCAGGTACGGAGTGGGCGGATGTGACGGGGCGTATATGGGCGTTTGGTCCCCAGAAAGCCGGAACGTGTCTTCTCGTCGACTCTCGTTCCGGATTGCCAACCTCGCAAGTGCCGTCTCATCCTGTCATCATGACATGTACTCATATTCAAGTAGGCTTCGGAGGCGGCTGGCGAAGGAGGCAGACAGAGAGAACGAGCAAGATCAGACCGACCGCGACCTCGACGACCATCTTGAGACAGGCTTCCAGCTTGCTATGTTCCAGGGACCTTTGTGTGCAGAACCGGTGGAAGGACTCGTATACTTCATCGAAAGCCTGGAAATTGACCGTGCGGGTATCGACACTGAGCGAGGTGAGAAACATAAATAACTTAACTGTCATGACACTTGAGACTAATCATAATCTAGAACACAATCGGATGGCGCAGGTCACGGGCTCATTCATCTCATCTGTACGGGATGCCTGTCGAAATGGCCTGCTTGATTGGTCTCCACGGTTGATGTTGGCAATGTACGAATGCGACATCCAAGCGTCGAGTAAGTGCAGCTGGGTCAATCCACACCTCGCTCTCCACTAACTCTCCGTAGCGGATGTCCTCGGAAAGGTGTACGGTGTTGTAGCCAGACGGCGAGGTCGTATTGTTGCGGAGGAGATGAAGGAAGGGACGGCATTCTTCACCGTTCGCGCTCTACTACCAGTAGTAGAGAGCTTTGGGTTCTCCGACGGTTCGTGGCTGCATACCTTTGGCGCATCATCATCTCATATTGTTCCTCAGACATTCGGAAGCGTACATCAGGTGCGGCTAGTCCGCAGCTCATCTTTTCAGGATACGAGATGTTGGACCAGGATCCGTTCTGGGTCCCGACGACCGAGGAAGAGCTGGAGGACCTTGGAGAAAAGGCCGATCGCTCGAACGTTGCCAAAGCATACATGGACGCAGTACGAGAGCGCAAAGGTCTCTTTGTGGACAAGAAAATCGTAGAATTTGCGGAGAAGCAGAGAACCCTCAAGCGGTAACAGCGTTCAGCATAATCTTCCTCCTGAAGAATGACACACGCAACCACGGTGGAGATCACGTTTTTTGTACAGATGATAAGTCAGTAGTCTTATCAATCGTCTATAGTCTTCCCGGACAACCATTACACGAAGGGGAAAGGTAGCTGCGAATATAAAAGACTATATCATTACTGTTGTACATCGTACATGATACCCGTGATCAATAGCTACCTACGCATAGTCCTGGGCTTCTTCGTGCCCTTCCAGTTTGGGAGCGGATAGTCATCGAGGTCGTTTAGCTCTCCAGGATCGCTTTGGATGACCTGCGGAACGACGGTCGGGTAGGACTTGTACCGTCTGTCCTGTACAATATTCTGGTTAAACGCATGACAGTGTTCCATTGCAAACTGGCAGGTCAAGTCTTTCTCGACCTCGGTCATCGCGCGGCCGGCGAAATCTTCCATGAACTTGTGAATGAGAGGTACTTCGTAGGTATACAGTGTATCGTGCGTATGGCGGATAGCATCGTGTAGAGCCGGGTTGCGCAGTACAGATACGCGACTTCGCTCGTTATAGAGAGAGGGTGCGCCTTTACGCATGCTACGGTCACCAAAGAACGCCGGTGCGTACTGCGCCAGCATGTTCTCTGTTGGTGACACATACATTTTCGTAGGTATCATCATGCACATGTTGAATGTGAACATGGCGAAGTCGAGAACAACCTCTTCTTCCCGGATGGTTGTGAAGTACATCCAGTAGTGGTCGTCGGGATCTTGTCCTCGCACGATACTTTTGTCTGACATCTTCATATACGCCAGACGACCTTCGGGTTTGACCAAGGCTGATCCCCTGGCGATGCCGAAATCCGCGATGGGGGAGGACCAGTACCTGAAGCGAATACGACGCGCCGTGGAGCCAGCTCCCGTCGTCGTGGTGTAGACTTCGGCAAGAATAGCAAGCGCAATAGCGGTGAGGCTTGGGAGTACGTATCCCTCGCGCATGATCCTGTACATGAGCTTCATTGCCACTGGGACAGACTCTGCCATTGGCCACCAGTCCTTCGGATGCCCAGAGTCAAGATCATCGTGGTCTCTCCATGCCTTGGTGTCGTTAACAACAACAAGCTTTGCCTCCCAGCCGTCGGGAAGTTTGACTGGTTCAGATGTCGTCGGATTTACGTCGTTGACGATAGGACTATTATTAGCAAAGTGAGGTGGTTTCTTCAAGCTGAAGACCTCAGCAAGGAAAGCGAGGAAGGGGTAGAACATCGCGATATCAATGCGCTCGTTTTGATCTATGTCACGATGTCAATAGGAAGAAATTATAAGACAAGGGTTTATATCCACCGCCGCCGCAGTGTTGCTTGTGCTCGGACCAATCCGTTTTCTGGCAGGCGGTCGAACAGTAAATGCGCTTGGGTCCTCTGTTAGCGGGACAGAAATACTAATGCTTCAAAACCTTACCTCGCCACAGGCAGAGCAAAGGGTCAGCTTGTGGTGCTCGCCTTTACCCTTTGTTGAACCACATACAACACACTTGTCCAGCTTCTCAAGTGGAAGATAGACATGTCTGTGTTCCACACCATGTTTACAGCGGCCGTCTCTAGCGCACGGAGCCATGAGATGCAGGTAATCCAAGTTATAGGGGATGATGTGTGTGAAGGGTGGAGGGTGGATGATGGAGGAAAGGGACGGTGCGCGGGCCTGGTGTCTATTACTGTGACAGCTCCCGTGATCGTGAGACAAACGTGACAGGCCGTGGAAGTGACACAGGCCGCGCGATTGGGACAACCTTGAACTTCGAACCAAACGAGCACCTCCGTCTGCCACTTCTTACCTCTTCCTCATTTATTCTAGAATGGTCTCGACACGTAACTTGCCATCTGGATCTAAACCTGGTGCTACCTACGAACGCTTACTACATGAGGATACTCGAAAGGAAACAGAGAGACTCATGCCAATTGTCAAGACAATGACGGGTCCCGGCACCGGATTTACTCTCAAAGCCTCAACGGCTATCGGTCCTATTTGTGCATATATTGCGTCTGAGAGGTGCGCCAGCCAACTTCGATCCTGACGGCCGACTGATTCGCTCCGTAGACTCGGGAATAACGACTTTAGCAAGGAGTCTGCGCGCAAAGCATCATGCGTCAACCCTAAGACATTTCAAGAGACATTGACTACTATCGAATTGGTTCTTAACGCACACGAGAAAGCCACACGCGACAAGCGCGGCGGACAGACCACGACATACGAGTCGCTTGTTGAAGAGTACGCATTCGAGCATGCAGAGTTCATGCTATCGTGCATGCAAAAGGTTGAAGCTATCATCGTGGATAGCAAGCTGCTGAAGAAAAGGATTGCCCCTCCTGAAGCGGTCTCAAGGATCACAATTTTTATGTGGGTTTGCGGGGGTCTTCAGGTTCGTGATAATCCAGGTCACCAGGGATGCAAGTAGCTCATTAGAGCTGCCATAGCAAAGGATTGACGAAATGGAGCTGATTAGGGACTTTAGTCTGAACGAAAAGGACATTGAGGAAGTAGAGGCTGTCATACTCGGGACATGCAAAGACCTTAAGAGCACCATTCGGCGAGAATGGCAAAATGTTCGAAAGGGCCTACATACACCTTTGAAGACTACCACTTCTTCCAAAGACGCTCTCTCGCGTACCCCCTCGAAGCCATCGACTCAGCGAACTATTGCCAAGGGTGCTATACCACAAACACGAACACCTGTCCACAAGGCGAAGGTCATGTTTGAGTCGAAGTCAACACGGACTCGCGACGAGGAGCCAATGCAAGTAGACGAGACACTGTCAAAGAAGCGGAAAACTTCGCCACGGAAAGCCAAAGACGAGGCCGATCGCAACACGTACTCCGCATTCCAAGCTGCACTCACGACTCCAAGTCAAGCCAACCCAGCCCTTACGTCTACGCTCCAAGCGTCGTCATCCAAACTCACTGTCGACCTTCTAGAGTCCCGTTCAGAAATTGATGACCACGCTGGGCAGAGCGACTACCATAGTGATGGACATATCGAAGTCATGCCTCCTATGACTGACAATGAGCCCTCCGACGTCGAGATGGGCGACCCTGCTGAATCCTCAGACAGCCTCGTACTCACTGTTGCGACCACCCACAGACGTTCTTCCCGAGCTTCTCATCCGGCGGCACGCGACGCGACTCATACACCAACGACTCGTGATTTAAAGGCGCCCAAAGCGACGGCGACTCGTAGCGATGAAGACGTTTTGCCTCGCAAGGCAGCCATGACAAGGATCAGAGAAGACTACGACGACGAGGTGCCGAGGGAAAGGCGGAATCGATCTACGCTGTTCTGCCAGCGACAGTGGTTCATGGGCGATATCCGTGTTGAAGCCGAGTGGCAGGCAAGAGAAGAGAGGATGAAGGAATGGGTGGAGAGCCGGGGCGGTAGGGTTCCACTCGTGCTACGAGGTAGCAAGGTGTAGGCGACTGACTCGGCCAGTAGATAACGAGTTGGGTGAATGCGTGTGATCCTGTATTTAACTATAGCTAATAAGCATAGTACAGCTTCTACAACAGTTGGTACATCATGGAACCTGAAAGAATTGCGAATAGGAGTCTAGGTTGGATGACACAGACAGTCCAAAATTCCGTGTGCCGTGTTATGAAACAAAAGTGAACTGTTCGTAAAGAGCAATACCTGTCAACGACTGGCTACCGAGAGTTCCTGAAATCTGTCCTGCCCAGCGCGTAGACAAACCGGGCACCTCCACCAATATACCGCTCTGGGATGTTTGCAGTTCAAGCGTGCCTTGCCCTGGAATGTCCGCGGTGATCGAAAACTCGTTGGGAAGACCCGTCTGGGTCGTTGGTGGGAATGTGGCATCTCCGTCTACGGGCCGGACAGCGAGGTTACCAGCGCACGAGGATGCGACGATGACGTTGTTTTCCGAAAGGTAAATGCTGCTGCCCTCCACCCCGTCCGGGTCAATGAAGTCGAACCAAACAAGAGAGTACGTTCCGAGCCTTGCATGTCCCCAATACCAGGAATTTAGCAGCGTATCCCAAGGTTTCGACCCCCAGTTCTATCAAGTGCATGAGTTGGGACGGTCGAAATAAGGCTTTTGGGGACGCACCTTGTCGTGATAGCCTGAACCTTGGAAACTCAAGGGCGTCCCGTCCAACATGAAGTCAACGCTCCCGTTGGCATCGGGAATGGCATTTGCCCATCCAAGGCCAGGAGCGAGCTCATATGACTGACCGGCCATTGAGCTGGCAGCAGCGCAGGGGAAATGCGCAGGGGCAACCTAAGTCCAGCTTATTAACCCAAGACTCAATCTTCCAGCAAAGGCGACATACCGTAGTGATTGTGAGCGATCCCGTGATGCCTTGGTCTGGTGCGTTGATAGTCACTGTATATTGTGACATGTCCGAAGATCCTGCCCATGTGGCATTACCTCCCGCGAGTGCACCGGAGCTGCCGTCTCCCGAGGTGACGATGGTCAAGCTGTCTGCGGGTACGACAGCTACCCACAGGTCGCCGTCCGGCGTGGTCACGAAAACCTCCGCGTAGTCCGCTGAGCCGACATCCGCTGCCTGCGGAAATAGGGCGCCTGGGTCCGCCGTGTAGAAGGACAACGTTACGGAGGCGGAGAGGTCGTAAGCGAGGACATCGAAGTACCACAAGTCGAATGTCGTGCTGTTTAGGTTGGTGACCTTTGGCCCGTCAAAGCCACTCGATGCAGCGGTAAACTGCACCGTGCTAGCTCCCGTTGATGTCTGACCTGACACAACATCGACACTTCTGTGCGCGACAGCGGCAGCCGATGCGAGACCTGCGAAGAAGAGAGGTGTGAGCCGCGTCAACATCGGGTGATGTCTGGGATGACAGAGAGACCTTGGCGGTGGGGAACTGCAAGCTAGCACGGCCGTGTATATATACCATCTGCACAATATCATATCCTTCCGATTTCGGTGCGTCTTGAAGAGATGTATTGCAATATGGTCGAGGCCCGTATGTACAACCTTCAAGCCGCGTTGCCGCGCTGTGGCATGAGGCGCGTGAGAGCGTCAGTACGCTCGCGCGTTCGTGGCGAGGACTTGTTCTCCCACGTCCCGCCGTCGCTTCAACCACCATGTCCGGTACAACAGAGTGGTTTACCGCTACCTCAGCATATTCATTGGCCTTTGTTGGTTCAATCGGTGTCGTAGCATGGGTCAGCGTCAACGCTTTCCTGCCCAAGAAGGCAACGTCGATGGACAAGTTCACGTGGATATGGATGGTATGCCTCGGCCAGACACCCCATGACAGTGCCCGTTAACGCATTTGCAGACATTCGACTCATTGATCCATTTCTCTTTCGAAGCCATCTTCCTATATTACTCGGTGTTTGGGCGGCAAGTTGCGACCAGTGATGGTATTTTGCCAGAGATGGGTACGTTTGTTCTTTCAGTCAGGTACCTTTTACGGTTCGCCACGATGTTCTGACCATGTACTCATGCAGTGAGAGAATACGCCCGTGCGGACCTCCGATGGGCTCTGGCCGATCCCACCGTGTAAGTCGTGTCTTGTATTTCGTCAATGAACCTGTACCTGACCGTGTGCGACAGTGTGTCCCTGGAAGTCCTGACCGTCCTCGGCGCTGGGCCTATCGCCGCATACATCGTATATCTGCTCGCTGCGGACGATCCTGCTCGTCATTATTGGATCATCGTAATTTCTACTGCCGAGCTCTACGGGGGGTACGGACACTTTCTCCGTGTCTGTCCCGTCTTCACAAAAGCTGATAAGCTCCCCTCAGATGGATGACATTCTGCCCAGAGTGGCTCACTGGTAGCCCAAACCTTGTCACTTCGAACCCGCTCTATCTTTGGGTCTATCTCACGGTGCGTCCCCAGAGTGTGCCTGAGAGCATGAGTGACCATTCATCATACCCTTCCGTCATTAGATTATGAACGTCATGTTCGTATCTCTTACAACTTATAAATCATTCGTTAACTGACTCTTCTTCAGCTGGGTTGTGGTACCCCTCTGGCTCATGGTTGACTCGTATAAGCACATCGCAGGCTCTTTGCGAACTGCACAAGCCGCTAGTCGAGTAGCGAAGACTAAATAAGAGCATCATCGGTTACCTACTGACGGGCCTTCTGACAAACAGCTAGCTACATATCGTGCTGTTGGTTCTATCTTGTTGGTTTTATCTTAGTTCTTGATTCAAGCACGATGTGCTATCATGACAGTCTTGCGTCGAAGTGTTGCGTGAATGTGTCGGATTTAGGAATGACATGTCCTTAATTAGCAGCTGTTCGGGACAAACTATAAGCGCGCCCTCCTATCCTACTTCTTGCATCCGCGCTCGACTTCGCTTGTCAGCTTCTCAAATTTCAACCTTGACCGCTTGACCTGTAATGTGACTCACCTCCTGCAAAGATCTACACAAGTCACCGTAAACATCTTGCAAGGAGTCAAGTTCAATTCTATATCGACGCCGTTCAGTATTAGCACAAGATGGCAAATCGAACTACAGTAACCCCTGAATTGCTTCAGGCGTTGGTGAACAGGGGGATTGCGGCTAGGGATACAGGCCGTGGCAGGTACGTTGTCTGCTCTCAGATTGCTACTTGTGGTCTGATATACCTTCATAGGCCAATTGAAGAGCTCTTGCGAACGTAAGATATTCTAAGTAGCCCTCGTACTGCACAATTACTAAGAGAGTATACACCTGTAGGACCGATTCACTGAGGGGTCAAGAATCCCAAAGACTCCGGACTTGGTTTTCGATGAATGGCATTCAGCCTTCGAAAGACCTCGCCGACGAGCTAGGCAGCTCTCTCCTGTGCGGTAACTTGGAGAAGGTCAAGGACGATTTCGCAAAGCGCGTCAGCGAGTTCGTGCGGAGCGGAAGACCAGAGGAAGAGGCCCGCAGCGAAGCCGTCCTGGAGCTCTACAATCTCCGCTGGGGACCGACCCGGATACCCATCTACAACGTCATCCTCGCGGGAAGAGTCCTTGCGCGGTGGTACTACGAACAGCAAATGGCGGTCACCCGCTGGCTCGTCTATGAAGCGAAGGTTCCGGTCGATGGGAAGGATATCTCGGGTGCGGAGACGATCCACCATGCGATAGGATGCGCGCCGACGCTCGAGATCGAGTTCGCACAAATGCTTTATGATGCAGGGGGTAACGTGAACCAGCGCGACCGCTACGGCTGCACAGCCATGCACGAAGCCATGCAGATCCAGGACGGCCTGTCGGCGGAGGCAGTGCGAAGAAACAAAACCGCGTTGGAATGGTACCTCGCCCACGGGGGCAACCTGGATATTCGGGGAAATGACGGCAAGAGCGTGCGCGACCTCGTCAAGCATTCATGGAATTTGTGGTCGCATGCTGGCGATCGCTTGGCAATGGCCGACCTCGTGTCCATCGTCGACCTGGAGGACGCGCGCAGGAGGCAGCTGGGCAAGAAATGCTGCTCGTTTTGCGGAAGACTTCCGGAAGGGATGGTCAGGCTTATGGCCTGCGCCCAGTGCCACAGTGCGAGATACTGCTCTGCGCCGCGACGGTGTCAAGCTGGTGACTGGCCGCGTCATAAAGCAGCGTGTAAAAAGGCTTCGAACACATCGAAAACCCGTTAGCTTGCACAACCGTACTCACGCTACGCCCATTCTGCATCGTATAAGATCGTTTACTTGGGACTCTTGTGGTGGACTGTATAACACGCGTAGTGTGCAATGCGCATAAGTATTCCACTGCAAGACAAGCTTATCCCACGGTCATAACGGAATAAGCTGTATACCGAACTGTGCATCGATTATTATACTCGTTTTCGAATCCTAAAATTGGCACCCACACAGCAGTACTTCTTCGACCGCGACGATCTCGATGCAACACTGCCCGCCCGAATTACTGTTGCGTATCGCCACATATGCATGTACTGATGACGGCCGCACAGGCTGTGCTCTCTCGGAGGTATCTCGTTATATTCGAGATGCCTCCCGACGTGTCCGATACCATTCTCTTGCCATACGCAGTCACCGCAGATTGCTTGCCCTAGGCGAATTACTCGTCGAGGCTCCTACACCCTTCACCGTCCACCATCTCTTCGTCTCTGTTTGGATTCCTGGCGTTGGGCCTTGCCGTCCGAGAAACAAGGAGGGTTTACTGCAAGCCCTGGAGCGCGTGTTCGAATACGCGTCGCCCACACTCCGCACACTTATCGTCGACGCCCCTCGTCTCAAGAAATCTCTTACGATCAGGTTTCCACATCTCACGGACCTATCGATAGACACGTTCCGCTCGGAACCTCGAGCACCAGACCCTCATACCTTCTTCCCATCACTTCGCCGACTGCACGTTGCAGACTGCCGCTACATAGCGCCACACGAGCTGTGGCGAGATCTCGCGGCGTATGCCCCGACCCTCACGCACCTGCGGCTTTCATGTGTCGAAGAGGGTGATGAGCTGCTGCACATGCTTCGTAAGCTCCTACAATGGCCTTCCAAAGTCACCGGTCGAGACGCCACTGTGGCCATCCCCGAAGCGACCCCGAAATTGTGCTATGCGTGGGTTCAGCCGGGCCAGGCTATGAGCGAGACATTAGCAGATGGGCTAATCGGTCTAGCGGAAGGCAAGGAAAACACCCAGGAACACAGCACAGTCAAATTCCATCTTATTCGGACGGACGAAGAATACTACAAGTCTGAAGTAGCCTTCGATGACTGGCTTGATCTTGTGAGCGGTGGAGATGGACCTTGGGCTTGATACGAGAGGCGTGCGAAAGATATAAATGAAGAAATCAGATATTCACCTCGCAAAAGACTCAGTGTGTGGGCCATGTTCGAAAATGTATACTCATTTATAACGCTGACCTCAGGTGTAGTTGAAAACAAATCCTTCTATATGAGCTACACGTGTGTTTCGTATTTTTCATGAGATATATCCAAGGCCTCTAATACGTGTATAGAATGGAAGCACACGACTCTATGTGATCTGATAGTAAAATGAACCAGGTCAAACTGGAACACACCAAAAAAGCGTGTCCATCGCAGGGTCGTTCGCCGCACCTTTCAGGCGCGTAACATTTTAACGCCAGCTCATGCCATACTCGTGTACGGATTTCGGTTTGGTATAAAGCTTAGGCTCCCAGTACACTATGAATTTTCCGTTCTCGAAAATACGTTCATTGCCTCCATGTTCTCCGCTCAGCGTCTGAACATGACAGCACCTCCAGGCGGATATACCGCGCCTCCTCTTTGCGCTTCGCAGCCGGTTCTACCGGAGACTGTACAGCAGGAGGCATACAGGCGTTCTTATAAAATGTAAGAGATGCGATGGACGCAAAGCATCATTCTAATGGTTTCATATATACTACTAGTCCAACCACCGATCAAGAAAATAAGCATCTGGGTATGGGCCCAATGGGTCGTTTGTTCACTGATGTGGTTGGGTACATCGAATTTGTCCTTTGCTCGTCGTGGATGGGAGGATAACGTTTTTCTTGGCAGACCATCAGCCCAAGAGGCTTGGGTGAAGCTTGTTTCCCCCGAGGGCAGACCTTATTTCTGGCACAAAAACAAAGTACATATCACGTCTCCGTTATGAAGGATAATGGTTGACAGTATTGAGCAGAATCTCTATACTAATACGTACATTCACATGGACCCCGAATCATGTGAAGACTGGTCAAGTATTGGTTCGAAAATCAGCAAGATCGAATTAGTAGCCGACACGCTATGGGACACCCTTGAAAGCTTAGTCTGCCTTGATAAAAATGAACAGTGCAGCGAAATAATGATCCAAGAACGCTATGAACTAGTGGTCATGCAAGACGATGATGTGAACAAGCCCGCAGAATATTACTTTGTCTGCCCTGAGCGACGGAGGGTGTTCTGGGTGAACTCAATGGACCTGTCTAAAGTTATTGAGGGGGCTTTTCGGTTTGTGCCCACAGACAGTCATTTGGGTTTGTTGGCATGCTTTGGACTGGCTCGAGTACCATTAACTAATTCAGTATCACGTAGATTTAGAGCTTGAGGCGCAGTTCTGGTAAGATAGTCAACATCATTGAAGTAAGCTATATCTCTGCTGTGAAGGGTTACACTCTGATTGACTGATTGATATTGCTTTAGATGGTTGTGGCTCAATGTCATCTACTAGGCTACACCTTGAAATGTTTCCCTGTCAACGCAAAGTGACAAAAGAGCTCAGAGATGAACTTGAACGCATGGTGATCTTTGCACTTCACGGCATGTAATATTTCCTTCACACAAACCTGCTCATGCGCACTAACTAGTACTGCAAAATTAAGACACTATGACTTCCTCCACGTCTACCTCCCCATATTCTCAGGAAAAGTTGACGAATATATCTAGCGCATTAGAAAAAGTCCAAGGTTAGTACAGAAGTCTGCGAGGGTCTAAGCAATCTGACCATGACCCTACAAGTCGACAATTGTCCTGAGGTTTCACTAAACGCCGACCACGGTGAAAACATGTGGATAATTGGTATGCAATTTTTTTGGAATCTTTATCGTGTTCAGCGTCTGATTACACGTTTATACTAGCACGATACATGTATACATTTGGTGAGTTATTCTTCGCCGCTACGTTAGGGGTGATGGAGTGATCTAACGCCTACAGTGCATGAGCGATTCTTAAACTACTATGGCCAACGCGGTGCACGACTACGGCGCAACGAATCCGTTCACACCACCGACGTTCACCGCGAATCCTCATACCTATTTCTGCTCGCTAGGCCTTTCCTATTCTACACTCCTGACATATATATCCGAAAATTACATGAGATCTGGGTCGATGACCAGGTCAACGAGGGCCCGTGGAATAAATTCTGGGGTGAGCCTGAGATACGCCGCGATTGGGAAAGGACATTTACTCCAGTAAGCTACTCCAGTATTCCTGATTAAATCTGCTCAGCTTGGCTACTTAGGTCACAGTTCTACTTTCAACGAACGTCGGATTTCTAGCTATCTCCAGCGTCGACAATAGCGCCGCAGGTTCACAAAGATCCGTTTCCCAGATTGCCAGTTATGTGTCAACAGTCCTGAGCCTGGGCTCCTACGTTATGTGGTGGATTCTCTCTCGACAACATCCCCCTGATGCTCAAGAGACTGCCAAGGAAGCGGTGGGTTGAAGTTTGAGTAGCAGATCACCCTTTACTTTACTCATTAATTATTTAGGCAACGTACCTGAGTGGACGGTCAGGAAATCGCTTACTCGGCCTCGGCCTAGAGGCGGATGCTCTAATGTACAGGCACGTATAAAATCCTATTAAATGTAACTTGACCTACTCGCTTAAGCCAAATAGTACAGTTTACCGACTGCTCTGTTCACCTGGAGGTTTGTTCGTTTCATTCCCTTATGGACGTCCGGAGTGCCTGACATTCACGATTCCATCATAGTATGCTGTCGTTCCTTGTAGCAGTTGTGTTCATCTGCCTCAACGATTCCGACTGGATCACGAGAGGCATCGTGGTCGCCCTCCTCACAATCCTTTCGGCCATGACGATCAGGATGTTGCAAATGGACTGGGGCGCTATTGCTCCGTCGTCAGACACGATTCACAAGCGTAATAAAAAGCTGGTCTACTCCGGAATCGGATGGATTAAACGAGTAGCCGGGGGAGTCCAGATAAAGATGTCAATAAACTTGCGCCGACGCAACATGAAGCAAGCTGGTATGTACTTCAATGGATGATTTGGAGCGGGGTCTACTCAATTGTACTCTATGTGACATGCTAGCAAGTTCGAGCTCCAGTTACAGCCCATTGCCTATCCGCTAGACTAAAGTTATTTATCATCATCCCTTCATTTACTAGTTCAGTGCGTGCTATGGGCTTGCTATGCACTGCTCCCATGCCTCCACAAAGCTGTAAATTAACGACACCGTTTAGTGCACATATATGCTATATGATCATATTTTGTTTTAGTGATCGAGTCTGTCCGTAATGTTTGTGCATGGTAGGTTCTCGAGTTCTCCAAGAGATGTGCATGCGGTTTAGGGTGGCCGGGGGTCCCAGAGAGCTAGTCAACACGTCCGGTCTATCACTATCACCTCAAATGAGTTCTAGACGCACTCAACCTTTCATAGTACTTTGAGGGCCGAGTGGTAGTACCGCAAGAGTAATGACGGCAGATGCATGAATGAGACTTGTGTTGTGCTCATCCACCTATCGCATCGGCGGTACGTCCGTACGCTCTGTAGTAGACCGTAATCTATGGCGTGTGAGAACGCTATCAGCTTCGACGGCGAACAATCGTTGACTCACGGTTTTCCGAGTCGCCGCGTAGTAGCTGGATCCTTGCTCAGCACTCAGCGCTCAGTGCTGGGCGTATGCATGTGTTGAGATTGTGAAGCCCGATGCCACTGTTAAAGTGCCTGCATGATATGAGTAATCTTGTATCGGGGGGATGGGTCCTAAGAGCAATTGGTCGAAGTTGCCTCAAGACTGTCGGTTTGAGCGACTCAGCTTTGATGCGCCTGCCAATGATTTCCCACGACCGCGAGCTCTCGAGCTCTGCACGTTCTGCGCCTTTCTCTCATCAGATGATTTCGACGTCATTCGCCAGCCCCCGCCACCACCTACTCAGCCGTTTCGCGCACTACTCGCGAGCAACCATCGTGACTACAATGAGCGCGTTCTCCATCATCGATGCATACAGGCCGTGATAACCACCTCTTGCTGTCCAAGCGCCTCGACACCGTGGCAGTACTTGCTCTCTCGATTTTGTCGCTGCATGCTAGACCATATTGACGACAACCGCTCTATCCGATGCAAAGTCTCGGGGCGTGCTTCGTTCGCGCAAGGCACGGCCCGAAGCGCAGTCGGTTTGCTCAGGCAAGGAAAGGCTTCCGGGTTCATCGGTGCGGGGAGGAGACTTTGGGACAAGGGGGATCCTGTCAACGGTGAGTGCCGTCATTGCGATGGCTGCGGTCGGGCATAAAACCTGCCAGATTCATAAACGTACCCAAGGCGAACGTCAAACCGCCCTCTGCATCGATGGCTTTGTTACCCTCGGGCGACTCGTAGAGCAGGGTGTAGCGACGAATCGATAGGCCTCGAGGGAATATGGCGAGGAATGGTCAGCTGCAGGTCAGCTGCGAGCTATTCATCGAGTGCACTCACACCCGCTGTCCATTTGAGTGTCGCTCGAACCGCTGGCTCTCAGGCGACTCGGGAAATGGGAAATCCGCGAGTGGTGGTCGCTCCCGTGCCAGGCCCGCCCAACTCTATGTACGCCTGTGCCGAGCGATCACACATTCACATGCTCTGGACTGAATGAACGACGAGACCAGCTGACGACGGCTGCGAACTCAGCCTGGGATCGGGTGCGCAAATCACTGTGGAATCGAGCAAGACAACAGACACGGCCGGTCAACAAGAGCAAGACGCGCTTCTCCCCGCGGACCGTAGTCCGCCCACGGACTTTAGCCACCTCGGCCAGCCAGTGGTCGGAGCTCCGCGCGCGCGCAGGTGCTCTCGCTGGCCCACAACAACGCCCGCGATGCCGTACGAAAGCCCCTGTGGGACGCTTCCCTCCAGTATTCGTCCTTCTCGAGTCCGACCTGCAGCGGTCTCGATGGTGCGGACTTGGCCAGACTCCGATGTCGAGCTAGGTTGTAGGAATCGAACCTCAAGGCACCGCCCACGAGGCGTCTGCACGAACAGAACGCCGGTATCAGCGTCCGACTCTCACGGGCGAGCACGATACTTGCCGCACAAGAAAGGGCCCCTTGGCCAGGGTCTTATCTTGGTCAGGGCAGGCAGTAGACGAGGACACGAATGCTGTGAGGGTGCGTGGCGCCAGCTGTGGATGCTGCTGGCGACGTAGGTTTCAGATACGTACGTGCCGGGGATAGCGTGCTGCCGCAACAGCCACCCCAGATGTGCCAACGCGGCGCCGTGCGAAGAACGCGCCAGTGCAGCTAGATGCCTTTCGAGCTAGGGCGGCGTATGTACTTGGAACAAGACTGGGCTAAGGATACCCATGATTTGCAGGGGGCGGTGGGGCCGTTTGGGAAGGGGACACGATGCCCGCCGGCGGTACAGCCCAGTGCGGTTGCCTAATCGGTTGCAACGAGTGTGTGGACAACCATGGACATCCATTTGCGACGCGGGCGAGCGTGTATCTTGCGAGCCATCGACGGCTAGCCCGATCGTGATCAGAGCCGAAAGTGATGGCAGCGTCTTGTGAGTGTCTTCTCGTCTGCGCGGACGGGGCGACCTCTGCTGACCCTGTGTGCGGTCGTGCAGCACCCCCCTGCTTTTGCGACAGCCCACGGGCGTGCGAGCGCAGGTCAGAAAGAAGAGGCAGCTGCGATGGCCGACGCGTTCGCTGTCCACACGGACGCCCGGCAGATGTGTGTGCCCCGAAACGGGCGGCCCCATGACGCCACTAGAAAGGAGGTCGATGCGAGGGCGGTCGATCCGCCAGAGCGCAAGCGCATCAGGCGCGCAGCGAGGCCTTGTGGAAGCTCCACAACTGCACGGAAATGGCAGGGAGAACGGCCTTCTCTCCGCTGGCGGGGACGACAAGGGTCCACCTATTGGCCGGACGCACCCTTGTTCTGCCAGACTTCTGTGGCGGTGTGCGTGGATGTCCTTTTAGGCTCGGAATGGTACATGCTTGCGCTTTGGGCGGTCGAACGCCGTCGATGTCCGGACATGAGATGCATGAGATGTTGCATAGACACCCAAGCGTGAGATTGCCGTCCTCAGACGGTGATAGGTGCAGCCTAAGCGCACGGTGGTTCTCTCGCACTTGCGCTGTTTTCTCGCTTGTGCACGAGCGACGCCACCCGGGTCGCATGGGGAGGAGCGCATATCACGGTTCTCGGGCATATCGAGTGCGTCGACCAGTCGCAAGCGGGCGAATGACGCAATGGGTGGGAGACGCCGGTTGCGTTGGTAGTACGCGGCGTTTAACAAGCTCGCCACCTCCTGATGAGACACCGCGCGTGGGCAATTTGGCAACATCTTCTCGGTTGGTTCGCGCGTTATGTCACCGACGGGTGGCGTTCCTCGCAAGATGCATCTGATTTCAGAGAATTGGGGCGGTGATGACGGTGTAGCAACAAATGCCTTTCTGCCTCGAGGTGTGTGTTGTCGCTTAGACAAACCGTCCGCCGCGGTGGCGAACGAGCCCGTTGGACATGCGTAAAGCTGCCCCGCCGCGCCGTGCCGTCCGCAGCTGCGCGCGCCAAGGCTGTGGCCCGCTCGGCACCGTTTTGTCTCGCGAGGTGATGCGCCCTGGCTCTATCTTCGCGCTACTGCGTGCGACATCCGCAACACGAGGGAGGCCCTTTGTTGTCCTGAGGCCGTGCCAGCAGGCGATAACGGGCATCAGCATCAGAAGGCGAACACGGCTCGCGCGTAGAATACTAGGTCAGCGCAAGTGCCTCTCGCCAACGCATTCTGCAAGCCAAGTGGAGTGGCTCCGTCTTCTTCTGAGTAAAGGAGGGGGAGCCCCGAGTGGCATTATTGCGACCCCCATCCGAGGGAGCCGAAGTCGTTTGTGCACGCTCGCCAAATTGGGCGTTGAGAGGTGATTTTTGTCAGTGGTGCAAGCAACGTTCACACGGTTACTTCTGTGCGCGCTCCACTGGCATGGTGGACACCCCAGAGGGCTGACAAAACGGCCTTTTGTCGTGCGCCGCTTTGGCCGTGCCGACGCCAGCAATATCGCAAAGACGTAGACTCCGTCTGCGATAAACCGTAGAGTGCGCATTTTGCTCGAGGGCAGCGTCCGTGTGCGTGGCAACGCCCAAGCAACCGAGGAACTGATCGTGCGCGCCGTCCAGCCGGCTCTGATCGCTCTACCTTATCAGGCGCTGGATTGTGGCGTCCATCAGACGCCCCGTGGTGGCGCTGCAGCCCTCTGCGTCGGTTCTGCGTTAGGGCCTTCATTCGCGGTGGAGGAATGAAGACGTTTGCTGCTATCTCAGGGGCGAGGGAGCAGCGTCGCTCGTTTTGCGTCGGGCCCGCTGTGCGGTGTGGAAAAAGAGTCTTTTCATTTGTAATATCGCATACCGCACCCTGAAAACGCCACCAGGGGATAAAGTTGGAGGGGATGCCGAATTGGGTGTTCCCGTCGGTCGGGTAGCGGCGGTTGTCAGGCGGGTCGCTGCTGCGCTCGCACCGCCGAGTGGCCATCGATGGGTGTCGGTGTCCCAGAAAGGCAACATCCGGTGCCGATTGGGGTCGCTTCGGGCGAGCGCCCACATGCCGCCCCTTATCGTCCGCGCGCCGGAGACATGCCGTCGCCCCGCCAGAGGCGGCCAACACCCGTCCGATCCCTCGGGCCCACACATCACCCTCCGATCGTGGTTCGCCACTCCACCTCAACCAGGCAGAACAAAACACCAGCAAAATTAACCTCGATGGCAAACGCTTGCCAGCCGCGGTGGACCGTGACGTCAAATCCTTTGCCCGACACACGTATAAAAGGGCCACGGTGCGCTGCCACCAATCCTCACTTTCACTCGTCTCATCCACAGACGCATACCCCTCCTACATCCAATACCCGCTACATCTCAGGTTCCTCACCTGCGTCTCTCTCCAACCACTCTGACGACCACAATGTCTTCACCCGCCGCAACCTTCTACGCCGATGCCGTCCTCTTTGACATGGTAAGTGCCTCGCCACACAGTTGTCGCTTTGTTTCGGTTGCTGACCAAGTCCGCTAGGACGGTACACTCACCGACTCCATCTCTGCCGTCGAGGCCGCGTGGGGCAAGGTAGCCAAGGACATCGGGCAGGACCCGGAGTACGTTATTGCTGCCACCCACGGCAAGCGTGCGGTCGACAACCTCTCGCAGTTCAAGCCGCATATCAAGGCGCACGAGATGGACGACGAGGTCCAAGCGTTCGAGGAGTCGATCCTCTTCTTCGCCGACGCCTACCACCGCTTCGGCTCCGGCTCGCAGTCCACCACGCCAGAGGACATGACCCCCGTCGACTCCGGCGCGACCACCCCTGCGCTCACTCCGTCCAACTCGGCGCCCGCATCCAGCGTCTCGTCCCGTGCCTCGTCCTTTGTCGGCGCGATGAACCCCCTCACCGGCGTCCGCAGGCCATCGTTCTTGACGCGCCTCAGCGGCCTCTTGACGATGTCTGCTGTCCGTGAGGGCGAGGAGGCGATCTTCGAGGACCCCATCATGGAGGAGAACCACCAGGAGATGCTCGAGCAGGAGGCGACGCTGAAGAAGGACCAGCTCGCGGCGTGGCAGATCGAGGCTTCGGCCGTCGACCGCTCCGTGCGCATCCTCCCCGGTGTCAAGAGGATGATCTCTTCGATCCCCGAGGGCCACTACGCCGTCGCGACGTCTGGCGCAAAGACATATGGTGAGTTTCCTCGGACGCAGTGCGCAGCGAGGATGTCGACGCTGACCACCCTCTTCTCCCAGCGTACGGCTGCATGACGCGTGTCGGCATCACCCCACCAAAGGTGACCATCACGGCCGACGACAAGCGGCTCAAGGCCGGCAAGCCCGCGCCCGACCCCTTCCTGCTCGCCGCGAAGGAGCTCGGCTTCGACGCGAAGAAGTGCGTCGTCTTCGAGGACTCGCCGTCGGGCATCCGCGCGGGCGTCGCGTCCGGCGCGACCGTCATCGCCGTCTGCACGAGCCACGAGCGCGCCAAGATCGAGAACTGCGGCGCGCACTTCCTCGTCGACAACATGGAGAAGGTCGTCTGCGAGCCCGTCGAGCGGGACGGCAAGCTGCAGCTGCGCTTCAGCATCCTTGCTTGATTTCTCGCCTCGCCTCGCCTCGTCGTTTTTTTTCCTCTCGTATGCTCTCCACCATCGCTGTCGCACCTTAATCTCGCACATGTCTGCCCTCTCGCATCGTCATTAGTCTGTACTCTAATTTTTTTCTCACCTTTTCTCCTCGCATCTACGTACTACCAGTACATACACCTCTCAGGGGCATTGGAAAATGATATCGTGCCTCTACATCTTGCGTCTGAAGTTTTTTGGGGGACTCAACCTTGCAAAGTTTTTGCCTGAGCAAACTACCGAGCTCCACTGACAGACTGGCGAAAATCCTCCCCTTCAACACCGTGGGAAGCGTTGCTAATTCACGTGACACAGCTGAGTCAGCTAATGGGCGCGTCGACGTCGCGTCCGACCTGCTTCGATCTGACTTGGAGGCCGGTGCGCTGTGACAAACCTTCTGAGACTTGCTCCCTGCTCTCCTCTTGCCACCAACCCCTAGAAACTCTTGGGGTCTCACACCGCGGAAGACTGCTCGTCATCTCGGATCGTCGACAACTTGAACAACGACACAGCACCTCCGCATGCAGGCCGACTCGAGCTCGATCCTCGACGGCAGCGAAAGCGAGGACGACTTTGACTGGGAAGAGGTCATCGTGCCCGACGGCGGCGAGCCACCCGAGGAGGAAGAAAACATCATCTCCATCCTCCCCACGGGGCCCGTGCCGTCCGGGTCGTCCCCGCCCGCGCCGAACATCGAGATCACGATCAGGGCGAAGCCGAAGCCCGACGAGGAGGCCAGGTGCGTCGTGCAGCCGCGGGGCGTGTGTGTGTGCTGACGGCGCGGGGCCAGGGCGCGCGCGGCGGAGGCGCACGCGCTGCGCGTCGCGCGGGTGACGTGCCACAAGGCGCACACGGTGCTCCTGCTGGGCCACGCGCGGGTGCGGAACAGGTGGCTCAACGACCCGCTGCTGCACGTACGTGGCTCCTCCCGCCCCTCGGTCGGCACGGCTGCTCACCAGGGGCCCGCAGGCGCGGCTGATGTCGCTCGCGCCGCTGAGCTGCCAGAACGCGTTCGCGATGGTCCACCGCTCGCGCGTGCCCGACGCGGCGAAGCGCGGCCGGCTCTTCGAGAGCGCGATGGCGCGCCTCGTTGCGTGGTGGCGCGAGTACTTTGCGGTCCTGCCGCGCGGCCACGTCCGCAGCCGCACGTTCGAGGACGTCCAGGCGGAGCTCGCGCGGCGTGCGCGGGACAGGAAGGGCAAGGGCCGCGCGGGGGACGAGGACAGCGGCGAGGAGGATGCGGAGGGCGAGGTCGTCCGGAGCGTGAAGAGCCTCATGAAGCACGCGCTCTCGCGCAGGGGCTCGCGGGACACGAGCGCGCAGCTGTTCACGGCGCTGTGTCGTGCGCTGGGCATCCCCGCGCGGCTCGTGGTGAGTCTGCAGAGCGTGCCGTGGCAGGCGAACGTGGGCAGGCCGAAAGCGTCGGCGAAGAAGCCAAAGAAGGACGCAAAGGGCAAGGGAAAGGGGAAGGAGAAAGCTGTGAGCGTCGACGATGAAGATGAGGACGACATGGAGGAGGTGGAGATCTCGAATGCGAACAGGGCCAGGTTCCCCGGCGGCGGACAGCGGCTCAGCGGTCGCGGTGCGTCGACGCCGGCCGCCCCTGACAAAGGGAAGGGGAGACAGAAGGCACCGCCAGTCATCAACTTGCGGAAGAGCAGGGGCCAGAAGTTGGGTTCTGCTCCAGTCAAGCCTCAGAAGAAACGTGAGACTTTCCATTTCGTTGTTTCGCACGACTCAAGTCTTCCTTGTAGGCGAGCGGACTCCGGACCCTACGAAAACCGCTCCAGTCTTTTGGACCGAAGTGTTCTCTCGCGCCGATGCACGATGGATGCCTATCGACCCTATCCGAGGCTTCGTCAACAAACGTATGGTATTCGACCCTTCGAGCAAGCTTAACTCGCCGGAGGGCACGAGGGTTGAGAACAGGATGGTCTACGTTGTTGCGCTGGAGGAAGACGGCTTTGGGCGCGATGTGACACCGCGGTACGCGAAGGAGTATGGTGCCAAGATCGCAAAAATTCAACAAGGCGGGAAGGGCAAGAAGCAATGGTGGGAAAGTGTGATGGGGACGATCACCAGGCCATATCGACTTGTGAGTCTGGCTGTTCGTGCAGCGCCGGGGTGCTGACCTGGTGCCATGCAGAATCGAGATGACATTGAGGACGACGAGCTGCACGTGAACCAGCTCACGGAGCAGATGCCGACGACAATGACAGGCTTTAAAAACCACCCCCTGTCCGTCGTCTGACCTAGTGTCTGCGTGGTTGCCTGACTGTTTCCATAGATATGTCCTCGCAAGACACCTTAGACGAGAAGAAGTTATCCATCCCTTGGTCGAACTAGGCAAATTCCGCGGCGAGCCGGTCTACTCTCGCGCATCTGTGGTCACACTCAAGACGTCCGAGAACTGGATGCGCCAAGGACGCAGGGTCCGCGAAGGCTGTCAGCCGATGAAGTGGGTGAAGCTGAACGCCGTCACCGTGAACAAGAAGCGTGCGGTAGAAATGGCGATGGCGGGCCACCCCGCCGTCGCAGGCGAAGACGCCGCGGAGGGCGGCTTCTCGAGCGAGAAGGACGTCATGCAGGGCCTGTACGCGGAGAGGCAGACCGAGCTTTACGTCCCCGACCCTGTCGTCGATGTGCGTGTGTCTGTTTCCCTCTTCTTTGACGTCCGGCCTGCAGCAGCTCACGTGCGCGCGCTGCGCTGCAGGGCCGGGTGCCCAAGAACGACTTTGGCAACATCGACCTGTACGTGCCGACGATGCTCCCCGCCGGCGCGGCGTACCTCCCGCGTACGTACAGCTTACCTCGCGCGTGTGTCATTGCGCTCACTGCGTAGCCGTGCCGCGCAGACAAGGGCGCCGCGAAGATCGCGCGGCAGCTGGGTGTCGACTACGCAGAGGCCGTCGTACGTCGCTTCTCCGCGCCTGCCCCCGGGCGCGTCGAACGCTCACCGTGCGCACAGACAGGGTTTGAATTCAAGAAACGCCGCGCGTTCCCGGTCATCACCGGCGTCGTCGTCGCTGCAGCGCACGAGCAGGCCGTCCTCGAGGTGCGCCCTTTCTGCGATCGACGTCCCCCCAGCGGCTGACCGCGCGTTGTAGGCGTACTGGGCCGCGGAGGCAGAGGCAGAGACGAAGCGGCGGACGAAGCGGCAAGAGCAGGTCATCAGGCGATGGCAACGCCTCGTGCAGGGCCTGCGCATCCGCCGACGGCTGCAGGAGCAGTACGCCGCGAGGGCCCCCCAGCCCGCCGACGGCGGCGCCGAGCGCGCGGCGGCCCACGAGCCGGTAGGTCGTCCCTGCAGCGTGCGCCGCAGAGTGCTCACCGGCCGCGCACACAGGCGCAGGAGGCGGGCGGGTTCCTCGCTGAGGCGGACGACGTCGTGCAGCCGCATCACCTGCCCCGGAACCTGCACGCGGTCCTCCCCACCGCCGCTGCCCCCGCTGCCCCCGCTGCACGCGCGCGCCGCGCCCCGCTGCGCGGCGGGCACGAGGACACGGTGCGGGCGGA
>KN840472.1:0-109070 GCA_000832265.1 Phlebiopsis gigantea 11061_1 CR5-6 | reverse complement strand
GGCGCCCACGCCCGCGGCGCACTCGCCGACGCTCCCGCCGCACTCGTTCACGTACCCCCCGCCGGCGCCGCCGCCGCCGATGCGGCGCGGATCGCGCAGTGAGGACTCGGGCGGGTCGAGCACGGGCAGCGGGAGCGGCAGTGGGAGCACGCACGGCGCGCCGTCGTCGAAGCCCAGGGAGGGGTGGAGGTGAGGCGGCGTGCGCGTTCGCCCATGGACCCTCGTATCGTGTTCTCTCTCTATGTCTGCGTTTGCCGCCCGCTGTCTTGTGTCTGCTTGCTGTCGAACTCTCGTTGTTTATGGCTACGTTTGTATACCCCCCACACTCTGCGTTTTGCGCTGTGCTGTCGTATTGTCGTACTCGGTATCACCTCCGTCTCTTCAACAGAGCCTGTGACAGAACTTATTCGTAGCTCGCTCGGGCGAGGCTGCGAACGACGTCTACATCCGAAGAGAGCGTGGGTATGTGCATGGCGTTGTGGGAAAGAGGTATTACATGGAGTGAATGAAGTGGTAGCAAGCTGGACTTTGTTATAATTGTCCGAGTGAGCAACAATCGCGTGGCAGAAGGGTATCCCGAGGAACGAAAGCAAGAATTGAAAACATGGTCGACATTAATGTGAGACTGAGACCGAGCAGCGACACTGGCAGCATGTCGAGACAAGAATAGACGTCACACGGGGGACTGGAAGGAGCCGTCCTTCGTTGGGCCATCGGTAGGCTCCTCAGATCGTGCGCTAAGCAGAGCATGTGAGCTCGAGCGTGCGAGCGACCACGCGAGAAACGGCGCACGCACCCCGACGCGCGCCCAGCCCGCCAGCAGCAGCGCGACGCGCCGGTCGAACGCGTCGAGGCAGAGCGGGCAGCGGATGTCCTCGCGGAAGCGGCCGAGCGCGACGTCGAGCGCGATCGGCGTGAGCTCTGGGCGCGCGGTGAGCGGCAGATGCGACGCGGGAAAAGAAAGGGCGGCGCACCAGGGCGCATCTCCCAGATGAAGTACGCGCCGACGAGCTTCCACGCGCGCGCGAGCGCCGCCTGGTCCGCCGCGGCGCNACGCGTGCGCGTCGGGCGGCGCGTCGAGCAGCGTGCGGAGCGCGTCCTGCCGGCCGAGCTGCAGGTCGATGAGGCGCCGGAGGTAGACGGGGCCCATCGTGTCGACGAGCGCGGGCGGGAGGTCCGCGAGCGGCGCGGCGAGCAGGAAGCCCGACGCGAGCACCGCGAGGTCGTGCAGGCCGTACTTGCCCGCGAGCGCGTAGAACTGGAGGGCCGCGGGCGCGAGGCGGCTTGTCGCGAGCGCGAGCAGCGGCGTGCCCGGGGCGAAGAGCTGTGGCATGGCTGCGCCGGACCTGGCGAGCGCGGGCAGCGCGGCGAGGACCTCGCCTGTCGCCACCTCGAGTTGTGCGCAGGGCATCTGGTACATCCCGTGCATGACCAGGTCGAACACAGCGGAACGCTCGGGGACTGCAATGAAGGTGTACCCCGCTGATTTGGGCGCTGCTGCTAAAGCTGCGGGCGATAATAGCCCCGCAAAGTTGTTGTTCGACTGCGCGAGGAGTAGCCGGGAGTGTCCATAGAATAGCACGTTGTTCACCGACAGGAACGCGACGTCTTGTGGGTGGGCTCGCCAGGGGGTTCCGGGTCTGAATGTGGTGGAGGTTGAGATCCCGACTATGAGAAAAGGGGGAGGCAATAGTTCCGAGCTTTAATGCGACCATGACCAGAACTGCTAAATTTGCATACTCTGCGGCTGATTCTGTATGTGTGCCATGTTATATCAATCAGTACACTTACCATATACCAGCGTGAGGTAGGAGGGTCGCGCAGTGGTAATGTTGGGGGAGGACGTGAGAAAGCCTGAAGGACGCGCGATCTCGTTAAGTACTAAGAAGCTTGCCCCTCAGACGCGGCATGCCACACCCCTACATGTCAAAATGAAACTGTGTTTCCGTGAGGTCGAGGTCTTGACTGCCAGTGCTCCGTTACGTCCGCTCACAGATAGTGCCGCCACCTGCCGCCACCTTTGTGCGGCCTATAGTTGCGCCGAGGCGCAGCGGCAGGATCACAGTGAACCCTTCAGCGTCGCTGCTCTCCCGCGGCGATATCGCTGCAGCGAAGCGGCCCACCATCCCCCAAGGCGCATGGCTCGGCCGTGAGTGTATCACCCACAGTCCTCGTTCCCCCCATAGGTAGTAAGTCCGTGGACTACCAGCTACAAATGACATCAGAAATGCCGTCATGTATGATACTTTTATGTTTGACACGAGTCCTCGTTTCCTGAGGCAAGACAAATGATATGCGGACGTACCCCTAGGCCTGCCATTGGCTAGCGAGTGAGAACGTCCAATTCACGTAAGTAGCGTCACTCGGCCGGAAAACCATGCCACCGGGATAAGCCGACGGAACTGAAAGTTGGAGGAACCAGCGGTCGAACAGAGGATGGGGCACGTGTTATGCAGCGTGAGTATGTGGAGAGATGTGGAGACGCGGGTGTCGGCCACGTGGGGTGAGTGCTGTACTCTGAACCGCAAGACGATGCTCGTGAGTTTTCAAGAACTTCATGCGCATGGCCAGTGTATTGTACGCTATGTCTTCCAGGGTTGGAGACTGACGCTGAAACCTGAGGGCGGTGAAACGTGTGATGGTGCTGAGGACTCGGAGTTTGTTATGGGCGCAGCTACATTCCAACTGGAGGAATTTAAGGAGAAGCTGCACCGCTTATTTTGAAGGCGACAAGCTGGGTTATGAGGTGCTGTTTATTAAATAGACACGCTGTCATTCATCTCACAAACGGGTGCACATATCCGAGGAGATGTGAAATGGGTGCGAATGAGAACTAATTTGGAGAAAGGTTCCCAGGCTTTGTAACGGTGATTTTGTAAGTGAGTTTCACTAGCCTGCGCCTTTCGTCGATGGTACTATCATGATAGTTGTTACATCTCTGATAGTCGAAACTTTTCAAAAAATATAAAGTTGACAACTTTGAAGTTGCAGCGAGTCCGAGCTGCTTATGGCATGTCAGAATGCAAGCGCCGCAGCGCACGAGACTGATTAGTATCGCATCACTACAGCTAGATCTTACACTGTGACCAAGAATTCAAAACGCGTAGTTGAGGTGAGTTTCACTTGGTACAGGGGCCTTATTCTGCACGCGAAACTCATATCGGAATATATGTCTAGAGATCATGCCAGTGTTGCCTCTGCAATTCGAGCGTACGGGGCTCGCACTGTCTGACCCGACACTACACGAAGGCATTCATTGTGATGGCTGTGGGCTAAAGCCCATAGTTGGCCCCCGAAACAAGTGTCTATCCTGCGAAGACTACGACCTCTGCACCTCTTGTCTCACTGATCCCACTGTGCGCCAAACCCACGACACCCAACACTCTTTTTTCCCGATAAAGCTCGCCGGGGACCTGCGCACATACAACTCCTACCGCACCGACGCCAAAGATGTCGTCCACCCGAACATTACCTGCGATGGTTGCAACAACGCCGTCCGCGGACCACGACACAAGTGCCTCGAGTGCCCCGACTTCGACTTCTGCAACACCTGCTTCGCCGACCCGCGCGTGCGGCTCACGCACGACGCCTCGCACGGCTTCTTCGCGCTCGCGACCCCCGCCATGCGCAGCGCGTACGAGGCCGTCCGCGACGCCCGCCGCGGCGTCGAGCACCCGGGCGTGACGTGCGACGGCTGCGCGCGCGGCGTGTGGGGCGCGCGCTGGAAGTGCATGCGCTGCCCCGACTTCGACCTCTGCGAGCGCTGCGTCTCGCGCACGCACGTCCTCGCGCAGCACGGCTTCGCCCACCGCTTCTTCCCCATCGAGTTCCCCGGCGGCTTCGACGCGTTCCTCGCCGCGCGCGCGCAGCTCGAGGGTGCGGCGGCCGCGGCGGCGCCCGAGGGGGCAGCAGGCGGGACCGGCGCGGCGCACGAGGCGGCGTGCGACGGGTGCGGCGAGATGATCCGCGGGCCGCGGCACAAGTGTCTCGTCTGCGAGGACTTTGACTTTTGTGCGACGTGCGCGGGCGACCCTGCGATGCGGGCGGAGCACGACGTCTCGCATCCGCTCTTCCCCGTTGCGGCCCCGGGGCCTGTAGGCCATCGCCCGTTCGACGCTGCTCGACGCCGAATGGGCATCGCGGTGCCGTCCGAAGCAGACGAAGCCCCGCCGCCTTATCAAGGTTTTGGCGTTGCAGCATCCTCGGCGTGATCGTCGAAGGATATGCCAGGTCGTTATTCGTCATATGCTTCTGTTAGTAATGGATCTACGAGCCGCAAACATGTATGTAAAGCATATCTTGAGAAAGGTGACACAAGTTTTGATTGTTTACCAAGTGTGTAGCAAAGATAGCACTTCTATGCGTAAGGTACACTGACGATGTCATTCCAGAAAGCACATGCAAAAACAAAACACATCTAAATGATAGCGTAGCGAGGCCGCCGGGTCCATACACAAATCCATCCGTGGAAAGCTCCGATTCTTGACCAAGACACTCCGCGTCTCCCCTCTCTCCGGGTCCGGACCATGCACAAGAAGCTGGCAAGTGGACGGGCCTTCAACCAGAGAGGGGTACAGGGGTTGACAAGAGATGCAGACTGTCGGTGAGAGAAAGGGTTCCGGAAGAGTGACGATACATGAGCGAATATGGAGGATGCAGATCAAGACGAGATGGAAGAGGTGGGTGCGCGGGGTGGGGTGGACAGGGTATGGACACCGGCAGATCAGATCATGGATACAGATGGAATGGATAGTGCGCTGTAAGTCTGTTACGTCTCCTTGAGAGATGGAGACAGAACGAGAAATTTGGATGTATGGATGTATGAGATACAGTGTTCGAGAGTTTTTCAGCTGTTTTCGTGGCGGAAGTGAAGGAAAGTCGCCTTATCATTCCGTGGATCGTGGAATAGTTCGTGGGAGGGAGGGTTTCATGCGAATGTAGAGGCCATGTGGGGACCCGGAAAGAATGCGCATAAGCGGAACTGCATCTTGCAAGGAGGCGAGCCAAGGCCAGCAGAGAAAGAGAACGATGCGCGAGCCATGACCCAGCCGAAGGTATCATGTGGGCTTGTAGTAGATGGTCGTGATGTACTGAGCATAAACCCAATCATCAGCGTTCGAACCCACCTCATGAGGAAACCCAATTACCTTTTTCCTGTAGCGCGTAGTGTTCGCGACGGCAAGAACGCCGTTCCGAATTGCGCTGGTGCTCAAGTGATGCAGCACGACGTGGCTTGGCACAGGCAACACGCTTGCGTCGTCCCCAAGGCCAGGAGCGTCGGCGAGCTTCGCTGAGTTCGGTATCCTCTTCGACGGTGTATGGCCCTGCAGCTGCGCGCCCTCTTCACCCGGCGCTGGGGTAAGTGGCGCTGCCGTCGTGGCCACGTCTGTGCCCGACGCGGTCATTACGGGCAGCGGCATCGGCTCCGGGCCGTCCGCGGTGCTCGAGGTCATCCCGAGAGTCGACGGGCCGTGGGTGCGCGTACGAGCATCACGCTCCCGACGCCGCGTCCGGTCCTTGTCCTCCTTCCGTCGCGAGCGATCCCGCTCGCTAGGCGAGCCCGGTGCGCCCGAGATCTGCGGCCGAACGTTGAGAATGAGTTTGTCGAGGTGTCGGGGAAGCACAGGTGCGGGAGGAACATTCGGAGCGGGAATGCTGCTCTGCGATGTCGGCGAGTCAGCTGAAGCGAGGTAGTCTTCTTCTTCTCGCGCGGCTTTAATGAGCTCTTCAGGTATGACTGTTGTCCATCCTGATTCCTCCCTTCCTTGCTCGTTGTCGCGCGTGCTACTTGACGCATCGCTCCAGAACGAAGCAAACTGCTGGAGTTGGTTGGGGTGCGGTGTAGGTTGCGGTGATGAAGACGAGGGTGATATACTGGAAGGCGACGTTGCATTGACATAGTTGGCGAGCGAGCCGTCAATATCATCTACCGCAGTCGGATACTCTTCTGCGATGCGCCACTGTTCGTCAACAATGAATTTGAAGTGATGAGTCCCTGGGAGAATGTGTATCTGGGTGAACCAGAACTTGCTCTCTGGGCTGTTAGAAAAAGGCTTGGTCAATATCGCGTCCACGGATAAGTTTCAGGATCGCAGCCCAAGATGATAACTCGGCACGAGTATGGGAACGGACGTCAGAGAACAGCGAATCACATGCTTGTGAACCGGGACGCAAAACATACGAGCAGGCACTGCACAGATAGACTCGCCCACTTTATGACCCCGCTGATCGACACCATCGTTCCCCGCCTAGCCCAGCCAATGGCCGCCCCTGTCGGTCACATGTAGAAGATCGATACCAGAAACGTTGGACATGCGGCAGCCAAATGTCGAAGCCAGAAGCAGGCTGTGAGAGCTGCAGCGTACATGCAGCGGGCTGGACCACGGTCTCACTGGGCGTAGTCGCCCGCACGTCTCTGTGAGACCGCCACAAGGAGCTTGACTGCTGCTTGATACCAAGCGGTAGTCTAAATGAAGGCGAGAAAAGCGAGGTCTAAAGAGATACCATCAATGGGCACGAGTATGCCACGGGCCGCATGGGAGTCAGAGCAGAGCAGCCAAGGTATGACTGCGCCGTCTGACTAGCCACAACATACTGCTTCCGACAATGACGACAGCCTCGACGAATGACCGGTGGAATGAAGTGAAACTGATAGTAGAAAGACACGCACTCGTATTCCATCGGTTGACGACCCTTCCAGTAATCATCTCCAGCCCGTGCAAGGTAGACCGACTTGCCTCCTCCCCGCCACTTGATGGTCACGGTGATATGCTCGGGCATGTGCACGTCGCCCTCAGCCCTGGGCAGCGCGACAGGTAGCGTGCTGGTCACGACCTCGGGCACAAAGTCGTGCTTCACAGGTTCTTGACGAGGTGGCGAGCCCTGGTCCTGATCGCGCGATACGAAGGAGTGGGTGGACGGGAACGCGCTGCTGAGGTAAGACTTATACCGCGAGCCCCGGCCATTCTGCGAGAGGGCTATCTGCGCGGCGGAGGCGAAGTTGTTCTGCACGCGAAAGGACGAGGGCACGTTGTTCTGGGGCGAGATGGGTATTGGGATGGGCGACGAGGCCCGCGGTCTGCGGTAGGCGGCATGGGGCGAAGAGTTCGGAGAGGTAGAGGCTGGGGTGAGGGCTAGGGACGCCAGGTCGGGCAACTCGAGGGATCTCTTCTTGCTTCGGAGGGACTTGTGCACGCGGGGCACTGGGCTGCCGCCTCTGCTGGCTGGAGACTGGGTGCGCCGAGTGGATGGCTGGCGAGAGGACGGGAGCGGGCTGTGGTTTGCAGAAGAGTTTGGGTTGGCAGCGTTGGAGGTGGAGTTGCCCATGCTCTACGAGATGGCAGAGGGCCCGAGGAGAAGAAGATATACGGAGCCCACGGGCTGGACTCGGCGCAGGAGAAATCTCGAGAGAAAGACTGTCTAGGGATAGAATAATACGCTTGATGGATGCACAAACAGCGCCTGCTGCAGAGGCCGTGGCTTGGCCCGCCAGAAAGCGCAGAGAGATCGGATACGGTTACTTGTCGAGATGGCTGTAGAGAGAGAGCCCCAGAGCCACCCGCCAGGGCCCTGCTGCACTTGTTTGGCGCTGTGTGCCCGCTCGATCACCATGCCCCTATCCGCGACGCTAGCTGCATTCCAATATTATTGTCTGCGTTATTCTCCACAAAACCGACGGTTTATTCTGCTCAACACGGACTAGCACGGAAAGTCTATCCTCAACGCTGACGTGCTTGATATCATCACGATCTGCGCTATGTCTGTCACAGAAAGGCGGCAACAGACAAACACCGCAGCAACGGCTCGGCTCCTTGTAGCTGCTCGCTGCCGTCGCCGTCCTACACGTAAACCGGCTCGACCCAGCGACTCGGCATTGCTCCCTCGCCATCCGCTCCACCCCACGAAGCCCGGCGCGCGGACGAGTCTTGCCCCGCACCATGCATCGATCAGAACCCACGCAATAGGCAGGTCCTGTCGTCCCGCGGCCCTGACAGCGACATCCCGCCTCGCGAGCCTGCCGGGTAGTCGCAGCGCAACCTCCATCACAACGTAAAAGCCCTGCACTCGAGTCCGGCGACGAACCAAGGCTTCTAAGGCTTCACTGCTATAGTTTTGCTGATGATGCCTGCGCTCGGACGCCTGCGCGTATAAAGCTACCGTTGTTCGGGATCCTGTGAACCATAAGTAAAGCCCTGGGAGCCATGTGTTTTTGGTGGCGGTGGCGGCTGGGACGGCGGCTGCAAGAATACCCCCCCTGAGAACGTTCCTGCTTGAGCGGCGCTGCTCGCGCTCCGGGCAAGTCCCATGAAAGCGTGCGTATGGATCATCGCTGCGTAGATGGCAGTCCGCGAGGTGAGAATTTGCGCAGCGAGCGAGGAGAATTGTGCCCAGTGGCTCGACGAACAAGGGTCGGTTGTGAGAGACCGTACCTTCCCACGGACCCCCGTATCGGTACAACGAGCTAGGTTCTGAACCTGATGACAGACCTTCGTTTGCCGTATACGCATAAAGGCATCGACTGCTTCTGTATCTTGACAGTGGCGAGGATACCCAACCATGCGAAGCCTTCAGCGGAGGTCACAGCTGCAGTCAGCATGGGCCCTGCATGCACTAGAACGCACGACGAGCCAAAAAATGTCGCATTTCAGCTGCGCGGAATTCAATTAGGGTACTCACCATTGATCCTGACTTCGCTTGTAAAATCCATTGTCCAAAAGCATAGTCAATGAATCAGATTTCTGACTCGTCCGCAACCCCTCCATTACGGATCTTTACGCCCGGGGACAGGAACATTTCCAAGGAACAAACTAGCAGCTGAGCAACACTGCCGTGGATGCCCTTCCCACACGCCCAGAGAGGTGAGCACAGGAGGAGCGCGCCTCGGAACGGCGACGAGAAGGCCAGCTTGACTCCACTTCGGTGTGCGGTCCACAGGCAAGACTCGTGACACGGAGAGCGAGACCTTGACTTGGGGTGCGTCAAATCCGCCTAGGGTCTGAGAATCAGCCAGGGAATCGAAGGTTGGGGCTACTAGCTTCGTCGACGACGACGGCGGAGGCATGGCCGTCAAACCCTCAGAGAGGTCGCCGGGAGATGCGGACGGAAGCGGGCGGGAGCGCCGGCCGCTGTGCCGGTGGGTGGCTGAAAATCTTGAAACTCAGAACTGTGTAGTCGCTATACAGCTGCACCTCGATGCTCGCCGCGAGCGCATACCCGTACCCTTTCCCGCCGCAACATTTCCCGGCGGGTTATCAGGCTGCACATAATGCAATACAACTATCAGGTCTGCATATATCCAGTCTACCAAGTTGCGTGTTCGATGCTTATGCGTTCGCATCAGACGTCGACCGTCAGCGTGAGCAGCAGCGAAAGAGGACGTACCTCAGTCTCTTGCCTCCGGCACAGATCATCGAGATATGTTTGAACTTTGAGCAGTATGTGCCGCTGCATATAAGACCAGCGGTGTGGCCACCAGATCTCGATGCTGCCATTCTCGCCTTGCAGAAAACTTCTCAGACAGACTCTGCGAATGCAGACCGCACCCTTCAGCAACAGCCTTCGCCGCCACCGGCAGATAGCACCCCTACGCCGTCATCGGGTGGTTCTGCTAACCTTGCTTCACAGCAGGTTCACCCACCAGGAGCTGAAGCAAACTTTGCGCCTCCTGTCCAGGTTGCCGAAGCGTCTTTCCCGACACCCTCGCCTTCGGTGGACAAGCCTGTCTCGAGTTCATCTCCCCCTCAGTCTATTAGCACACATGCCCTCGAAGAAGCCCCACTAGTCCCATCTGCATCGCAGGGCGAGCCTGAACAAACGGATGCCATCGCAGAGGGTTCTTCCACACCGGCATCTGCGGCTACTGCTCCAGATGCTGCGCCTACTCAGCCCGACACTCAGGTCACTCCTACCCCACAGCCCCAGACATCTACCACTCAAGCACCAGAGCAACCACCACCCACCGATCCGCCCACACCTCAAGCGCAAACCCTACCTCAAACACAAACGCCTGCGTCTACAGCCCCCGGGCAGACTCTGTCAGTAGCTCAACCAACAGCGCCACTGGTACCTGGTGCATACCCATACGCGCCTTACGGCTATCAGCCATATGCACCAGCAGGGACTACGCAGCAAGCAGCGTACCCCCATACGCCATACTATGCTGCACCCGCGGCCCCTACGACCGGATACACCGCGCACTATCCTGGCTTCCCTGCCTTCACTCAGCCCTACGCGCCGCCAACGACACACCAACATGGTGCCCCGCAACCGCCTCCTGCGCCGCCGCCACAGGGCGAGGACTTGCCCAGCTACGAGGATATGATTGTTGAGGGATTAGCTGAGATCGGTGACCCCGACGGCGCCGCGCCGAAAGACATTTTTGCGTGGATCGGTGCGCGGTGGCCGCTACAAATGAACTTCAGGCCGAGCGCAAGCCAGGCGCTGCAGAAAGCGTTCAAGCGTGGACGACTGGAGAAGCAGGCTGGAGGAAAGTATCGGTTGAACCCGAACTGGGAGGGCGGAGCGGTGAGTGTCAGCTTCTCCTACTTCGTGCTATTTGTTGACGCAAATACGGATCCTTGTCCAGACCTCGAGACGGACGACGCGCAGACCGCAGACGCTTGCCCAGACGACGTATGCTTTACACCAGGCTCAGCAACCTGCATCGCCGTTTACCCATGCGCCCCTCCCGCTTCGAGCGCAAACATCCCCGCCGCCGCCTGCTCCGCCACCACAACATACACCTTATCCTGGCTACGCGTACGCGTACCCTGGCTACCCCGGTTATCCTGGCTACGCCTACAGTGCACAACCAGCAGCCAGTACCACCGCCTCCAAGACCACGACGACTGTGTTCAAGAACATCCTTTCTGAACCACCGAAGACCGCCGCCAAGACCATCCCGTCCGGTAAGGACAAGGAGCCTGCTTCAGATGACGCTGGCGACGCATGGGAGGCAGCACAACATATTCTCCAGGCCATCAACTTTGGCTCGCTGCAGACCAACGCGCAGCCCGCGCCCGACGTGAATGCGGCATCGACCAATGCAGCGTCTCCGCCGGTCACAGCGACCCTCGACTTCACCGTGGACATGGACTCGTCGTCCTCCTCGGCGAACGCCGCGGCGGCTTCGTTGACGCTTGGCGAAGACGGCCTGGGACGCGCGACGCTCACGGGCGAGGAGCGTGCGTCGCTGCAGGCGCAGCTCGCGCTGCTTGCTGCGCAGTTGAGTGAAATTGCTAGTGGGGAAGACGATGATGAGGACCTGCAGGAGGCCTCGCCCGCGACGGTTGTAGCACCCCTTCAGCAACAGCACACCGCGCATGTACCCCATGTTCCAATAACCACGCCGACGGCTGTACTGGTTCATCATCCCCCTCCTGTGCAGCCTATCCTCGTGGACATCAACCAGTTCCCAGAGGAGACCGTGCAAGAGCTCTTGTTGCAGTATCCAAAGGAAAGTACCGCTGCTACGACCAATGTCACGGACAAGGCTATCGGCCCGAGTGCGCACCCTCAACCTAGTCCTCAGAGTCTGCTTCCGCCTGTCGAGTCTTCCCCCATGCTCGGACCGTCTGTCCCACCGCAGCCTGTCGGGCTTTCCCATCCTCAGCAGCCAGTCCTTCTGTCTCCACCACCGCAGTCCCAACCTCAGCCTGTGCAAGACCCTGAGCCAGCGCCGGTAGGGATGGAAGATGAGTCGGACGAAGACGACGACATGGAGATGGTCGACGT
Organism: Phlebiopsis gigantea 11061_1 CR5-6; assembly: GCA_000832265.1. Classification (NCBI taxonomy): domain Eukaryota; kingdom Fungi; phylum Basidiomycota; class Agaricomycetes; order Polyporales; family Phanerochaetaceae; genus Phlebiopsis; species Phlebiopsis gigantea. The sequence continues at coordinate 97,337 of KN840472.1, read as the reverse complement.
CGACAGTTTCATGCAGACCCTGCAGGGATGACTTGTACACATAACGTTATTGGGGCTCCCTTATGTGTTAGACAGCCCGTTCGTGGTAATGTCATGTGTCCTTATAGGACGCTTGCACTCGCATCGCGAAGCTTCGAGGGGAACGAGTTGGAAAGCTTACGTTAAGCCTCACGTCACTAGGATCCGCATGCGTTGACAGAATTGCCACTTGCCGTTTGTGGCAGGCCATCTCCGGGGGTGCCAGGAGTCCAGACCCCGACCTAGGAATGGTCTGCACTCAATCCAGTGGTTGTAGCGTTGCCTTTGCCCCGGTAGACGCGTCGCGCTCCACGATGCGGGCCTGCTTCGCGCCCCCCGACGTGTCATCGCAGGGTCATCGCCCCCTCGCGATGAGCTCATGGGGATCCTCATCCCCCGAACTCGACACAATATAAACCATGGCGCGGCGACTCGTAGATGCCACGCTTCAGCCCCGTGTTCTTCTCGACGCCTCTTCATTAAAAATTCGACGACTCATTTACGACCCTCGCACGAACGACAATGGCTGGATCGAGTCTCAACCAGAACCCGCCCAATGCTGACCGGCACATCACCACGGGGGGCAGCGACTGGCTGTGGGCCGTCTTTGCCATCATGGCCCTCGCGACCCTTGGCATGATTGCGTGGTCCTTCACGGTGAGAACGCCTGGGAAGTGCTCACCTTTGTGTGCGAGACTAACATTGTCTTCAGAGGCCTAGAGGGACGCGTCTGTTCCACAATATTGCCACCGTTATTCTGACGACATCGACGGTTGCTTATTTCGCCATGGCCTCCGACCTTGGTGCGACCCCCGTCAGAGCAGAGTTTGGCCGCGGAACCACTAACACCCGCCAAATCTGGGTAAGTCGGCACGCCACCGGCATTGGCTGCACACGTCACTGACACATGTCACAGTTTGTCCGCTACATTCAGTGGTTCATCAACTTCCCTCTGCTGGTGATCCTCATCCTGTATACCTCCGGCCTTTCCCTCTCCGACATCCTGACCACGGCGTTCTTCGCGTGGGTCGCCGTCGTCTGTGGCCTCGTGGGTGCCCTCACCTCCAGCACGTACAAGTGGGGCTTCTTCGTCCTCGGCGTCGCTGCTCTCCTCTACATCTGGTAAGCAACTCAGCCCCGCATTCATTCACGCAACTAACCGTCCCAGGTCGAGCCTTCTCGCCCACGGCTCCCGCTCGACGTTCGCCGCCGGTCCGGGCGTCCGCTCAGGCTACGTCCGCGGCGCAGGCATCGTCGCCTTCCTCACGATGCTCTACCCCATTTGCTGGGGCGTGTCCGAGGGCGGGAACGTGATCTCCCCTACGGGCGAAATGATCTTTTACGGCATCCTCGACCTGCTTCTCGGCCCCCTCTTCCTCTACTACTTCGTGTGGGGCCTCCGCAACGTTGATTATGGCCTCTGGGGCTTCAACTCGGGTAGGCACACGGATGGTGGGTACGGTAACAACGGTGTAGGCCACGGACACGTCGGTGCTGGGTATGGCGAGAAGTCGGGTGCAGGAGCTAGGACGGGTGCTGGGCTTGGGCCTGGTGCGGGAGGTGTTGGTACGGGTGGTGGTGTCGGTACGGGTGGCGCTGGTGTTGGGCCACATGCCGGTGCGAATGCGCCGATGGCTGGTAATCACATCGGTAATGCCGTGGTGTAGACTGCCTCCGTGTGTTGTCCATGCTTCTGCATAAATGTTGTACACACATACCCGCCTTTTACGACATGTACGATATAACTGCTCATGAATTAGACCAATTGACTGTAATCAAATACAATTGATGTATTCCATGCTCAGTCATACACGCTATGTTAGGTGCTATTCTATACACGTCCATAATCCTGGGTGTTGTCTATTACTCAGTACACGAACAGTGATCTCTCTATGGACACAACTCGTTCTGTGAGATCAGAGTCTTTGCCTAGAATTAGTGACTCAGCTCCATAGGGAGCATCATGCCTTGCCATGTAGCTTTCCTTTAAGAAGAAGATGCCGTGAAAGCAGCATCAGAATTACAGACACAAATATGCAGCTGCCTGTTGCCGACCCTCGTGAGCCGAACCTCTGATGCGGAGAAGACGCAGCTTGTACGTACCGGCGTATATACCAGAAGCCTTGTAGCCACCGGTCGCAGCGTTGATCGCCCCGGATATCGGGGGACCAGCGACGGCGCCGAGCGCGAGGACGGTGAAGAACATGCCCACGCGGAGACCGACCGTCTGTGTCTCGCCCATGCTGATGACGGGCTGGCTGATGATGGAGCCATACGCGCCGTTGCACACCCTGGCAGCGCGTGCTGCTATTTCAACTTCAGTTCGCGAGGAGGGGGAGGGGAGCGGCGCACCCGTTGATGACGCCGAGGGCGATGAAGCCCGGCTGCGTGCGGAGGAACGGCCAGATGAACGTCGTCGTGCCGGCGAGGAGCGCAGAGGGCGCCATGACGTTCAGCGGCCCGTAGCGGTCACCCAGGTAGCCGGAGAGGACGCGGCCTGCGATGGAGCCTGCGTTCACGATGGAGACGAGGTATTCGGCAAAGTTCGGGTCGACGCCGGCGAGCTCTGCGCTGACGTTGATGTAGGTCAACATCTGCGGAGACATGAGTGACGGGCTTGGCCGTGTATACGTTTGCGTACGGTGTACAGCCCGAGGAACGCCGTTAGGGTTGCGAGACAATATACCGTGTATGTCAGAGATTTGAATTCGCGCAGATCTATGATGGGGCCAGAGCTGGCTTTTGGGGGCAAACGTCGGACGAGGGTGAGATTTGTACCGATGAGAAGGCACAGGACGATGAGAGCTATGATGCGCATCGTCCATTGGAATCTAAGCAGGTAATGGTTAATCTGCGCTTGAATCTGCGAGAAAGAGGGTGGAGCACCAGCGTACCCGACGGTTCTGATGAGGTTATGAACAAGAATGGGAAACACTGTGGCAGAAATGCTCGAGCCGAGAGCCATGACACTCAGCGCAAGGCCTTTTCGACGCTCGAACCAGTGGGCGACGACAGCGACTAGTGGTGCGTATATTGCCCCGGCAGCAAGCTTTTGGTATCATCCGTTGTGAGTACACGTGCGAGAAGGGAGGAACTTCACTAACCCCCATGGCGATGCCTTGACAAAGCAGAAACTGCCAATAAACCTTGCATTGAGCGACCAGTAGCGTGCACACCACAAAGGCAACGGTGGACATAGCAAGAGGCACCCGTAAGTGTCCTCTGTCGAAAAGCTGGCCCAAGACGAGTCCGGGTACGAATGAGAATGCGTACTAAGGTGGAAAGTGAGACAAATCATTGAAAGTAAAGAAAGGTAGTCACTTGTATCGAACCAATCCACGCTCTACGACTTGTGAGCAGCGTAATTGAATACTTGATAACCAGATCTCACATAGTAGATGGCGATGTGTCGCTTAGTAAAGTCGTTTCATAATATGATTGGAATTCCTGGACAAACTCTGTAAGAGTACAAGAACATAATATACCAAAGTAACTCACTCCCCAAGCATTGACAAATCCAAATGTCGCGGCGTTGCCCAGTGCACCCTGAGACAAACGAAAAGATTAGACAGTTTCCGAAAATTTGTTCAATTTATCGAGGAATTACTCACACCAAAGACCACTAGCCAAGCTCGTAGGCCTCCATCCGGGTACTCATCATCCTCCGCGTCTTTCAGTGCAACGTCATGAATTCCCCCTTCGGAACTGGCGCGGATTCCGTCCTGAGCTTGGAGCGTCCTTTCGTCACTAGCCTTCTCGTCATCGTCAAGGCTATCGTGCGACGTTCGTGGTGGCATGGTGTCCGCGAGAGTCAGTGTCAAGGAGCGATGTCTTGGAGGAAGAGCAGAAGGGCAGCTGGCAGTGGCACCATGCCCTCAGTTCTTAACGAGCTGGCCAGCGAAGCCTGCCGAAACGCACGATACTGAGGCGGGTCATAGAACTCCACTCTGCATGCTCTAGGCAAGCAAAGGCGTTGTCACAGGACCGGAATTGCAGCTTCTGTACGTACAGAGAGCGAGGGGTCCGCTTCTGCAATGCCTCGTGTGGCGGGATGCGGAATGCACGTTCCGGTGCCGCGAGCGAATCGGGTCGCATCGAACCTGCACACTTCCTACTTATGGTGAGCTACGCCCTTCTTTCGGACTTCGCACGCTTTGTTGTGGAGGTGGCGGCCGAAGGTCTCTGACTGGGAGAAGTGCTTTGGACGGCCGGCTAGAGAAGGCGGTTCTCAACAGCTTATAGTAATGTGAGACCTAGGAGTCACGTACCCTGTACAGAGAATTGTAATTATTCATGTTCCACGTTGAAACGGCTGGGGAAAGCCCGTTGAACTGGCCTGAGTCAGCTAACAAATACGATAGGCGTAAAGTCGCGAGTCCTGAGTATGGCAGTAGTTACCAATAATCATGCGATGCATTTGACGCAAATCAGAATCTCGCCAGAAGAAGAGCATGGACAAGACATGATGCGTACGCAGAATATGTGACAACCGGACATCCTGGAGAAAAAGCTTTCGGTCAAGTGGATGACTCAGTCGAAACTTAAGTCCTCGAGCGCCTGGTGAAGTACCGTGACCGTGACGTTCCGGCAACGCCCGGAGAGGCGCCACGAAGAGCACTGCCGCAGGTTGGATCCGCAACCAAGTACTGGCATCTTCAGCCATCGACTCCTTCAACCAGTATGTTTAGTTTAGTTGGATAACTTTGCGATATCGAGGTTGAAGCTGAGGGTTTGATATCTTGGAACTGTAAAAAGGTAGACCAGTGCTCCATGTCAATGGCAGTTGTGACTGACAATGTAGTGGTATAAATCCCCGGGTGTCATACTAGTCGCAGCAAGTACGTGGCATATCTTGTTAGCCTCACTGATTATCGATTAACATTAGCGCTGCTAAAATCCAAATCATAAGAAAACAGGTTTTCGCTCTAGCTTCGCACTGTGGCATATATACACAGCAAGTTCTATGTCGATATGCGCCCTTGATGATGCAGCCTGCTAAGTGTACCCTTAGGCCCGGGAGTTTCTGTGATTGAACACATCTGACCCTGCATATTGTGACGTGATGCGCTGCATTATAAGCGTGGTAAGACCACCTGGCTCTCGTCTCGCCCGCGGAGTCAACGCCGCCCCGGTGAAGACAAACTTGGATGACGTAGGCTCGCGTATATATGTAAGTATAGAGCTGAAAGGCCGCTGATTATCATCTCGTCTGTGACGTTATCGAGCCTCTGGACGTTCGCCGAATGATACATTTCATCATGCACGACCTTTCTTCTCTAATCGAGCTCAAGACGTGCCAACTCAACTTATGGTCATCCATTCTACTCGCTGCTCTGGTAGTGGAGGCAAGCCAAGTAATCTACAATGTTCACTTCCATCCATTGGCCCGGTATCCCGGGCCAAAGCTGGCAGCTGCAAGCCTCTGGTGGCAGATCTGGATTGAAGTCGTCACGGGACAAAGTCTATCTCTCAAACTGGTGGAATTACATGGAAAATACGGTGCGTATTGCAGAAAGACTCCATTCGCTCCTACCCCTGAACCTCTGTCATACGCACAGGCGACATTGTTAGGATTGGCCCCAATGAGGTACGAATTTGTTTGAACTTTGTTATTTGGCTCGATAACGCTCACCCGCATGAATATAGCTGCATTTTGCCAGACCATCGGCATACCATGAAATTTATCACCAGAAAAGCAGGTGGTCGAAGGATATGAAATTATATCACATCTTCGCACGCAAGCTTTCTACCCTGACAGTGCCAGACTATGCCACCGCCAAAAAACGTAGGGACATTACTGCGCCTCTGTTCTCGCGCAAGAACGTGATTGAAATGCAGCACCTCGTCCAGAGAAGTGTAAGCCAGATGTGTTACGCATCTGCAAACCTGCTAATACCTGACTGCAGATAGACGAAACTTGCACAAATATTCACACCCACATAACGAACGGCCGGCCTTTGAATTTACTCTACTCCTTCCGGTGCTGCGCTGTGGATGTTGTTTTTTCCATTTGCTTTGCCACACCGTTGAACGCTTCGTCTTCCCCAGGCTTTCAATCACCGTTTGTGCATGCAATGCATTCGGCGATTCCGGTAGTTCCTCTGTACAAACACTTCCCCATCATCCAGAAGATTATGACCCTCTGCCCTCCCAGTATAGCCGTGTACCTCAAGCCCGAATTGAAGGGGTTAGTACATGTTCACGAGGTCAGTACGTGACGGATAAAATAATCCCAATCATTGACGAGCCTCGGACAGATGGTCATGAAACAAGTGAGGGAGTTGAAGAGCAATCCGGGAGCCCTAACAAGTTACCCGTACCGCACGATCTACCATGAGCTGCTGAGCGACAAGGACAATGTCCCGTCAGACATGGAGCTCAGAGACGAAGCATTCCTCTTCGTGAACGCCGGTACCGACTCGGCGAGTGACGCGCTATTTCATGGGGCCATCAGAGTCATCCACAACTCCGACATCTGCGCAACGCTACAGAAAGAGCTCGATACGGCATGGCCAAGAATAAAAGATGTTCCGCGGCTTGAGGAGCTGGAGAAGCTTCCGTACCTAGTACGTCCTCAGTTTCATAAGTACTCCAGCCTTGATGTGATCCTCGATATTCCCCAGACAGCCATAATCAAAGAATCCCTCCGGTTCAGTCGTGGCGTCGTACAACCGATGACTCGCGTGGTCCCGGAAGGGGGTGCACAAATCTCTGGCAAATATATTCCTGGTGGAGTAAATCACTACTCGTTGTTGGTGTATTTATGTTCTACGCTAATTTACATTTGTGTAGACCGTTGTCGGAATGAGCAACATCTTTGTTCATTGGAATGAAGGCATATTTCCTGATCACCTTATGTTCAAACCGGAACGATGGATGGGTCCTGAAGCGGAGGCTCTCAATGAGTGGCTCGTATCCTTCTCGAAGGGTCCGCGGAGCTGTCTCGGGATCAAGTATGTGATGACAGTTATAAATCTTGTATCCTGATACTGATACCGTTAGCCTTGGCTGGTGTGAGCTGTACTTAGGCTTTGCCAATTTCTTCCGTCGATATGACTGCAGGCTGATAAACATCACGTCAGTCGGAACTTTTCTTCTCCCACGTGAAAATACTACTTATGACCCAATCCCACCAGACCCGCGGATGTCACTTGGAGAGACTGTTATTTGCCTTGGTACGGAGGTCCGCCTGTGTACGTCGATGTCAAACAACGCTCTGAAGATACTGCTACGAGCAATCTATGTTGTCAGTGACGAAGTCTCCATCGTCACTACACTAGACTCAAAATCAAAAATGTGCCAAGAGAGATACACTGATAGCCTTCGCCCTTATGGATTTGAACGTTGCCTAATTCTATCCAAATGTGCATCTCAGAATAACACAGCCTAGAGCGAGTGCCACTACTTCAGTAAATTAACAGCCGCAACGGGAAGTAGCTCTGTCTATTTACACTTACCAGGCAGTACATCGTACGGAATCATGCGAGGGACGTGAACTCTCGGAGATCGATGATAGTAGGCCTAGACCCGACTGTGAGCTTCGTGCTAATCAAGAGACAAAACGAGGATGAGGATGACTATGCGCATCATCCATGGGAATCTGAGATGACGGGATTGATGCACGTTATTTCCGGCGGTCACGATCAGCACGGTGGTATACGTAGATGTAGCATTGGTCATGCTTCTTGGCGCATCCGGCCCTTCATTTGAACAGTACTTACTGGTCACCAGTCACTAGTCACCATGGATACTGCGAGTAAACAGCCTGAGCTTTGCGAGGTTCGGACATTTAGCTACAAACAAATCGACGGATGTTCGATACAGCTTGATGTCTATCCTCCAGAACATGGGCGTCCTTTGAAACCAGTCCCAGCTGTCGTCTTCTTCCATGGAGGCGGATTGTCTGTCGGCACCCGCACAAGCTGGTTTCCTGACTGGCTGAAGAGTTCGTCGTAGTGCTATCATGCGAACAGTATTCGAAAGGCTCACCAATGTCGATATAGATCGCGTCACAGCAGCGGGGATGACTTTCATGAGCGCCGATTACAGACTGATCCCGCCCTCGACTAGCCATGACATCGTCGAGGACATACAGGCCTTATTTCGATTCTTGTCCACAGATCTCAATGCACTACTGCTGCAAAATAATTCGCAACAGCCTTTCCAGGTGGATATCGATGCTCTTGCAGTTGCGGGCGCGAGCGCAGGTGGGCTGTGCGCATATCTCGCGGTCATGCACGCCCATCCGAAGCCCAAAGCCCTGCTCGCATTATATGCCATGGGTGGCGATTTCATGGTTCGTCCATAATCCAAGGAGTGTCTACGACACTCAGGCTGAGGATGCTTTCCCCGTAGATTCCTCACTACTTCTCCCCCAAAACAGAAGTGTTCTTCCGAGGAAGAGAGGTCTTGGACCCAAACGACTTCCAAGAGTATCTGCATCCACGCTCCACGCGCCTGCAACCCATCTCTCAGTCCATGCTCGCGTACCACGGACCCGACTACCGCATTCCGGGCTACCCAGCCAACCCCCGCCTGCTCCTGCCCCGGCTCTACCTCCAGCTGGGCACCTGGCTAGACTACTACACCGGCCAGCACGAGCCGAGCCTCAGCGCGCAGCTCCGTGGGGCACAGACAGGTGCCGACCTTACGTCGCTCCTACTGGACGAGCACCGCGCGCTCTTTCCCCAACTTTACGTCGACATGACCTGGCCTCCTGCGTTTCTGGTACATGGCAACAAGGACAGCGCCGTGCCGGTGGTCGAGTCTCAGAACATGGAGCGTTTGTTAAAGAGCGCTGGGGTCAAGGTGACGCTGAAGGTTGTGGACGGGCAGGAGCATTCGTTCGATAAGGCGGAAGGCGCTGAGGAAACGTTCGGCGGCCTTGGTGGACTGTTCGATGAGATCATAACATTCCTGGCGGAGAGCCTTCGAGTGTCGAACGTATAGCTATCGTAGACGATAGAGTACATTCTGCGATAGGGTAGGCCTTCACCACAGCATTCCGGCGCCCAGGCTCGCAAGAGCCTTGCAGCTTCACCGCTCAGAATATGCACATCGCCACCGTGTAGAAATACAAAAATATAGATACACCGTTCAGGGCAAGTTAGTAGCGCCATCGAAGATGACGTTCAGCCAAGCAGCAAGCCTGTATCCCTGTTTAGCGAGCTGGAGGTCGATCTACCAGTAAAAGTGAGTTAGCTGAGATCACTTTAGGATACAGACGAAGGCGTACGACGGGGATAGCGTTGGAGTAGTAGGTACCAGTGCACGTGTCAGAGCCCGCAGTGAACGGGAAGACCGTGCTCTACGAAAGGGCGTGAGTGAGTACGAGTTCAGCGATGATGGGGTATCGTACTCACGCAGTCGTAGGCGTTAGACTCCTGGGCCCAAACAAGAGGGCACTCTAGAGGAGTGATCGTGGTGGCGGATGTAGCTCGAGCAGCGAGCAGCTTGCCGACGTCGCTCTCGATAGTGGGAGGGTTCTCGCGTTTGGAACTGAGGGTCTCCGTGGGCGACGTGCAGGCGAGCCAGGACGAGGTCTTTGACTTGTACGAGCCAGACTATTGCGCAAAGTTAGATGTCTAGTCTGCAGGAACAGTATTGCGGCATACAGTGATCTCGCCGATCAAGTACGTGGCATAAGTCGTCGCCTCGCTGCCGTGGTTGGCGTCGACGTTCTTGGTCAGCATACCAGTATCTAAGGCAGCTTGGATGAGTGTCCAGTCAGAGTAATACATCGTGCTTACCCCAAGCCTACAATCCGATCATAAGCCTTAGTGCGATACTTATACGATCGAGAATAACTTACCGCGTGGAGGTTGGTATCTGTGCCAGAGCACGTGGCATCGATATCGTTACCACCGACTTTCAGGTTCTGTAGATCGACCACGCATTAGTGTTATTTCATGCGGATCTGGGAGTGACACTGACCTCCACATGAAGGGGCTGGCCAATGTCACCGAGAAACTAAAGGAACTCTTATAAATCACGCCCGATTTATGAACCGCTTTGATTCAAAGATGCTTACATGGTCTACGTGTCCAGCTTAGATGTACTCTCAGATACTGAAGTCGAGATTTTACTCACCGAGGAACTTCAGTGCCTCCTGCCTCTGAGCGGCGCTCAGGGAGGTCTCAGCGACGCGGGTAGTGTAGTTAGCGATCGCAGTCACTAGCAGGGTGGTGAGGAGTAAACTCTATGGCTGGGTAAATTGACATACAGATGCAGAGGCCACCATCACAGTCGCGTGTTTCCTGCACCGAGCACGAGGTCGGAGGGTTATCTGCTCCGAGAGTTGGACGTAGGGATACACCCGTGTGATATGAGACTCACCGTTGGCGTCGACGAAGTGAAGCCCAGCAGACCACTTGTAGGCAGTCTCATACTTGACGGTGTCAGCCCACTAATATGCACAAGGTTAGGCGTGATCAAGGCGCCGAAAGGTCGTGTGAACTGACGGTAGCGGCTACTCCCAAGGATTTAGAGTAGGTAGTGCCAAGCGAGGACTGAACGAAGGCAAGAGCCTTGGGAGCCAGGAACTGCCGAGCGACTCATCAGCGAACTGGTAGACTCCACATCTTGAAATGAATACAAACATTTTGGGCAACGTATCCCACCGTCTCATGACCAAGATTTCCCCAGGCAACAGCCTGTTGGGCGAATACGGCCAGAGTCACGGCAGAATAGAGAGTTGCGAAGGGGGCCATTTTGCAGACGAGTCTGAGGGTGATTGCCAGCAAAGAGAAACGTCGTGGGTGCTGGTCATTTTATACGGTGGTTTAGCGACATGCGCATGCGTCGTCGACCATGTGTGTATACTGTCATGCGGGATTCTGCAGCGAAGACATCTCATCGCTGAACTTCGTGCTACCGCAGGAGCCGATAAGTAGCGATATTAGTGGTGCGTACGCACATGGATGTAGGGACCGGAGGCGTACTCACATCGAGAAGAGTGACTTGGAGTATAATTAACTTTATCACCATGCGCTGCTGCACCGAGAGCTTTTCCTCATCAAGAGATGATCCTGCCACGTGCGCACTGCACCGCAACGATTGCAAGAAGAGCGACGTCGAGAGCGCATGGAGGACTGTTCAAAACGACGGCAGGCGTCGTGCCTCGGTCGCGGGTCGAGCATGGTGGGCGATGCGAGGAAGCGGAGTGCAGCAAGCCACCCGAGAGACCATTGAAAGTGCTCCTCGTGGGGCGTGATAAAGAGAAGGGCCAACTCGCCAACGTTTATCGCCTGTGCAAGCAAGCCGCATGGCTGAGCGGTATAGCTCTCGCTCACTCAAATAACGCCGTGATGCATTTGAGCAACCTGGCTACCCGAGTCGACGATATTGCACCCAGCACCCGTGCGAAACATGCTGGCATATGCTTTCTGTGATCTAATAGCACCCAGGTCACTCCCATGCCTCGCTTTGGCTGGAGTGACATACTTTATTTGATACTTATTACCGCAACCATCGTAGCCGCGGCGTTCGTTACTGCGCTGTAAGTCAAGTCCATGGACGTCACACGGGAAATTTGGAAACCTTACGGTAGACGCCAGAGCACACAACACCAAATAACCGACTTCGAGGCGCTCAACTTTCATGCGAAGCCTAGACACAACTCGCTGCTTGTTTGGTCAGACACCATGGAGACGCGAACAGATGATTCGAAAGATGGACTACAGGTATGTCTCTAGCATGCTATGTCTCCGCTTTGCGTGCTGAAGGAGGCAGAACTATGACATTCACCGCGAGATCGCACGTGGTTCGACCTCCGTCGTTTATCTTGCGACTTGCAGGCGAGGCCGTTTACGAAACAGAAGAGTTGCTCTCAAAAAGGTCTATGCGTCTTGATTTCATGCGTAGCTTTACTGACCCGCAATATTATCTAGATTACCGAGCGAAGCAACTTGCACTCAAGCGACAACATTCAAGCTGCCCTGCACAATTCGTTATATCACCCATCCATCGTATCTCTCCTTGGAACGTTCTCAACATCTTCAGCGCAATATCATGCCTTGGAACTATGTCCAAACGGCACACTTCATGACCTCCTGAGCTCGCGTCATCCTCCTGTACTTTCGGAAGCTGAACTCAGAGGCGTCCTCAAAAGTCTTGTTGGCGCCTTTGTGTATCTGCACAAGCGACACATCATATACGGAAACATTAGGCTGAGCAAGATCCTCCTCAGTGAGGACTATCGTGTAGTGAGCATATATTTCCAGAGATCCACAGGGCCAGAGACTCACGTCAACGTCTTCGGCCAGAAATTGTCCGACTTTCGATTGGCGATCCAAGTCGAATCATCTTCGTCGACTGTTGATGCCTTTTGTGACTCTTTCAGCCTCCCCTCGCCGTAAGTCAACACATCGCAAACCTTGGCAGTGACTTATCACGTTAACTAGAGAGGTTATTGAACATCGCTCGTACGGCTTCCCGTCAGACCTGTGGTCTCTCGGCTGTCTGGCGGTAACCTGTCTCTCCGGAAAGCCTGTGTTCGAAGTGAGTCTGAACTTCTCGCTAAGTCATGTGTGAGCTGAGGTTCATTGTCCAGGCTTCGCAAGCGGCAGAGGTTTCTGCGAAGATTTTGAGCTGTCAGTTTGACCTTCCGAACACTGTGTCATATGAAGCCCGAGATCTGATCAGCGGTCTGCTGCAAATTGTGAGCTACTCGGGTTCATTTTGACGTTCTCAGCTAAGCATATCTATAGAATCCTAGTCATCGCATTCCCCTCCATAGAATACTGTCGCATCCGTTCTTCAACCCCTCACATCTGGTCACAGCTCTGACAGCAAACTTCGCGCCAGTGCCATCATTTTCCACCCCATCAACCTTGCCGTCTCTGAGGGACGGGAGCAACGAAAGCTGGAGGCCACCACGCGAGGGTTGGAGGACCAACTTACTCTCAGTCGATGCTCCGTCTGCACCGTCCAACAAGGCAATTCCCAAGGTTGGGAGACGTGTCTTCTCTGATCCTGTTACATTCTCTCGTCTTACCCCAAAATCCAACGATACTCGTATGCGCTCCGTCTCTAGCTATGCATCACTACGCCTTGAAGACACCAAGCTTAATGTCGACAAGCCTCTGCTCAAACCTTTCACTGGTAAATCTGGAACTCGTTCTAGCTCTGCTATGTCTGGTGCCACGACACCCGCTTTGACGGCTGACTCGGCTTTCTCCGACTCTGACTCTGGATCCTGTGGGCTTGACGGCGATGGGGCATCTGATCTCGCCTACGAGAAGCCTTTGAAGTGGGTCCGACGTTGTGGATCACCCCAGTACAGTGCTTGCGAGGAACCTATGGACGATCTCTTGGCTTTTCATCCGCTCTTGCTTCCGCCGAATGTCTCGAACGAGGCGATTGACAAGTACAATGAATTGAAGAGAGACACCCAGCTTCAGGATGGACCCACGGCCCCTCTCTCGGCGCGCGGGTCACCGGACTCTCATGTAGTCAGGCATGTTCGTCAGGCAGCCGAAGCTACGGATTTGACCCGTTTTTGCATCACCTCTCTGAACACTGCGTACCTCACCCCCAAGACTCACAAACTTGCCAATGGAAACGTGACGATCCTGCCCTCGAAGGCTTTGCTAGTAGATTTCCGTGAAGGCGAGCGGAGAAAGGGCAGGAAAGGCGATCAGGTCCTTGTGATTGGTCCTAGCGGAAAGATGGTAAAGTCCCGACCGGTGTCATCGTTGGCCATCTGTGCTTAGATACATATTCTAGGTGAAGGTGTATGACGCGCCGCACTTGAGCACGCCGTGTTGTCTAGCCGAGGCTACCGCCGAGTATCCTGTCGAGGATTTACCACCACCTCTAGCTCGGCAGTATGCAGACGCCGCGAAGGTTGTGGACAAACTCAAACAACGGATACCGAAGGTAACTCCTGCGAACGTCCTTCATATGTTCGTCCTTGTCGTTGACCCGATCTCGTAGCTGGTTTTGCACGAAGACGACGCTCAGTACACCTTGATGGCTAATGAGCCCTTTGGCGACGTAGAGATCATGCTCCAAGTGGCGACACATACGCACGCAGCGCCGCACCATAAGTCCAAACACGCACCCTGCGGGCAACCCAGCTTAGATCTTCATCCCACAACGACCCGGCTCCGACTAATCCGGCCACACCGGACTATCGAAATATCGCGGTCCTCTTCTAGATCCCGAGGAAATGGAAAGCTTACCAGATCATGGACGAAAAGAATCATCCCCACGATCGGCCGCGACTATCAAGTCCAAGTTCCGGAGGAAGAGGCCGATCTACTTGACGTCACCGATCAGGAGGGACTGAAGAGACTTTACCGGTTCTTGAGGATTTGCGAAGCGGTGGAGAAGACTGCTAACCTTGATCAGGAACGCCCACCCCTACGTGCAAAGACTCACAGAGCACCAGTCATTGTCGAAGATGATCCTGAATCCCAGGACGACACTTCGCCTGACGACAGGACTTTTCGAGCGGAGCGCAACAATTCTCCCAATGCGTCTGCGACATGGATCTCAGTCGCTCGATCAGATACAGCCTGTAATCCAGGCTCTTCGGCACAGGCCCGTGCGCTAAGTTCCATACGAGTGGTACCCCGACCGCCGAAACTCAGGAACACCTCGACATCTCTTGCAAGCAACGTGGTAGATATCGGCGACTCTAAGCACAGCTAGTTCCCCGACCAGTCCGTCCCGAGGCGGTCATGTTGTTGAGGCCATTCCCCGATGCGAACTTTCCAACTTTTCTTTATACCATGGCGATACGATACCTCTTGCGTTGCGATACCTCCCACTGCGCGTCCTTGTTGTACGGACACGTGTAATAACATTGAACTACGGTCAAAATACAGATGCGGGAACACAGTTATGAAGATAAGTACAGTCACAAGCACATTCGTGTTAGAGCTTTCCTTCCACCGGCTTCACTTCCTGAGCACTACTCGTCTCTGGCTTCTCTTTCTCAGTCACTTCGCCACCGTCCTTGTCTTGTGTCGCTGCCGCCAGCGCGGCATCTTTGCTATTATCAGTCATGGTCGCAGGTGCTTCTAGTACTGGTTTCACTTCCTCGGCCTCGCTTTCGCTCTCTGTATCGTCGTGCGGCGGCACGTGGCCGATCTGCAACGCTCTTTCGACCTCCTGAGTGAGCTTGTCAACCTCATCGTGCAGCATCTTCGCCTGCGCAAGCTCGTCCCTCTCCGTCGCCCTCGTGTCCTTCTTGGCCTCCGCAGCCTGCTCGTCCGTCTCGGCGGGCTTGCCCGCATACTTCTCTGTTTCCTTCCACATCGCGTCGAGTTCCTCGACCCAGTCCTCGCCGAGAGCCTCGCAGAGCTCGCGCGCGACCTCGTCAGTCTTGCCCAGGAGCAGGACGTCGTCCGCACGGGTGCCGATGTCACCGGCTTGGTCCATGTTGACGAGGACGCGCGGACAGCCCTCGGGCACGAGCTGGGTGAGGGACGCGAACGGGTGCACAGTGAGCGACGTTCCCATGACGATGAGGAGGTCCGCGGTGCGCAGCAGGCCGATGGTATTGTGGAAGCGGGGCGGCAGCTGCACGGGCGCGCGCGTCAGGACATATTCAAGCAGCGGGGAGTGACACGGCGCGCGCTCACCGATTCGCCGAAGAACACGATGTCGGGCTTCACCAGCCCGCCGCACTCGTAGCAGTAGGCAATCTCACCCTGGAGGATCTCATCCTTGAGCTTGCCCCCGTCGTACGATGACCCGCACTCAATGCAGTGCTGGTTGGCGAAGCTGCCGTGGGCCTCGACGATCGCGCTGTCCGGCACGCCCGCGAGGCGTTCGAGGGTGTCGATGTTCTGGGTGAAGCACATTCGCAGCAGTTTGCGGTTGTGCAGCACTTTGACGAAGGAGTGTGTTGGCGTCGGGCGATACTTGCCTGGAAAGAGCTCTCTCGCTAACGTATAAACTACGTGGTCGCATTCAGTTTGCGATCTGAGTATCTTTGTTCGGTGTAGTAGTACTTACATGGCACAGGGTTCTCACGGAAGAAGTTTATCTCGAAGACGGCTTCGGGATAGGGGAGGTTTAATCGTTGTAGGTTGGCCTTGGCACATAAGGGCTCCATGGAAGTGCGATTATAATGCAATGTCTGTTACTCACATACAAGCCTGTTGCATGTGTTTCAGACAGAGCGTATTAGTATTCCAGATACGGACTGACCTGTCTCTGGGGACCTGAAGTCAGGGATTCCAGCACTAGTGCTTACACCTGAAATTTAAAGCTCGCGATAAATCGTTGTACCAGTAGCATAGTTGATCCTACCTGCTCCTAACTTCATAAAGAGGTCCTCAGTACTACTAATGGACTGATCAGTGAAGTACCGACATACCATAACGAATATGTTCTTGCATTCATCTGACTTGATGTATTTTGCTAGAGAACGTATGTCTCTACCTTCCAGAACCTCAGGCGGGACCTCAAAGTCTATGGGCCGCGACGAAGCTTCGTTGCCCATGACTACTTTTGGAGATTATGAGGACAAATCTGAATCTAGGGTACACGAATAGTCAGTGTCACGAGGCGCGATTCCAATTTCCAGTGCAGTCGAGGCTTCGTGTACTTATACGTGTGTAATTTTGGGCCCGAGTATGCGCAAATTGTTTTGACTGTTGTCGAGGAGCAGGAGACAGCTGAGCAGGGTAATGATGTCAATCAACGTCACGAATATGGCCAAGATCTGAGATTGAATTTCTATCGAACGCTAATCGCCGAAGCCATCCGGAAGAGGAATGTGTAGTAGTTTGACCCAGTCTGAGGCTATATCAAAACTCCACCTCCACTGCCCAGTCCTCGAAGGACTTCATTTGGGGATACAGTCGCCTAGCAAAATCTGGTATCTCATGTTCTCGTCCCACATACTTTGGGAAGTATCCAACCTCCCTGTACCCCTTGTGCCGCTCAGTCCATGAAGGCAGGCTCTCCTGGGGGATATGATCGACAAACACCGCCCGAGCCGCCTTTCCTTTGACCTTAGAGTATACTTCAGCGATCTGGGGTGCCGTTAGGACGTCACCCACGACTGGGACCTCGATGCCGACCCAGTCATCTGGGTGCTCGAGGATCGATCGGACAACGGGGCCGAGGTCAGTCGCTGCGCTGACCAGAGGGACTTGGGTGCAGATTTAGCCGCAATGTGAGGTCACTGTAAGCACGCTGCACCCACAGAATGTATTTTCGTCAATTGTAGACCAGCGGAATTCCATGACATTGTCAATCGGGTTCAGAACTGGGTTCATGTGGTTGCTAAAGCCCGACATGTACCACCCCATCTGAACAATTGAACGATGAGTCCGAGGGTACCAAACATGCGATGAAGTACTCACGTGAACGAAGATGGGCTTGAGTTGTGTCTTCTTCGCCACCTTCCTAGCGTAGGCCATCGCCCTTGACTTCTCGATGTACGCGCGGGCGGGCATGCCCTCCGGCAAGGTACTCATAACCAGATATTCGACCCCGCTCTGCGCCGCAGCGTCGATGAGTGACTTGAGAAGTCGCTCCTCGGTTCCTTCAGGCTGAGAGTAGTCCGAGAGGGTGTTGATGAACAATGCCCAGACGCCGACTAGGCCAGTGCGGACGGAGGCTGGGACGGTGATGTCGGTATCGATGACAGCGAGGCTGGCCTTCTGGAGATGTTGGAGGCGAGCGGCGGAGCGAGTGAGGGCGTATACGGGGTGGTCAGTTGCAAGCATAGCGCTGAGAACGCCGGAGCCTTGAGTGCCAGTCGCACCAATGACTGCGACGGGTTGAGAAGTTGAAGTGGGAGAGAAACGCATGATTGTCGTGTACACCTTGAACGAAGGGTTCGTTCTCTCTACTTGCCTTTTTATATGTTACCATCAACACCTGGGTGCGCTAGATCTGGCTCATGAGTTACAGGAGCAGTGGAGTATGCAACTCGCACCGCACAAGCCACCTTGGTCATTCTTGAGAGAGCACAACTTGCGTATATAATCGGCTGACAATGCCAAAAAGTGACAGTAGTCAGCACACAAAGGACCAAGTTTAGAAACCTGCCCTGATGCCCCTGTGCGCGGTCCGATGAAGGCTTCCCGAGAAAAGCCGCTGCGATACGAAGACAGACGTGGACACTGTTAAGCGCCTGTGCTGCGCCCGATTCGAGGTGTAAGCAGTGGTGGGAGCGGCTCGAGCTCATCGTGAAGCACCCGGCTGTAGTCAGCCGCCCTGGTGCGCCTGAGTGTGTAGTAGTCACCATAAAGCGTCTGAGCGAAATCAAGTCAATGCGTGCGCCATCATTTAATCTACTCACTTGGGGACCAGGCCCGCCTGCAGGATCCGCATGGACAGATAAGATATTCGGATAAGTTGATATTGTCCCCGAAGTGATTTACCGCTACCGCTATGAGTACAAGGAAGACGGAGGTTGATCAGGCTTTAGGGGCCTCCCAGTCCTTCAACCACTCCGTGACAAACTCGACGATCTCGCGATGAATCTTTTGAATGTGGGCCGGCTCATCTTCGATATTCCTCAAACCGTTCTCGTCGAAGTGGTGTACGCCGTCTGAAGACATTGATTGGTATACTGCCGCAAGGTGTGAAGAAGCACTCTCGTACCTGGAATGAGTTTGAAGGGCCGCAAGATGGTGTCTGCTCTTGGCTCAGCATACATACTATGAGGTGTGCAAGGCTTCCACGGGTCCACTGTTTCGTAATTTAAGTGAGACTGTTGGTGAGATGTCGACTGAAAACATACCATCACCGTCAATGAACGCAAGTTTGTCGTCGGCAATGTCGAAGTCTCCCAGGACGTTGACAACAGTGACGTTCGGAAGCTTAGGTACTTGGAAGTGCTTGCCCGGCAAATAGGCCTGTGCGCAAGTCTTGGACTCGTACTCCAACGTCAGGAGACTGGAGACGATGCGTGGGTACCCCTCTGGAGGAGCCGTCTGAAAAGGAGTCAGCGGCGCGATCGAGTCGCTAAGCTTCGCGTCGTACTGAGAAGTAGCCCCACTCCGTGCAAACTTGGAAGAGCCAAAGACGCCAAGTGTTGTCGAGGGACGTTCCATGGTACGCCGAGTCATCGTATGTACCGAAGCACTGAATAGAATAATTAGACTGTAATAAAGTCCCAAATCAGCATCCTTACTTGCTCAACGGTAGCACCGGCGTCGATCGGGCAGAGCGTGACGTAGTTCTGAGGGAGGGCAGTCAACATTAGGCAAGGGTTTTGTGAAAGACCTCGCTGTACCTCTTTAATGTACTTCGCATAATTCAACACAGCGAGGTCTAGCTCAAGCCCGTCGGGCAAGGTAACCATGTTGGTCTCAGCGTTGTAGAACATCGTCTCATTAAGGACAAGGCCGAGTTCTTCGGAGTGCCCAAACACAGGCTTGTCAAGAGCCTCGCAGAACTCCTCGAATTTGGTGCTTCCGACATCGGGATTCCAATTCTTTGCTTGCCACGAGCCCAGAGGCCACTAGGATATGGTCAGCGCGAAACCTACGAAGTACGTGGTCACGGCGTGACATACCTCGAGCATGGAGGCGAAGTCCTCGTCGTGCTCTAAGCCTGCTAGCCCAAACAGACCCTTCAGACGACGCTTCAAGGCCTTGCTGACGGGGTCGTCGCCACGCAAAAGAATGGCATCGATCGTCTGGATGGAGTTCTCGAGATGCTGAGAGCATTTGAAGTCGGCTGCCTGCCTGATGATCTCCATGTACTCCCAATTCTCAATGCTTGCATGAGTGACAGCTACATATGTCGGTAGTGAACAATAAAGGACTTTCATAGTTGAGTCATGGCGTACCACTAGATGCAATGGCACCGTACACCAACTCCGGGTAGAGAATCTTCATGTGCGCAGCGCGCGCCCCAGCGTAAGATCCCTAACAAACACGCTTAAGTTGGAGTATGTTCGTGTGATTGAGCAATGCGTACGCCATAGTAAATCCAAGGAGTGTTCGGTGCAGTGATATCCTCTTCCACGCCAGGAAACTTGACGTTTGCCATAAAGTTGGCGGAATCCGCCGCTGACTGATCATTGTTGAGGAACCTAGAGTAAGGTGATGAATATTTGAAATATGGTACATCCCTAAATCGTTCTTACCGAAGTGAGTCAGTAGTCAAGTTCTGGACAACAATAGATTCGCCTATGGATTCACGGATGAATTGGGCTCTTATCAACGAGAAGTTGGTTACGCACCATAGTATCTACACAGATTCATCCAGTCAACTTTGAAATGGGACAGTAGAAGCACACTACGCACCTGTGTTCGAGAATAACACCGATTCCTCCAGTCGCCTTTGCCAAGATGTCTGCGATACCAGTGTCGAGGAATGGCAAGCGGTCCTCGCCACTTGTTTCTCCACCATCGATGACAATGACAGGCGCACCATCTCTTGGTCTGTAGTGACGCGTGTTAATCCAGTACCGCTGTGGGAACGTCTCCGATTTGTTGGAGAAGTGGTCCACCGGTTGTTCAAACCAGTGTGCTTTGAACTCGGGCGAGCTGACGGACAGCTTGACCTGGCTCAACTCTGAGTTGGAGAGCTGGGCTTGCGAGTTATGCTCCCGGCTAGTGAGCTTCCAGAAGTTGAGGCTCTGAGGACCGAGGATATTGACGAGCTTCGAGTCGGGAGCTGCGCGCGCGCACTCCGCAGTGTAAGCCGCACTGAGAAATAAGAGCGAGCTCAGCAGCCGCATTGTCGCAAGTTCTTTACTACGACCGGGGGAAGGTAGGAATAAACTCAGGGACGAAAGCAAGAGACAGAACGCGGTTCATATCGACGACTGCGACGGACTCACGCGTCCACGCGGTGAGGGAAGAGCGCCATACAGGACCGCGGGAGACCCCGATTGTCGGCTTCCCGTGTCAGATGACCCAGATACTCCAGACCGTCACAACAACGTTCAACCGTTCGACGTAGATGAATCCCCTGGCACGTTATTAGGCACAGTACGCGTACACAGCACTCTATTACACAGTCTCAAAGCATATTTCGTACGATCTAGGCACTAATAAGTGACTGGAGAAGGATGCTTTGTAGATCCAAGTCGCTAACAAATCGCAGAATTGCATCAGCTATTACGATGATACTGCTCGGTTTGAGCCGCTACGTACCAAGAAGATACGCCATGAAGCTAGTCTACGAAGATCAAGAGAGCACTGGTTACCCACAAGCCAGGTATATCTTGTAAGAGGTTGCACACGGACTTCTGCGCCAATCGTCCTCGGCACTTGACTGCGCCCAGATGCGGATTTTGCATCAGAGTTTGCACGTACGCCGCAGTTGCGGATGAAGAAAGCCAAACTTTGAGGTCTGATGTGCAGATACTGAATTCCTCCGCGGCTGGCGCGTTCTGCAGGGCTGCGGCCATGGTAGCAGAGATCGGGAAGGCGTCGCTCAAATAGACGCGTTTCTATGGTCATTTACGATAAGAGGGGCCTATATTTTATAGCTAAGGACGTACCAAGGCGGCCCAGTGTTCGGAAATCATGCTTTCCAAAATTTCTCGTGACTCTGTGATGTTCTTGTTTTGCCTCCTCAGACCGGCGAGATTCAGTTGGTGGAGATAGAGCACCCTCGGTTTCAAAATATGCAAGCTTTTGCGTAATCCGACGATACTGTCGCTGGACTCGATCTCCAAGTTAACGTAGAGCCCTTCGATGCTGGAAGCCAGCTCCACGATAGTGAGCAGCTCTTTGCAGTAGCCGCCTTCGAGCCTCAAATATCGGATTGAGCGGCCCAGCCTTGGGTCATGCTTTAGGACGAAGGCAACCTCCTTTGTACGTGCGGCCTCCGAGAGTGTCAGGGAAGAGTAAAGGAGGGGCCTGCCAACTCGGAGCCATTGTTTCGACACGCGTAAGAGCTGGGTGTTTCGGGATGTCCTGCTAGTACGAGGCACTTGGGTAGGGAATCGGAAGAATAATTCGGGCGAGATGGTGAGGCAGGCTGATAGAATGTCATGGAGGAGCCCATCGGGTATGGTGCGTCGCGGCATGTTGCTAAAGTGTGGTGGGAAGATAGTTTTCAGGACGGTCATGAGTTAACAGGTGCATGGCTGACGAGAGCCAGAGGCTGACACAGGAGGCGAAGTGAATAGAACGCCATGATGAACGGTGGAAGCCACTTATAGTCAGATCCACAACCCAGTCTTTGAGTGTGAACCGAGATCCGGACATTTCATACACAGGAAAATATGGAAAGAATGTGTTTGTCTCAGCTGAGCCCACTGGCGTTGAATTCTTGACTTCTTCAAGTCGGCTTGCGTGAGACTCGAGCGCTCAGTAAGGTATTAAGGGAAAAGAAATGGAGACCCCAGATTCCGGCGTCTACACGATAGTGTCGACCCCGAACAGTCCTGAGATGAACGCGTACATTCGCCAACTCGCAGGCTGTACTTAGTCTTACTCGACTTCTGGTTTCTCACTCTTCTTCAATAATACCCAATATTCTCTTGAAACCATTGAGAAGACTACAAACCCACAGTTACGTGCCGATATCCACGAGGCCATGGCTACTCCCTTCCTGTGCAATCAGGTGGCTGAGAGGTGGCAACACTCCTTCTCGCGACTGAACCGGGACAAGGAAG
Source organism: Phlebiopsis gigantea 11061_1 CR5-6 (assembly GCA_000832265.1). Taxonomy (NCBI): domain Eukaryota; kingdom Fungi; phylum Basidiomycota; class Agaricomycetes; order Polyporales; family Phanerochaetaceae; genus Phlebiopsis; species Phlebiopsis gigantea. The sequence continues at coordinate 74,767 of KN840472.1, read as the reverse complement.
GGATATCAGGATTACTTGAGTTCAGCCAGGTGTGTAACACATAGGATACGGGAGTCATTTGACGCGTCAACTATCGTGTTAGGCGTGGTTGATGGCGAAGGATTGGCTACGGCCTCGAGGAAAGAGTGAACTGGCACAGAAGGCCGCATTCGGTCGGTCTCCCTTTATCTGTAAAGTTATCGCCGACGCGAGTCTTCAGTCCATAGACAGAAACACGCTACGCTCCGCCTTGACTGTGCTGGTTCAACGAAAGCTACTATCAGCGTTCCTCGACGACTTTCTCGGTCAGTGGCTATTTGCATAAGTAGACTACATGAATGCTGAGGACGTGATCATGACTCAGACGCAGTTGGTCGAAATCTACGTGTCGTTACGAAGGATGTACAAGCATGCATGAGCCGATATATGGTGGGTGTATGCACGTTGATGATTTCTGACTTTCGTTTAGCCTTGTTCACAGACCGAACCAGAGCCCGAGCATATTGCAACCTTAATACACGTGCTTGTAAGATGGCATCGCGCATGGGCACCGATTCAAGAGTATGTGCAGTTTCATGGTAAGGCTCCGCGCGCTCATACGCGTACAGAATGGGACCTACTGTAATGGGTACTTTCACTATCACGTACCAGACCCACGTCTTCTCCATCCTGCCTCCCGAATTCTCCAAAGGATTCAAAGAGCTGATTGCATATACCTTTCAAGTGACATCGCCTGACACGTGTCCAGACTGGCTAACAAAGCTTTTCCCGTGTCAAGGGAAGTCCCCCAGACCGGACCTCGGGTTGTGGATGACATTCGACGAGCTTGGATTGACCGAGAGATACGAATCTCTCATACTCAGTGTATGCTATGAGCGCATAGAAACACACATTACAGAGACGTGCTCGAAGGTGTGGGATCAGCAGATGCTGCAACCTATGCGAAGTTGGATGTCGGACGTCATTATACCATGGCTGATCACGCCTTATGCTCGAGAAGCACGGACAGGTAAGTCGCATTGTATGTGGTGCTGAGATGGTCGCTAATACTTGCCAACAGCTGACGAGGCGGCAATATTGATGCGAAGTGTCGGTTCACGGTTAGACTACCATGTGTGCAAGACGTTTGCAGACCTACGGTAAGATCGACCTTAATTTTATATGACTTACTGACTTCACCATCGCGTAGAACAAACGAGCTTTTTGACATCATCATCGACTTTCCAGACTCCAAGCCAGCGTTAGAAGATCTCAAGGTGAGCAACGCACATTTCGAGGAAGCATATAACTGCTTATTCAGCATACAGGACTGCCTGCAGCGTGTTGACCAGCGTTCGCATTTGGTACAAAGCTTGCGGAAATCGTGAGTCTCTGCGTCCTACCCTCTAAGGGTCTGTCTTCCTCATGGGTGTATTATAGAAACCGTCGGCGGCTTCTACATCCTGGCGCAGATACGAAACTCATCCTCACGCAATACGTCTCGATTATTCGATGTCTACGTATCGTCGATCCACAGGGTGTTCTTCTGTTCAAAGTCGCAGATCCAATCCGGCGGTACCTGAGGTAATTCAGTCACTTCTGCCATGTTTTAGCTTCATTCAGTCACTCATGGGTCTTAGAGATCGACCAGACACTATTCGATGTATTGTTGCGAGTCTTGTCGGCGATGGTGAAAGCGGTGATTCGCTCGTCGACGAAAATGAACCCATCCAGCCCCTGCAGCAAGCGCAGTTCGACGATTACACAGATCATAAATGGGAGCCCGAGCCCATCGACGCCGGCCCAGGTGCGCCCGTTGCCTAGGCCAACGGTCCTAACTTATGGTTTAACTAGAATTCCGAACGAACAAACCTAGTGATATCATCAGCACACTCATTAGCATATACGACTCACAGGAACTGTTCGTCAAAGAGCTTCAGGTCTTGCTGGCGCAAAGACTGCTAGCCATCAAAGACGGTAACTTCGATCGTGAGGTGAGCCTGCTGTCAAGCACTTACTGTGCAATATCGACGAAACGTGGTATCTAGCGACGCAACATCGAAATCCTGAAAATTCGGTTCGGCGAAGCAGCACTTCAAGTCTGCGAGGTCATGCTGAAGGACATGACGGACTCCAAGCGGACAGACCAGCATATCCAAGCGCAAAAACGGGTAAGTGTAGTTAATCTGCTAGTGTTACATCACTAACGTACGTACCTGCATGGGTAGTCGGACATGCATCCGACAGTTATTTCTCGTCATTTCTGGCCTCCGTTACAAACGAACACTTTCGTCATGCCAGGACAATTCCGACAGTGCGTTTTCTTCAGATACTTCATTCAAAAGTTAGCGATGCTCATGGGCTGTTATGATACTGCAGAATTCAAGAAGATTACGCTAGGGAGTTCAGTCTGTTCAAGCCCGACAAGAAACTCGTCTGGATGTCCCACCTTGGCTCTATCAATCTGGAGCTCGAGCTGGATGATAGGACCGTGGGAGCAGAGGTTCCTCCTTTAGAAGCGGCCTTCATCGAGTTGTTTTCAGAGCAAGGCTAGCTGACTTCTCTGCTACGCACACCCCTGTCAAGGCTGACTTCCCGCGTAGACGAGTGGACGGTCGCCGAGCTTATTGCAAAGATCGGCTCGATTGAGCGACCTGCGGCTCTCAAAGCCTTAACGACGTGGGTCGAGCTCGGAGTGCTCAAGGAGGATACCCCAGACCGCTACCGGCTGTTGAAGGTCGCCGAGGCCGCAAATTCGAATAGCAAAGCCTCGGGGAAGCAGCCTACAGCGGCTGTTGACGAGCTGCCGCCCGTGCAGACTGTGCAGCAGCAGCAAGCGGAGCAGATGCGGGTGTTCTGGAAGGTGCGTCTTGCCTGCTATGTCATTGAAGCACTTATTGGATTGTTGACGCGCTTTAGTTCATCGAGGGCATGCTGAAGAACCTTGGGCAACTGCCGCTTGATCGGATACAACAGATGCTCAAGTTTGCGCCGGATTATAATCGGAATATTGACCAACTTGCAGCGTTTATGGAAGCGGCTAGGAGAGAGGGTTTGGTCGCAGTCAACAATGGCATGTGGAAATTGCAGAAATAGAAAAGTTAGCGCATAACCGGCGTAGGATGATGCCTATGTCGCAGCGCTATGCGGACATTTGGAGTTGGAATGTGTAGCATATAATCACAGTTCGTGTATAAGAATGTATTTCACTAAATCGCGCCTCTCCTACGAACAGCCGTGCCGTTCATCAACCAACCCGAGCCTACAACTATGGCCGCTGCTGCGAAGCACGTCCCAGCATACAGAATGACGCCCTCGTATTGACCTTTATAAGCACCACCAACCGTTGTCGGATGAGTCGACGCGAGTTCGGAGGTGGCGTTTGAACGTAATGCGGTTGAAATTGGGGTAGATAGGATGTTGCCAATGCCTCTGAAGAGTGAAAAGTACCCTAGCAGTGTTGTCGTCAGGTGAGGGTCGTCTTCTGTGATGCGGCATGTGTGAGAGACAACTTGCAGTATAGGACCAAGAGCTCACTTGCAATAGGCCGCAAAAAGCCGGCCCAAAGACTAGTCCAGCCGCCAGTGAGGCAGCCGTAGACAATACCGTATACCATAACACCAGCCAAGTTGAATGAGAGGACTCCCCATAGGACAAATACGGATAGCGAAGTTAGGACGAGAGTTGTCGATGCGAGCGTCCACGGGTTGATGATATCAGAGAGCGTCCCAAACCCAAGCCGGCCAACTAGGGACGCAGCGTTGAGCATCGCGAGCGAAAGCGCAGCGTCGTTCGCGCTGAGATTAATGGACGAAACGTATGCTAGAGAAAATCTGTGAGTATTAACGCGGATTGAAAAATAATGTGCATTTACTTGGGAGCCAGAGAATGGGAACAAAGTAGGCTAACGCTTGTATAATGTTCGCTACGTTTATAGCCCAGAAGTTCTTATCCTTGAGCCAGAGAAGGTTGCTGGATCTTGGCCGAGCAGGACCAACTACTGGGGTTTCAGGGAGGCGACCGCGGACGAATGGCAGGATTAGAAGGAGCATGGCAGATATAATTATTGCGAAGAAGCGAAGGGTCTTTCCGCTGCCGTACTTGTCAATGAGAGATGGAAGTACGAGAGGCAATACGACACCGCCTAACGCGGGCCCTATGGATAGATGTATGAGTGCAGCCTGGGATTGGTAAGAGATGATTTAGTTTAACCAACCGGCCGCAATTACGCCGTTCGCCAAACCGCGCTTCTCAACGAACCATTCAGACATGTAGTAAATTGATGAGGCATAAAGTAACGCTGTGCAGAGGGTTAATGAGCTCAAAGAAACCACTAGTAGACACTCGTTCACATTCACGTACCGGCGCCGATGGCGTACGTAACGCCTTGCAGTAGAAGCAAGACGAGGAGCTATGTGATGTTGAGTGGGTTTGGGCGTTTGATGAGTACTAGTATTGACACCAGATGCCACCCACCGTCCTAGCATAACTCGCGCCGAATAAGCTGCCGAACATCAATGGCACACCAAACCACAGGGATTTGCGACGGTAATTGGGGAACCGAGAAGTCAAGGCGTAGGTGACTGGTGCTGTTCCAAGATCAGTCAGGCAGGGAGTACATACAACGGCGAATGTAACCACACCAGCGCAATAAATGATCCCGGTCGCAATAGGACCAACGAGCGGAAGAAGTGTCGACGCATGGGTTTGAGAAGACCAGTATGGGTCTTCCATATACTTGAGAAGAAATACGCCATAAGTGTTCGGGAAGCCCCAGACCAAACCCGCAATCAAGAATGCGGCGATGAGCTAGGGGTATCCATGAGCACAGAGCCATACTTGTCTTAAAATCAATATGTCCAACGACATACGAAAGACCATGCACCGAATCCTCGATCAACTGGGGCCAACAAATTTTGGTGTGCAACATCAGGATTTACACCATGAATTTGTTCCTCATCCTGCTGTGTTCCCACTTGAATCTCGTGCAATTCTATTGCACTGGTACGATGAGACGGAATTGGCCTACACCCTGGCATAGCAGAGATGAGTCGAGCTACGAGCTACGAGTGGGTAAGAAACCGAAGGACTGTACCTGAGTCACGCCAGGGTAGTCTATCTCGATGTCCAAGTCGTGTGACCCGAGTATCGAATGTTGAACGCTTACGAAGTGCTGAGGAGAGGAGGGTGTTCGGGGTCAGGATCGACTAGCGCAAGCGCGTGTTTCTGCAAGCGCCGATATCTCGCTTGCATACTACTAGCACTTGCCTTCATTAATCATGCAACATTCAGATCATGCAACATTCATGTCAATCTTCAAGGAAAGGTGCGCATCATAGCATAATGCATACACGAAATGCCGCTAAAATATCACTCGAATTCCGGGGTGATAGAAAGCACAGAATAACAGCTCGAAGACACCCGACTCGGACTAAAATTCGGTTGGGACGCCATCGCCGAGTTCATGCCGTCCTCTCTACCCCCCACAGCTGTGTACCATCCAGATACCCATCTAATGACGTACGTAAACTGCTGACCAAGTAGCGCTATCGGGATAGCGAAGGTGTCACATTTCCTGCATACTCTGCCAATAAATCGTCTTAGGTGAGCAGCGCTATTCAACGAGTCAATTGCATAGTAGCTGAGGAATCTACAAGAAGCTGCGTGCGGATCACTGTGATCTACATACAACTCACGTCATACTCCTCACTTGGCTATGAGTACGGAGGCTACGGCCCAAAATCATGCTTTGACAGAGAGGTTGTTTTCCGCTTGTCCCGCGTACTCTCGCGTACTAGGTGAGAACTAGGAGAAATCTTTTATTAGGACATACGTGCACTGCCTGTATTTCGGGAATTGTGGCAGATGGAACGTGGTTTGCGTGCCATGCGTCTGTCTATACGCTTCTCGATTCCACTGAAATCCCGCACAAAATTTCTACTAACTATATTCCACAGATCTGCTGCCGCTCGGCTGGTCTGCGCAGCCCTGCAAGTGGGGCATCGTGCACTACGATGCTGGAAGTTTATCGGGAATCATGCAGACGAGTCAACTTGCCGCTCTATCAAACTTCGCCCGCTCGAAGCAGAAACTATCGGTCTCTCGGCAGCTTTTCCCCCGGAGGGCTGTCATGACACGTTCAAAGTACCAGCGTTTGACTTTGTGTATATAAAGCTGAACGTAGTTTACGAACGCATCGGACATCGTTCGCATGCCCGCCATGGGAACAATTCAGCTCCACGAACTCCTTCCATCGCTCTTCGCTACCTCGGTGAAAGATGCCTTTGTCGTTATCACATCTGCTGCATTAGTGCGTATTGTGCGTTGTAATCGATACGTCTGCTCACCGCATTCAATTTTACTATAGGTCGTGCATTTTATCTTCCACCGATGGGAACCTCTCAACATTGCTATTGTATCTTCACTCCTGGTCCTACTGCCGGCCCTAGCAAGTAGCCTGATGGCTGCACACTACGGCATGGTGAAGGGAGTGGCTCTGGGTTTTGCACTCTTCTACACTGTACTGGTGATCTCAATTACCCTCTACCGCATCTCGCCTGCCCATCCTCTCGCTCGCTATCCCGGGCCGTTTCCAGCGAGGTTGTCGAAGATCTGGCATGTCTGGAAGGTTTCAGACGGAACACAACATTTGTATCTGCAGCGCCTTCATGAAAGATATGGCGACGTCGTCCGAGTCGGTGTGTTATGTATCAAATTTCTGGCCGTGCAAGAGCTAATTTTGTCTCCAGGCCCCAACGAACTGTCTGTCCGGGATGTATCGTGGATTCCACCCGTATTGGGTGCCCAAGGAATGCCCAAAGGTCCAAGTACGTACTTTCCCGCATAGCGGGATATTGTGAACTCATACTTGTCTCTAGTGTTCGAGGGTCGTCATCTGTGGCCTAAGACCCCCTCCATTATCGGCTTTAGGGAGCCTCAGGATCACCAGCGCCGTCGCCGGCCCTGGAACCGTGCATTCAACACTAGTTCGCTCAAAGAGTTCGTTCCGATCATCCAGAACAGAGTTCAGCAGCTTGTGGAGGCTCTCGGAGCAAGGCAAGGACAGTCCGTTGACCTTGCGCAGTGGATCGGCTTCTTCACGTGAGTAAGGATACTTCTCACATGAAAGCAAGGCTAAGCCGTTTATGCTTTAGGTATGATTTCATGGGCGACATGGCGTGAGTACATATGTACGTATGCTACTCTGTGAAGCATGACCTTGCAGACAGGTATGGGGGATGGACAGAGATGATACGTGAGGGCGCCGATCACAGCGGACTGTGGGCGTGCCTCAAGTCCGGGCTCAAGTACGTCTGAACTGATTCCTTGATCACAGTAGAGCTAATGTAATGGTAAATAACCTTAGAGCTGCGTTTGTGTACGAACACTTGCCATGGTTGTCGTACTACACTAGGCATCTGCCCGGCTTCGGCAAGGATGTGAAGATGATGCGTGCTATGGGAATGGCGCAAACAGAGAAGCGCTACCACCGCGGATCAAGTAGCAAAGACTTGTTTTATTTCCTGGTAGGCCCAGCGAGAAATCACAGGTCCAAGAGCTCATTTCATCTCAGGGTAACGAAGACGGCAAAGAGGCAGTATCCCCTCCTAAACATGTCGTTATCTCCGACGGCGTCACCGCGCTCGTCGCCGGCTCAGATACCACTTCTACGGTGCTGTCAAGCACGTTCTACCTCCTTCTGCGGCACCCTGAGGTCTACAGTCGTCTCCAGGCCGAGGTGGACAAGTTTTACCCTCCAGGCGAGGATTCGCTTAATCCCGTGCACTTGCCGGATATGGACTACTTGTCTGCAGTCATGTAAGTTCAATTTCTGCTTTTCATGTGATCTGCGTATACTAACACCTACGAATAGCCAGGAAACTATGAGGCTATTCCCCGCCGTACCCAGCGGCAGCCAGCGAGCCCCGGAAAAAGGCAAAGGTGGCCGTATGATTGGCGATAAGTTAGTCATTCTAGTCCTCATCTCACAAACGAAGCTAACGCGCTCCGTTGTAGCTACATCCCCGAGGGCACCCAAATGCGCATTCACTTCTGGTCCGTCCACCGCGACGCGCGCAACTTCTCCCACCCGGACACCTTCTGGCCCGAGCGCTGGCTCATCGCTGAAGGCCTGCAGGAACATACGGGACCATTCGTGCACAACCCGAACGCATGGATCCCGTTTTCGTTCGGCCCCTCGAACTGCGTCGGCAAGAACCTCGCGATGGAGGAAATGCGGGAGCTGTTGTGCCATTTCGTGCAGAAGCTGCGTGTGAGGGTCCCTGAGGGGGTGGACATCACCGAATATGAGAGGCAAATGGAGGACCGGTTCGTGTTCTCGATCGGACACTTGCCAGTGGTGATCGAGCGTCGGGATTAGGCCAGACAGGTTTGGATCTGAATTGTAGCCTGTGTAACTCATACAATGGCGTCCTTCTTCACACGATGCCCTTGAATTAGCGAGGTCGTTGCATTAAGCAGCCAAGACATAGATCATCGCACTTTTGAGGCGCTATCGGGGTGGGTTTAAGAATAAATTTCATTTCTGACTTCTCGAGCACGACATATTGAGGCGGAAGGGGGCTAGTCCTGAGCCTAGTTGTCCTAGCAGGACTCATAATACTGTAACCGCGTAAACTCGACGTTGGGTTCGCTGGGGACGTTAGCTAACCTCAATACCTTGCGTCGCAGTCTTTTGGATGTCAAGGACTCTGGGTACCCTGCTTTCGATGACCCGCATTCGCCTATCAGCACGCTCTTGCAGCAATCCCCAGTCGTTCCACCACTCAGCCGCATGATCTTCGGCGTCATACGCCAGGAAGTCCTTGTCTCTCTGAGTCGCGCACATCAATCACTATACCGTGCACAAGGACGAGGACGGGGACACGCACCTCCCATACCGCCGCGACTGCATCATCTTCATCCCCCATGAACGCCATGAATGCATCTACACCAGCCCTGTATTTTTCCTTCACAAGGACATCGCGCTGCTCATGCGCCTCCCCGGCCGGCATTGAGAACACCCCAAAATTCGCAAGGTCGGCTTCTAGTAGCCCTTTGACGTGCTTCTGGCGGAGCTCCTCAAACGCCTGTACAAAGCGCGTGATCTGGTGGTCGCTGTGCAGGTGCCGGAAGAGCTCGCCCAGGGTAGCCGCGTCACACACTGAGGTGGACACCTCGTTGACTCCGCCGGGCTATGGGATGCAGGTGAGCGCGGGATGGATGAAGTGGGGCCTGACGCACGGGAAATGGATGCGCGGCGTCGCCGAGGATGAGTATACGCCCGCTCGAGTGTATCCACGTCTCGAGCTCTTCGGACGCCGTCACTGGTAGACATCGTATTGTCGAAGACAGCTCGATGAGCTTTTGCAGTCTGTTTTGTGTTAAGTTGGGGTGGTGCACGGGATACTTGAGACGTTACCGTGGCTCGCAGTGCCCGATGGCTGTCAGAGCCTGACTGCGGGTTACATCCCGCCAATGATGCTCCTCTGTTCCTGCCTTGGGGACAAGTACACGCAAGAAATATTCGGGATGCACGCCCTGCGTATGAAATCAAGAAAGGAAGATGGCACAAGATACTTGATGACCTACTGCAACCCATCCCAGCGCGAAACGTGAGCTCCCCCACCATGCGTACAGCACTTTCTACAAGTCTCGTCAGTTTTGGCAGAGCAGACCAACAAAGCGTACGCACGCTTAGATCGAGCAAAGGTTCCAGCTGCGGGTCTGCAGCTACGGCCTCCCGTGGTACAGAGATACTTAGAACACAAGTGAGTAACATTGCCCAACGTGCAGAATGGTACTGACTTGAAGGACGTCAGACCCAGATCTATCTCTCTCCGCTCCTCACCGATCACCATCGTCCGCGCTATGCTCCCCATTCCGTCCGCTCCGACAACGACGTCGGCTTCGAGCACATCTCCCGATGCCAGTCGGACAGAAGGCCGGTCGTTCGCGTCGAAGTCAATCGATAATACCTGCGCGTCCGGGATGATCTCCGCGCCTAGAGAGACGGCCTTGTCACGCAGAAGCCGGTCGAGGTCATTGTGCTGCTTGCTCCTGTGAGCTTCCCGGTGAGCTATTAGGTTGACTATATGCTCACATGCATGTCCAGAAAATAACCTCCGGCATCCTTGAAGAGTTCCTCATGCCATTTGTGCTCTCCAAGTACCTCGCCTCGTTCATCTACGGAATGCTTCTCAACATCCTCTCCGCCAGGATACCAGACTCTTGAAACTTACAGTGCTGAATGAACATCGACTTGCATCTTATCGACGTCTCGTCAAGTTCCTTCTCGAGTCCCCACCGAGTAAGTAGCTTCGACATGTTGGGTGGAACGGCGTATGACGAGATGCTACGGACCTGTAGCCTAGCTTCAGTAGATCAGATGAGTGAGTTGAGGGCAACTCACATGCTCCATGGCATCCTCGACTTGCAGGACAACGGCGCGGTGTCCCGCTCGTCTCAGGCTCAGGGCCAGCGCAAGACCACCAGGCGTTGCGCCAATAATGACGAAACATATCTTGAGCGACGGCTGTGCCATCTAGAATCCTTGAAGATCTGCGGCTGGGCAATCACAGTTATGTAGTGCCAGACTTTTACGAAGTACACCGCGGTGCACACTGCGATGGGGTTGTAAGGGGAGAGTAAGGGACCCTTTCAGACCGGTGCTGAGGTATATATCTTGATCATTCATCCTTTACGACAGCAGGGGCGCTCATGCCTCAATCAGAATGGAAGACTTGTAGCTTTGCTGAGTTCTTGTACTCACTCGGTTACTGTTGAACGTGACTTGGATCTGCGCAGTGTAGGCGAGACCATCTTGACCGGAGACTGTGCGCAATACTGATCATCGTAGTACGGTGTCCCCTTGATTGCACTGCCACACTTGCTGCCTCCGGATCTATGTCGGTCTGCTGTAGTACTTGCGGGAGGATGTACATGCCGAAGCCATTCAAGCAGTCAATGTATCCTGGTGTATGAAGTCCGTTAAGCTCTAGCACGAGTCACACGGCGCTCCGGTTACACACCATCGGTCTGATCTCTGGGCCGCAGTGGCTATCACGGGGCCACAGCGGGCGATGTCAGTGCCATGATAGTCCTCACGGCCTTGAAGGAATGTGCGCGCCACGCGGGCCGTGAAAGCAACGAGACACAGAATAGCATGATGTAGATGCAGGGTGGACGAACATAACCATCTGTCACGGCATGGTAGGAACACTACGGTACACGTGGGAAGGTCTCGACACGTACACGGCAGTTCCATCTCGAAGGCTTGATGATGCTGTCAGACGAATAAACTTCAGTTTCACCTTTTATAGGTAGAAGCGTCAAGACCGTGAAGAATGATGCGAAAGAGCACTGAAGAGCACCTCTCATCGAGGAAGGGTGGTCTGGCCAATTCAGGGCGGCAAACGACAGAGTCTCCACGTGGCAGCCACCAGGTCTCTGCCTCCCGCCATCAGGCCCAATCAGGCCACAGGTGCGTGATCGCCGACGCGGGCTGTGCTGGCAGTCCTAGGGTGGTTGGTTATTACCAGCTCTTTCAACAACGTCAGAGCCGAGGGAATCATGCAGCGTAGGTTGCAGGCTGATTACAAGACCAAATTACACAGCCATGAACTCCGAGTCGGCATCACAGAACCAGATCGTGAGTGAGTACTTCCGAGTCGGCCCGGGTGCTCGCTTTCTCGCACGAAACTTAGCTATCATGCTTGCATGAAACGGGTGCATATTCATACTATGGTTCTCCCATCCTCACACATTGCGTTGCATAGATGTATCATGTCATTGGGATTGCGGGGTAATGGATCAATCTTGATCATCATTGGACCGTGGGGAGTGAGTACTCCGTAGACAGGTAGGTGAGGCGAAACGGCATGCATTTCATGATGGGTTATATCATCTAATGCAATCTATGACCAGGCATTGGATGGTCTGGCCATGCTGTCCAACAACGTGCCGGACCCAGCCCGAACCCCACGAATATCATTAGTATGCCCTTCAGTGCATGGTAGTTATACGATTCCAATAGCCTTAGCAGAAATAACACTATCCGATTTCAAATTTTTCACGTGCATGGAGCTGCACTATACGGTGCATTTAGCCCCAAGACTCTAGGTGGACATAACTACATTGTACCTGAGTTGCGGGTTTATATCCGCAAATCACAGGCTATGGAGACAGAGCCACTGTACGTGACTCACCGCTGGCAGTACTTAGCTGACATACACTTTATATTCTACATTTGTCCGTACACTGCCATAATTTTTACAGGTTACATATTCTATATCACTTCAGCGTATGATGCAGCACGATTGCATCTACAACAACAACAGCGGCAGAGTTCTAAGCTGCTTATCAAAGGTCACGTGATATAATAGTGTTTGTATTCCGATAAGTCACGAGCTCGTGAGGCCTGTTACCTGCGTTCCACGCCAACGACATCCACCTTTCCTCTCGTAAACACTCATGCCAGCTGGCAGTCCCTACACCTTGTTCATTAACTCCATCTATACTCATAATCTCAGTGATATGGTGGATTTGAATCGCTTCTAGTAGGCTAAATCATGTCTGATTGCTTACAGGGCCTTTTCTTCTGACGGCGTTTCTGATGGCCTAAGCCGCGTTTTAAACACACAGTGTACTAAAATAAGGGTTGCAGTATGACATCCTCTACATCAAAATTCAAGCTCCCTCACGCCGAGAAAATGCCATCGAAATTTGCGTGCTAAATAGTTAGTTCTATGAACACTTTTACTCATAGCTCGCAAGATCACTCTATACGTGTACATGGAAGGACACATTGAAGACTATCCACATGTATCAATGCGTAAGTATGACCCTCACGAGTTCCACCTGAACCGGAGTATCACCGGAGTCGGGCAATACAGAAGAGAATGAATGCGCGCACAGTCGTCACCTGTAATTATAGTAGGCTAAGCTAGACGAATTTGATATGAGCTTGGACCATCAGAAAAATATACGTCCAGGAAGGTCGGTTTGGACAGAGCGTGGGAGGTCAAAATCTCCGGTGGTAAGGCCGCCATATAGAAGCATTGGATTTAAATAAAGTATCAATGGCTGCTAATAGTTTGTTGATGATATCCGTGCGTAGCTCAAGCAGACATACTCGAGTCCGATCCGGAGGTTTCACTAAGTCAAGCTCAGATTGAAGCTGACTGCTATTATGGTGAATTTGAAGGTTTCCTGAGTTGATGATACCGCCCTTACCGTAGCTCCGAGGTTGCAGTGTGACTTCAAACCAAGCGGCCTGCGCATGGCAAGGTTGTAGGAACGCGGGCGGTGGGCGGCGGGAATATATGATGCAGCCAGATTCCGCGCGCCCAAATGGGGGGAACGACCTTGACGGGGGCCATGAAGGAGTTCTCTCCCGTGCCCCCTCGAAACACACATGAACAATGCGCAGCCCTCCTCGAAAGGATAAAATAGTCCCCTAGAGGCTTTGTACTACATTTTCATACGAATATTGGGATTAGTGGGATGGCCAACTCGAGTTCAAGCCCGACAAAGCTTCAGGTTGACCCGCCTCCCTAAAACAGGATCAACTTGTGACTTGAGCGTTAGCGCTACCATACATCGTCCGCATTGAACAGATCACGTACCTCGAACAGCTGGCACAAACGCGCATGTAGTAAGTAATGCGAAGAGACAGTCGTGAGATTTGGGACTGAAGGCAAAATGGTGATGGCCGCTTCGCAGCCCGACGGTCCGACGAGACTCAGCTAGCCGAAGTCCTGGGTTGATATCACACCTGGGCAGAACAATCCACGGCCGAAGCATACGGTTGTTCAAGCCTCGAGATAAACGCGTGAGAGTCAAGGCTGCATCGCGTGCCCGACAGAGGTATGTCCTGGTAAGTACCACTGTCATGTCCGCAGCTCACTTTCTCATTGAACTGTAGATGGGTCAGTAGGTAGCAGCGTAATCGACTACGTACCGACCCTGGTCACGCCGATATGCTCTCCGCCCACACACCTGAAGTCTTCTTATGGAACGCGGCGACAGTCCCTCACTGAATTCGAAGATAGATGCTTTCTCTAGCGTGCGGGGTCAGCCGTGACATGCGTGAACCCGTCTTCCGAGATCTTGTAAGCGTTTCGAGAAAAGTGATCATCATCTTGAGCGGACACATGTGTTTGTCATATGCACGGTGCGACTTACCACCTAGAACCACGCAGATCTTCCGCCGTGAACTCAGCACCGGAGTCCTATATATCGCGAGCTGAAGCTGGGGGGTTGGTGGTGCACGCGCTTATCCCTCCCTCGCTGTCTTTTGGTTCTTGCGGACATTTGCGATGCCTCCTACTGTGGAGGAGCCAAAGCTTGGCGATGATAGTCCTCACTGTGATGATGTCCCGGTCTTTGAGCCACCTCCCAATTGGTGCGTGGAATGAGATCCAAGAAAATTCGGGCTCATTCTACGTTATAGGCCACTCGCAGAGATTCGCAAGGTTATACCCAAGCACTGCTTCGAGCGCAGTACTGCTCGCTCCCTCGGGTACCTACTGAGGGACCTCGCCATGAGCGGAGGCGCAATGTTTCTTGCCTCTCACATAGACGAGATGTCGACATATGCTGGCGCATCCCTACCCTCAGGCTATGCTATTCTCGGACCTCAGGTGGTTTTGGCGTTGAAATGCATCATGTGGGCTGCATAGTAAGTGGATCTCATTAATTCTGCCTGCAGCGATCCTCACGTCAGGACACAGCTGGTGGGTTCAGAGCCTGGTCTTTACCGGCATGTGGATTCTCGCCCATGAGGTATATTATTTCTACTCGTTGCCATCCTACATGATGACCGTGCGGTAGTGTGGCCATCGCGCATTTTCTCCCAGCGGATTTGTGTCTGATTTAGTGGGATTCGTACGTGTTTTGAACAACTGTGTCCATCCGCATACATTTTGATTCAATCCCCAGACACTTCACTCTGGCTTGATCACTCCATATTGGAGCTGGAAGATTGCACATCACCATCACCATCAATACCATGGGTCTATGGAACACGACGAGTTTTGGATACCAGACACAAGGAGCGAGCTCGGCATACCAGAAACTCACGATGAGAGCGTAGTCGCAGAGTACTTCAGCGATTCGCCTTTGTATTGCCTGGCGAAGTTATTGGCTATCCATTTTTTCGCGTTTCAGACATACCTATGTATGTACCACGCATCATCCGATTTCGCCTGACATCACTAACCACGGATAGTAACCAACCTGTCCGGTCAAAAGAGGTTCCCTCGAGGCACTAGCCATTACAATCGTGCGTATTTACCATCTTTGCGACGTGTTGGGTTTCACGTATCCTCGCAGCTTACGCGGTCATCTTCAAGGATAGCCAACGCCGATCCATTATCTGGTCTGATATTGGTGTCATTGCTATGCTTTTCATCCTCAGTCGCTTCAACTGGCGGAGTGCCGTTCCCCTCTACTGGATTCCCTGGTTCGGACTGAGCCACTGGGTCGTCTTCATCACGTTTCTGCAACACACGGACCCTGTCATTCCTCGCTATCGTGACGGCGCGTGGTCGTTCGTGCGCGGTGCCGCGGCCACTGTAGATCGCGACTTCCTCGGATGGCAAGGCAAGTTTTTCATGCACGGGAGCTGTCACTGGCACACTGTACACCACCACTTCCCGAAGATCCCCTTCTGTGCGTTTTCTCCCAGCCTGGCTGCAGGCGACGCGCCGCTGAAGTCGATGCTCAGATAACGGCCGTGAAGCGACGGAACACCTGAAGGCCTTCATGGGAAAACATTACGTGTACTCTGACACGCCGATTTTCCAGACGTTCTGGTACAACTGGAACCACTGCAAGTTCGTCGAGGACAAAGGTGCGCCATGTTCGTCGAGGTGCGATGTGCGACAATGCTTGAACAGTGGTATCAGGTACCGTTTTATTCCTACGAGACAAGAGAGGCAGATATGCTCGCCGAGTCGCGGAGGACAAACAATCCTAGTCTCCGAACAGTGCCTCAAATCACCACTGGATGCGCATCGAATCCGTAGACACGCTGTCACCAATCGGCCTACTCGGTGTGATTGAGCGGGACTGATGATATTGTTTGCTGAACCTTCACATCATCTTCAGGCATATGCTGCAGTACTGTGATCTCAGTGCGAGTGGGTATAATGATGACAGTCTCTAAGTATCCCCATGGTAATGTACACGACGTACATACTAAAAGTGGGCATGTACCCAGCGACCGATGGCCCGGTAAGCCTCTTCCAGCTCCTCCGGGTGCAATCCCAGTGTGAGCATGTTATGCGCCGCATCCGAGATCTCGACGAACTCTGCATTGTCCTTGCCAATATCAACCACCATCCGTTCTCCCGCGGTTTTCATGGCGTCCAGAGTCATCTCAGCGCCACCTCCGACAATGAGCGTCGGCGCGAACCCTGTGAACACGCCGTCCGTCTTGGGAAGGGTGCGCGCCGCGAGCGAGATCCATGCGTCCTCCTCGGCGTGCGAGAAGGGGAGCTTCCCGAGCAAAGCGTACGTAGAGTATCCGGTGGTGAACGCGTGCACCCAGTCGCTATCGCGGTTGCGGACCATCGACGACCCAGGACCCATGTGGGAGGTGCCCCAGTCCATGGTGGGCGACAGCAGAAGCAGTCCTCCGGGAGAGGGCAGTTGCGGAAGATTCACTGTGGCAAGATACCGCATCAACTGAGCTGCGAGGGTTCCGCCCGCGGATTCGCCCAGGAAGAGAACGTTATGCGACTTGAAGCCAAGCTCATTGAGAAGGTAGTTGTAGGCGCATATAGCATCTATGACCGCCGCGGGAAAGGGATTTTCCAAGGGCAAGGGAGGCCCCTGCGAGAGGCGGTACTGGACTGCAAGCAAACGAGGAAATTGCGGAAAGCGGGAGAGGAATTCGCGGTATATACCGGCACTGAGTCCTGCGGGGCTACAATCTCCGAGCTAAAAGTAAAGTTCAAGGTCAGCAGGCCACCGAAGTGTATCGCGGAAATACGTACGACCCACCCGCCCGCTAGACATGCACGTCAACATGTCATCAATCAAATCGACAGAGAGAAGCTTACGGTGAAATGCCAAAATCACTTTCTCGTCAGGTCCAGCCTTCTGACCCGCACGGTGTGAGACAGGATCCCTGTCACCAAACCAATAAGTGGGTACTTGCTCTACAGCAACATCGTTGAGTTCTGCGTATTCCTTGATTGCTCCCACAACCAGCTCGGGGACTGCGTCGACCCACACCAGACCCGCTGCGTCTTCTTGCTTTGCAAAGGTCTTGGGGTCTACTCGCATCAGGTGAAACGTCGCGGTTTTGAATACGACGGGGATGAGCGTTTGCAGTAGGCGGATGAGGAGCGTTCGCCCTATCGTCCACCTCGGTCGCGGACGACACGCTGGGACGAGGGAGGTGATAGCCCAGAACGGGACTCGGAACAGGAGGGTGGACACGGCGACGTATGTTAAATAGACAGCCTTCATCGGCTGTCGTCGCAATGGCAAGTCCTGGGGAGCCTCCATGTTGGAACAAGAACTTGGGAAGGAGACTCTATGTCGAATGACTGTGGTTTATGTAGGATCACCGTAGGGTGAGTAGTGCGTCGAGATTATTGCTGGTGAGACCTTGATAGGCTGTGAGGTGGAAGACGGGAGCGGGGGTTGGTATTCCACGAATACCGATGACTGCCGTGCACGTGTGCAGCACCGAAACAACGAGACCTTGATGACGGTGTCGTCAAAACACTGCAATCTATTGGCGGGCATGTTGCAGCTGTTGCTTTACTCTCGCAGCTGCTTCTTCTTATGTTATCGGAAGATCAAGACGACGAAGGAGATGTCACATCATATGAGAAAGCGGGGGCTCACAAAGACTTTTCTACCATCATGGCCCATGCAATGGCAGTCGATGAGAAGAGACACAGAACGCAAATTTTCATTCCCATCCAGGGCTCCTGAAGGTTTCTGATGCTGATAGGTTCGGCCTCACCACCTACATACCCTTTGCCGCACTTGACAAGAGACAATGACGACTTCCTCCGCTCGGGGAACTGCGAATTCTGTTGTCAGTCGTGTCGGGGACTTTTCGAGAAGGTCGTTGCGACCCAAGGAGACTTCGGCAGACGCCGTGCCGACGGCGCTCGCCGCATACGCCACCACGCCTCCGGGTCGCCGCCGTCCGACGCCGCCGCCCATGCACGCAACGACCGGCAGCGGGCACGCTGATATCCTCCGCCTTCGCGGTGGGACAGCTGGGGATGCTCATGGCGACGGGTACGTCTGTACAGCACCCTGCGTCAAGGCCGCAAGGGAAGCCTAATGAACGCCTCGAATTCGAGATGCCGTACTACCTACGCACATTTCTAGCTCCCGTTGAGACGTCCAAGACGTGAACAGAGCTGGCTGTACCTGATGCGTGCCAGCCGCTTTGCAGTGAGATTTGCGACTGTTATGCACACACTAGTTCACGCACATCTCGCCCGAGATACGCTAATGTTTGAAGAAACGCCGCCGACACGGACACGGACACGGACACGGACATGTCATGTGGCGGCCGTATCACAGTTGAGTTGTGAGGTTGAACAGAACTATTCGTGTTCTCACTGAACATCTTCTTTGATGCCGCAAGCAGCAATAGGGAGGCCTCCTGTGCCCGTCTGCCCCACAATGTGCGCCGCGACGACCACGGCCTCCACCGACCTCTAAGGAGACTGTTGAATACGCTTCATTGCGAAACAACAAGTCTTGGACGTGCGCACACCGTCGCGCCACCAATCTACGGCTCCTGACTGATCACAACGGCAAGCGTCTCCGCGAGCCCTTGCAGCGTGGGATGCTCAAAGATGAAGTTCTGTGTGACGCGCAGCGACGCGTGCTCCACCTCGGGCGCTGCGCTACCGCGGAGCGTCGCCGCGATGCGGTTCCGCAGGAACGTCGGGTACAGACTCGGGGGCGGGGTCAGCGCACCGGCGCGCGAACGCAGGGGGCGTACCTGTCGAAGCCCTGCTCGAACACGCTCTTGACCGGCGAGAGCGCCTGGTGGGGCTTGAGCGAGGCGGCGTGCGCGAGCAGCCACTGCTCGATGTCGCGCACGGTCTAGTTGCGCGGCGCCGCGATGCCCTTCGTGTCCGCGCTGTCCGCGATCGTCTGGTACCTGCCCGCGCGGTGTGTCAGCGGTGGTGCGCACGGGGCCGCGGGCGGGCTCACAGTCGGTCGATCTCCTTCTCGTACGTCGCGTATGCCTGCCGGCGGGTGATGGTGCCCTTCACGGCGCGCAGGAGGGGGCGCGCGGGGTCGGTGGTCGATCGAGCCATTCGAAAGGCTTGTACTCGGCGAGAAACAGAAGCGTCTGATCTCCGCACTGGTTCAGCAGCATATTACGAATGCTGTCGCCTTCGACGATGTCGTCGCGGGAAAGGGACGCGGCCTCCTCGGCCTACTTTGCGGTAGACCAGGTTGCGGAAAGACATTGACCGCAGAGGCAGTCGCGGAGGTCACGCACAAGCCGTTGTACGCGGTGAGCGCAGGCGAAGTTGGCACCGATTCCAGCGAGACGGACCGATCGTTGAAACGCATTCTTCGGCTCGGCGAGCGATGGAATGCTGTAGTCCTTCTGGATGAGGCGGACGTCTTCATGCAGGAACGAGACAAGACGGACGTTACTAGGAATGCGCTGGTTTCCATTTTCCTCAGGCAGGTCGAGTACCATCCCGGTATACTCATATTCACTACGAACTTGATCGATCAAATCGACTCTGCGTTTGAAAGTATGACACTTGACTACTCACAGCGTGACTCGACTGAATGCGCATCATTTCTATGTCGAGTCCACTTCTGTGTGAAGTACCCAGATCTTGACTTCGAGTCTCGCAAAACGATTTGGAGAACGTTCCTGTCCAGGGATTCGGCCGAGTACACTTTCAAGGGAGGCGATATCGACTCACTCGCACGTGAGACATTGAACGGCAGGCAGGTTCGTGTCCTCCTCCAGTGTATCCTCGCGTAGTCCTAACGAATATACATAGATCAAAAACGTCGTCAGCACGGCGAGATCTATTGCTTCATCCGAGCCATCGCCTTTGACACCCAAGCACATACAGACCGTTCTCGAGGTCATGCAAGACTGGCAGGTCGCAAAATATGAGCGCGGTACTCACTTCAACTGCATTCAAGTTCTTCTGTTGTGTATCGCTACTGCTTTTTGTACCGTTGTCGCGATGTATTTGCGCGACCGCGGCGCCGCAGCTGCTTTCTCGTCGCCTGCTTTCCTGCGTTTGTAAATGCTGTCCAACAGAATATCATAACCAGCCACCCACCTCTAGACGCGTGCGCATTTCCGTAGGGACCGTAGTCATTGCTTTGAACGCGTAGACTCTGCGCAGAGCACCATTTGCTTCGTGTCAGGACGCGTCGACAACACCTGGCACGTTCCGAGACACGCGTGGCCCGCGTTAGCTGTGAAGCGCCCGTCCTGAAAAGGCAGAGATGCGAGAACCTTCTGCGAGTGCAGTTAGTCGAACATTCGAGAACTACTCGTAAATGGGATACATAAACTCCTCGAGGATCTTGCCCCTCGACGTACTTTCCACACTTTACGACCCCCTCTTTCACGACCCTCGCTACCCACCTCCAGCTCAAAATGTCCACAGAAAGCTTTGGCTTCCAGGCTGAGATTAGCCAGCTCCTGGACTTGATCATTAGTGCGTATGCGCACTCAATGAGTGGCTGCACGGCGTTCTCACCTCTCCTCTCTGCATAGACACCTTCTACTCCAACAAGGAGATCTTCCTTCGAGAGCTCATCTCCAACGCGTCCGATGCTCTCGACAAGATTCGGTACCAATCCTTGACGGATCCGTCGGTCCTTGACTCTGGCAAGGACCTCATTATCCGTATCATCCCCGACAAGGAGAACAAGATCCTCTCCCTTCGCGATACCGGTATAGGCTTGACCAAGGCCGACATGGTCAACAACCTCGGCACCATCGCAAAGTCCGGCACAAAGGTACGTGTGGCTATCTCGGTTTCAGTCCAAAACGCGTGCTAACGACATGCGCTACAGGGCTTCATGGAGGCTCTTACCTCTGGTGCCGATATTTCCATGATCGGCCAGTTCGGTGTCGGCTTCTACTCCGCGTACCTCGTCGCCGAGCGTGTGCAGGTCATCTCGAAGCACAACGACGACGAGCAGTATATCTGGGAGTCCGCGGCCGGTGGCACCTTCACCATCACCGCCGATACCGTCAACCCCCCACTCGGCCGTGGTACCGAGATCCGCCTCTACCTGAAGGAGGATCAGCTCGAGTACCTCGAGGAAAAACGCATCAAGGACATTGTCAAGAAGCACTCCGAGTTCATCTCGTACCCCATTCAGTTGGCGGTGACGAAGGAGGTTGAGAAGGTATGTCATGTTTCGCTTTTTGTCCATTCCGGCTCTTGACAGCTTCAACAGGAAGTCGAAGACGACGAGGAGGTCGCTGAAGAGGAGTCAGAAGACAAGCCCAAGATCGAGGAAGTCGACGACGAGGAGGACAAGAAGAAGAAGACGAAGAAGATCAAGGAGAAGACCGTCGAGAATGAGGAACTGAACAAGACCAAGCCCATCTGGACGCGCAACCCTCAGGACATCACGGCGGAGGAGTATGCCGCGTTCTACAAGAGTTTGTCGAACGACTGGGAGGAGCACCTCGCCGTGAAACACTTCTCTGTGGAGGGTCAGCTCGAGTTCAAGGCTATCCTCTTCATTCCTAAGCGGTAAGTTACTCGTCTTTACGACGCGCAGCACAATCTTTCCTTACATGCTCCGCATAGCGCTCCGTTCGACCTCTTCGAGACTAAGAAGAAGCGTAACAACATCAAGCTCTACGTCCGCCGCGTCTTCATCATGGACGACTGCGAGGACATTATTCCCGAGTACCTCAACTTCGTCAAGGGTATCGTCGACTCCGAGGACCTGCCACTCAACATCTCCCGCGAGACCCTTCAACAGAACAAGATCCTCAAGGTGATCCGCAAGAACATCGTCAAAAAGTGCATGGACCTCTTCTCCGAAATCGCCGAGGACAAGGACAACTTCGCCAAGTTCTACGAGGCGTTCGGCAAGAACATCAAGCTCGGTGTACACGAGGATTCGCAGAACCGTAGCAAACTCGCCGAATTCCTGCGCTTCTACTCGACAAAGTCGACTGAGGAGTTGACCTCGCTGAAGGGTAAGCATCGTTTATATTCTGTTCGAGAATGTTCGCTAAACGACGTTTCTAGACTACATCACTCGTATGCCCGAGGTCCAGAAGAACATTTACTACCTCACCGGCGAGTCGCTGTCTTCTGTCAAGGAATCACCGTTCCTTGAGGTACTCAAGAAGAAGGGCTTCGAGGTCCTACTCATGGTCGACCCCATCGACGAGTACGCCGTCACCCAGCTCAAGGAGTTCGACGGCCACAAACTCGTCTGTGTCTCCAAGGAGGGTCTCGAGCTCGAGGAGACCGACGAGGAGAAGAAGGCTCGCGAGGAGGAGGCGAAGCAATTCGAGGACCTCTGCAAGGCGGTGAAGGAAGCCCTCGGCGACAAGGTTGAGAAGGTCGTCGTTTCCAACCGTATCTCCGACTCCCCCTGCGTTCTCGTCACCGGCCAGTTCGGTTGGTCGTCGAACATGGAGCGCATCATGAAGGCGCAGGCGCTGCGCGACTCCTCCATGTCGTCGTACATGGCGTCGAAGAAGACCCTCGAGCTCAACCCGCACAATCCCATCGTCCGCGAGCTCAAGAGCAAGGTTGCCGAGGACAAGGCGGACAAGTCTGTTCGCGACCTCACCTATCTCCTCTTCGAGACCGCTCTTCTCACCTCTGGCTTCTCCCTGGACGACCCCACCTCGTTCGCGAAGCGTATCCACCGCATGATCGCCCTTGGTCTCGATGTTGACGAGGACGCGGAAGTATCCGCGCCCACACCTGCCTCGGAGGCACCGATAGAGGAGGCCGTTGGCGCGTCGGCGATGGAGGAGATTGACTAGCGGGTTTCAATTTTTCACGGACGCTCTGTCTTTGCTGTCATCTTTCGTTTGCATTGTATTTTTTGCCATGCTTTGGGTATCTCGCATCTACTACTGTAGAATAGCACGCAAATCAAAACTCGTTCTCATTTTCTGATCATCCTTGTTGCGTGCCATTTCGATGTCCTGAGTCCGCTATCTTGAAGCCGTGCGCGCAGAAAAGGGCTCGATAAAGTCGTAGATCTTACAAGCGCCCAACCGCCTAACCCAGTAACTTACTTTCACCATGCCATTCGGCGAAGTTGTCTGCGGTGCCCCAGGCAGCGGGAAATCGACGTACTGCCATGGAAAACATCAATTATTTAATGCCTTGAACCGATCCATCGCCGTCGTGAACCTAGACCCCGCGAATGACAACATCCCGTACCCCTGCGCGATCGACATCTCGTCCCTTATTACACTTGAAGATGTGATGAACGAACATGGCCTGGGACCCAACGGTGGTATGCTATACTGCATGGAGTATCTAGAAGCAAACTACGATTGGCTCGAAGATAGACTGAAGGAGCTGGGCGACGATGTCTACATCCTCTTCGACCTACCGGGCCAGGTCGAGCTCAGCACCAACCACGAAAGTGTCCAGCACATCATCCGCCGGCTGACGAAGAGCGGGTTTCGGGTGCGTGTCCTGTCTTATCCCTCTTTGTCAGAGCTGACCTCAGAACGTGCTAGCTAGCTGCGGTCCATCTCTGCGACGCACACTACGTGACCGACGCGTCAAAATTCGTCTCGATACTCATGCTCTCATTGAGAGCCATGCTACATCTCGAGCTTCCTCATGTCAACGTGTTGTCAAAAGTAGATCTAATCACCCAATATGGAGAACTCGGTGAGTTGTGGTGCCTCTGATGCTTAGTATTGACTCGCTAAATTATTGAAGACTTCAATCTCGACTTCTACACGGAGGTTCAGGACCTTTCATATCTTGAAAATGCGTTGACCGCGTCGTCACCGCGTTTCAAGGAACTTAACCTGGCGATATGTTCTCTCATCGAGGACTTTGGCCTTGTAGGTTTCGAAACTCTCGCAGTAGAGGTATGCCGCTTCTACCTCGTTCATACATACCTCCTAACCTTGGATCCACAGGACAAAGAGTCCATGCTCCATCTAACACACATGATAGACAAGGCGACTGGCTGCGTCTTCGTTCCACCCCCAAATTCACAAGTGCCGGAAGGTGCCGTCGCCGACGCGGCCGCCCCGCCAACGCGACGGCCGAACGAGTATAGCCTCTTGTCAAGTGCGATGGGCCCTGTCCGGGGGCCGCGGGGCGACGTGCGAGATGTGCAGGAGCGGTGGGTCGATGCACGAGACGAATACGACGCATGGGAGAAAGTGCAATGGCGGAAAGAGGGACTCGCTGTACAGCAGGAGGCAAGAAAGAATAATCATATTCGCCAAAGGGGGGCTACTCAGGGTGAGAAAGGTAGTGCGCAGATGTCGGCCCAGTAATGGACGTCCCTTACAAAACGTGTAGCAGTATACAAGATGCATAAGTGCTTGCGTCTACTAGTGAACCTCGGATTTGCTGCCGCTAGTGTCCAGCGCAGAAAGTTAGACAGAGCATAGTGCAGGAAAAGTACCCAATGATGTTACCTATGCGGCCGAAGCTAAGCTCGGCAGCTGCAAGTAGCGTCTGCGCGCAACTGACTCAGTTAAGATCACGTAGAATCGATGATGACGTCGGCATCATCCCGAATCGCGACGGAACTATTTGTACTGTTCGCCGTCTGGGAGACTGGACTAGACGGATCGATACAAAGCAGCGGGTTAAACACTCCCTCGTATTTCTACTCGGTCTTGAGCCCCTCTCCTCTTGTCTCTGAGTCCTCAGTTCCCACCTATTTTTTGCATATATGGTATTGTCACTTCAGTCGATCTATTGAGTGGGAGGAGCCATAGTAGCCACAGCTCCGAAACTCGAGCCTTTTGTCAGGACCTCAAAGCATTCGCAGCTTGTGTAATACACCAAAAATAACTAGATATACAAGATTCCTTGGTTCTGAGATGCATACACCATCGAAGGGTATCTTCGCAATGTTCGCCACCCTGCTGAGGGCTGTCACGTTCCACTGCGGATACGGCAATTTAGGGACGTTTAAAAATTCCTCGTGCACTTACGTATTCCATTGGCAGGCAGGGTACACTCCTAATAGACCGTATTCCGAATTTCCTAGGCAACTTAGGCAAGTCTTAGTAAAACATTTTGAGATAGGACCAGGGACGATCAAAAAACAAATTCGGATACGGGGAATCGAACCCCGGGCTATCGTGTGAGAGACGATAATGTTAGCCACTACACCATATCCGATTTAAAGTTGTGGTTCCAATTACATCTAGTTTGTAATGATGGTCGTATAATATCTTCTAATGCCCGGCGCTTCTATTGGGATTAAACTCTACGATGGACGTTCACAATGGTCAGCATGTTGGCACACGAGACTCGCCGTCGCACATGCCAGTGTCTCATATCAAGTACCATTTACCATACTTTACACCGGAAGAGGTAGAGCGCATGTCAGACAGGCAGCGAGGCAAACTCTCGATGACCCAGGAGGAGAAGCAGAGACAGCAAGCATGTGGATTCATTGAGGCCGTAGGCTCAAAGATTGGCTTGTGAGTAATTTCTATCCGTCCGAGGAAATTCGCGGCTTGACATTGAAGATCTAGCTAACATGCGTCTTGCAGCCCGCGAAAGACCATCGCCACCGCACAGAATCTGTACCATAGGTTCCACCTGTTCTTCCCGAGAAAGGACTTCAGCTATTACGTGCGTTGAGGGGTCATCTAATGACTCCGCGAATGACCTACTCATGTATTACTAGGACGTCTCATTGGCTGCTCTATATGTCTCGACAAAGATGCACGATACACTGAAGAAACCGCGAGAACTTTTGATGGTATCCTATGCTGTTCGCTTCCCCGAACTGGCTGCCAAGTCGAAATCCATGGCGGGCGAAGTAGATATGGATCCAGCAGTTAGTATTTCCAAAGTCCTTCCTTGACAGTGTTCATGGACATCAGACAGACGGTGGAACAAGACCGACAACGTCTTCTGGCCGTGGAACGTCTCATTCTTGAGACGATCTCGTTCAATTTCACGGCTCGAATGCCCTTCCCATATATTATTAAGATGAGCAGGTCGCTACGAGGTACGTGATAGTTTCAGTAAGCTCAATGTAGTTATGAATTGATCCCGCAGCGCCGAAAAAGCTATCGAAGTTTGCGTGGCGACTTGCTATTGACAGGTGTGTAATGCGGAACATACGCCTACACCTTCGCTTATTGCTAATCGGAGAGCACAGTTATCGGTCACTTGTAAACCTTTCCTATCCACCCCATGTCGTGGCGCTCGCCTGTCTCTACCTCGCTGCCTTACTGTCTTCATTCGAACAAGGACAAGTTACTGTTCCAGCAGGTCTCCGTAATGCGCACGAGATAGCGAAGTTTCTGGGTGATCATGGCCAGTGGGAGGCACAACTTCAGGCTCGCGTCGAGGATCTAGAGGGTCAGTTAATACTTTTCATGTTCCCACAATTCCTTTTTCAACGCTTGTAGAAATCGCCCACATGATCATCGACCTTCTCATACAAGGATCGCAAAACTCGAATGTCAGCACGTCGCCCAGCACCCCGTCTTCTCCTCACCCGTTCAGGAGCTCTCTTGCGGCCAACTTGAACACACAACCACCACCTATTCCCTACAAGTTTGACCAACTTATGCGACTCAAGATTGCTATGCGCGAGACCGAACATCTGCCGCGTACGAGAGACACTCTAGGATTTGGAGACGCCCAATCGGAAGCAGAGGCTATGTTGCTTGGTCGTAACGAAGGGACAGTGAGGTTCCTATTTGTGCCCCCCGGGTTTGCTGGAGAAGGATAGGACGTGATTGGTGTAGAATGGACAGTTTCTCTATATGATATGTATTGCTAGGATGACTGTGCTCGTCAATGTGCACGGGATTCTGGGTACTTTGGTTTGATGATTAGTCGGTATTCCATAAACATGTCGGGGCTGGAGTATGCTCGCGAATGAGCAGCCAGAGAATTGTGCACGAAAGCGACAGTCATTTGGAATGAGTAGGAAACCTCGTCACACGATTGGCTGCATCCGTGTCTGGGCAGATTATTCTCACGCAATTCGCCCACCATCTCTAATCGCCCCGCATCCACTCGACGACGCAGACGATGCTCGTGAACGTTATAAAACCCACGTCGGTAATACCATCAGCTATATCACTTTCACCATGTCCACCACGTATGAAGCCGAAAAGCAGGTAGCCATCGCCGCCGTCAGGCGTGCGAGCGCACTCACCGCGTCCGTGTTCAACAAGCTCGTCAAGAACGAGACTTTGACCAAGGATGACAAGAGTCCAGTCACAGGTACGTAGCATATGAAGGGCGAATAGTTCTCGATGTCTCACACCGTCTTGTAGTCGGCGACTTTTCAGCGCAGGCAGTTGTCAATACCATGCTCCTTCGAGCATTCCCCGAAGACAACATCGTCGGTGAAGAGGACGCCGCAGACATGCGTGTAGAGTCTGGCAAACTGCTGCGGAACCGCATCGTTGAACTTGTAAACGAGACCATAACTGCGCCACTGCAAGCTGGAGAGACGGAAGCCTGGGGCCTTGGACCCGACTACGCGCAAACACCAGAACAGATCATGGATATCATCGACAGGGGAAACTACAACGGCGGAAGCACAGGACGTGAGTCTATAACTCAAACTAGATCTGACATAACTCATAGCCCTTCAGGATTCTGGACTCTGGACCCCATCGACGGCACGAAGGGTTTCCTTCGCGGTGAACAATACGCCGTCTGCCTCGCTCTTATTGTGGATTCCCAAGTTCAACTCGGTGTCATGGGATGCCCAAACCTTCCTGTATCTGTATCAAACCCATCCGGTCCTCGTGGCTGCATCTTTGTCGCTTCTCGCGGCCAAGGCGCGTGGCAGATCCCTCTTGACGCGTCCGATTCCTCTGCTCCCATCCCTCTCACCATTCCTACCTTCACAAAAGACACTCTAAACCTGCTGGAGAGTGTTGAG
The DNA here is from genome assembly GCA_000832265.1 of Phlebiopsis gigantea 11061_1 CR5-6. Classification (NCBI taxonomy): domain Eukaryota; kingdom Fungi; phylum Basidiomycota; class Agaricomycetes; order Polyporales; family Phanerochaetaceae; genus Phlebiopsis; species Phlebiopsis gigantea. Next base: position 46,711 of record KN840472.1, on the reverse strand, counting down.
AAGGCTCATGCGAAGCTCTCTTTCAACGACCGCGTAGCCGAACTCCTCGGCATCACAAAAGCACCGACGAGGATGGACAGTCAAGCAAAATACTGCTCCTTGGCGAGGGGTGACGGTGGTGTATATCTCCGTATGCCGGTCGGTTCTGGTTACAAGGAGAAAATTTGGGTATGTCCACTGTAATTAAAAGCGTTGTGTTCTGACAGGGTCGTCTAGGACCACGCACCTGGTGCAGTCCTGGTCGAAGAAGCGGGCGGTGTCATCACCGACTCTCGGGGAGAGCCTCTCAACTTCGGGCTTGGCCGGACCCTTGGTGAGAACTTCGGTGTCATCGCTGCCGGCAAGAACGTCCATGCCCATGTTTTGGAGGCCGTGAAGAAGGCTAAGGAAGAAGAGACCTCCTAAATCACTCTACATCATATGCGTTCGTAAATTCCATACTCTGTACTTCTTATATGTATTACACCCCGTATATAAACAGCATTCCACACCGCCAGCAGTCTACTTATATATGCGCTGATCTGTGCTGGAGAACTTTGCTTGGGTCTGTTGAGTACACAATTTTTTACGGAAACCATTTTTCGTTGACGGTATTACTACATGCCATACTCGGCTCGGCTGATGTTAGAGCGCATGAGCTCATTTATCTGTAGTCCGCCCACGCAAAGGCTGCCTCGACCACAGATATATGCATTAATTTCGCCTGGCGTCTACTTTGTGGCGCGACGACTCGGTAACGGTGAGAGGCCACTTCATAATTCTGAAGTCTAAGCTGATTTTAGCCGTAGATTTAATGACATGTAGATGAACAGTGACCCGCCGTGTCGCCATTTTCCAAGTCTGTCTAGATGTTGCGTCGGCATGGGAGGTCGGACACTGGCGTGGAGGGCGTAACGCCCCCTCAGGACTAATGTACGCACAGCGGCGGAATGGCCAGCTCAGTGCAAATATTACGCTAAGTACACGCCAGACATACGCCGTGGTCACCAGGGCCACTCGTCCGAGGTGAGCGACACACCCTCCAGCTGTGTTTAAACTCCGCCTTTGTCTGTCGTGCGCCCAGGGTTATTGACCTAAAAGCTGTGCCTTCTGCTCGGCGCCCGCTCGTCCCAGCTCGTGGGAAAATCTTCAGTTGTCTTGGTGGCGTCGTATCGACTCTAGTGGTTCAAAACGGGATGTTCGTCGACGTATATAAGGCACCCACGCGGCAGCTTGTCCAGACTCTGGCCCCCACTTCCCCTCCACACTACCTTCTCGAATAACACCAAATCGTCTCCCACTTCTGACAATGCCTCACACCCAATCGCGTGTAGTGGTCAGCAAGCTATCCGGATACACTTCTACGTACAGAGGCTACTCGGAAGAAGACGAGAGGCTTGCCTCTTGGCTCGATGAAGTGTTTCTCCCTCTGTGTCGCACACACAACATAGACCCCGACAACCTTCGTCCGAGAGCCCATCCAACGAAGAAGAATATGGTGTGTCTGCACATTTTCCGTAAATTTCTGTATAGTTCCTCACGGCCATATCGTAGGCAGAGTGCCCTGTTTGTAAGAAACAGTTCGATGGCCCCAATCACTCGCACCATGGTACTCGTCACGAATTCTCTCGCACGCATCTTCTCCGACTCGCCATTCACTTCAAGGTTGCATATAAGGTAGTCGCAAAGGGAACACAGGTTGTATGCAGTGACTGTAACCAGGGGTTCGTTCGTCACGCAACTGCACGAGTGTTCGTACTTTAACTGCTGAAACCCTAGTTTCAGCCGCACAGATAGCCTGAGACGGCACTTACGTAACAGTCTGTGCAGAAGGCGTATATTTGAGCAACAGGGAGAAGTATCGACTTTAGGAGAAGATGCATTCGTGTACACCCCTCCTTCTCCAACCATCTGTGGGGGAACTAGAGTCGCCGTGGCCGCGAGATTGAAGCAGGCGGAAGATCCCGTGAAAAAGGTCATCTCTTCCACTTCCACCTCCCACTCAGACACTCTTTCGTTGCGGGATTCGTCGTCGCCTCGTCCTCCTTCCCTCTCACCCCTGTCTCCCTCGCCTTTTCTTTCTGGGGTCATGATTGCACCGTCTACAGCCGCGATCGCGCCTTCTACGCTCACGTTGAATGAGATCAGCACTACGTCTCCGCCATGTCTGTATTCCCCAGCCCTCTTGTCTAACCCTACGGCCAGCCTCAACGTCTCTTCCCACTCTCCATTTCCCTCTACCGAATTCATTCATGCAAACCCTCCGTCCAATCAGCTGGACCAGTGCACCAATTCACCAGTCTCCGAACTCGATGACTTCTCCCGTTGCTGCTTCCGAGCCTTCAGCGACCCCTCTTTTTCTCCCTACGGCATACCTGCTCCCCAGAAGCTGAGCACCCTCACGGAGATGGAGCCGCAGCACCTCATAGACACGCGATATGCTACCCAGCAGTCGTCGTGGCCTCAATTCTACACAGCACCGGTGTCATGGGCCTTCGGGCAGGCCCAGCCGACCCAACAGAATATGAATTCGCTTGCTCATCCGAGGGACGAGCAGCCGCTAGTCGACTATGACAAGTGGTTGGTGCAGTAACTTCCCACTCGTTTCCCTCCGAGCAGCGGGATATCAATATTTTGTACATACATACTCCTAGGACTTCCACTGTACATGTCTTTTTGTGTCTAGTATCGCACGTAATTGGCTGTCTTCCGCAGTATGTACTCGTGTGATGCGTGGTATAAATTCTATTTATCACGGATGATAGAAATTAGAACCAGACTCCGGAGTCGATTGCGAAACTTGTGTTACAAGTTACAACTAAAGTTGAGATCAATGAAATTTACGGTAAAAGTGTCAAAATGATTTCGGATACGGGGAATCGAACCCCGGGCTATCGTGTGAGAGACGATAATGTTAGCCACTACACCATATCCGACTGGTATAGAACTAGTGAATTCATAATTCGATCTTTTAATGGCCACACACACCTACCAGTGATTTCAATAGGCTAAGCCACGACATCAGGATAACCACCTTCAAGAATGAAGAGACCTTTACAATAAACGACGTGGTGGGCCAGTGGATGCTGGAAATGATACTACGGACAATAGTTCTGTAAGCACCGACCCAGCCCCGACATTGACGCGATTGACACGGGGCAGATTATAGTCTATAGGACTGCGTCCAGAACAATGGCGCAATAAGTCCTACTGTGAGAACGTTTGACGTATGTTGTCGATCTCCGGCGAAATTATGCACCGTCTGAAAGATCACTCGGCACGAAAGTAGAAGGCAGTGTGCGACAAGTCAGACAAGGTACGATACCAGCTTCGACTTGGTTTCGACGAGGAAGGTACGTACTTTACTACTATCAAGTCTGACAAAACAAGGAGCCTGTGATCGAAACTGATGCGAAGCCTTGGCTAATATTCTTCAAGTTGCCGTATGGTAGCCAGCGTTGCCGCATCATGATCTGTGAATTTGGATACACCGCTGCGTGACTACGACCGTGACCTTCCTCCGCGACGAAACGAAGTCCACGTTTCTCTCCACTGGCACAATGTGCGCAGCCGAAGAAGCCTCCTACTCGCAGTACCGTGAGCGGGTGGAGAATACATATCGCATCGGCGAGAGGAAGTCCGGATCGGAAGACATAACAGCTCAAGATAGAAAGAGAGGACAACACTAGTTCGAGTCGCAAATGCAAGCCATTCCAATGCTTGATCCCTATGCATATACTTAGATCTTGGACCCGGCACTTACTTCAGTCTATAGAATCTAAGCCGACTGGGCTGCAGCCTGGTCGCATAACGGTACCGTCGCTCGCAGCGGGCTCGTTGCCTCCCAGGCCATCAAAGTAGTCTGATCGTTCACAGGGTCCTGCGGAGGCCATGTCTTGGAACGAGACTCCGCAATTAACTCTAAGCACGGACCTGATGTCCTATATAAATAAGCTACAACTCATCGGCAGAGAGCCATGTCCCTCACCCCATCATGTTCAAACTTCTCCCTGTAGCGACAGGCACCTCTGCCTCCACCATTTCACAATGGGGAGCGTCCCTCGTTTTTTCGGCCGTTGCTTGGGCGGTTTGCAAGACGATTTACAACGTCTACCTCCATCCCTTGGCCAAATACCCTGGGCCGAAGCTCGCGGCTGCTACTCTGTGGTGGCAGGCTTGGATCGAAGTTATCTCCGGCCAAAGCCTTTCCCTTGAGCTAGTGAATCTGCATGCCATTCACGGTATGTCTTATCGGTTGTAACGGCCATCTGGATATTCGCTGAACATCTTCTTCATGGCATAGGCGACATCGTCAGGATTGGCCCCAATGAGGTATATCTTTAATCGAACATCATGCTATTCATGCTCATTTGTGTCTAGCTCCACTTCTCAAAGCCATCTGTATACCACGAGATCTACAACCAGAAGAGTAGGTGGCATAAGGACATGAAGATGTATGGCGTCTTTGCGGATAAGCTGTCCACGCTGACGATCCCTGATTACGAGCGAGCTAAGAAGCGCAGAGACGTCACTACGCCCCTGTTCTCCCGTAAGAACGTCGTTCAGATGCAATATCTCGTTCAGGAATGCGTAAGTGATGTACATCGCATTCATTCATTCCGTCTGACCCGTGAGCGATTCTGCAGATCGAAAAGACATGTGCAAATATCGATGGTCATATCAAGGACGGTCGGCAGGTGGACCTCTTCCATGCCTTCAGATGCTGCGCGGTCGACGTCATATTTTCCATTTGCTTCGCTACACCGTTGAATGCCACTTCTTCACCCAACTTCCGCGCACCCCTGGTGCATGCAATGCACGCAGCCCTCCCAATGGCCATGGTCTTCAAGAACTTTCCTACCTTTCAGACCATTATGAGCTTTTGCCCTCCGTCTCTTGCCGGCTATCTTAATCCTGAACTCAAAGGTCTGCTAAACGTTCGCGAGGTTTGTCTATAATTCGGCCCACGATATGGGACATAAATGATTGACATATATTGTTGGGATAGATGCTCATGAAGCAAGTGAAAGAGGTCAAGAGCGATCCTCAAGTTCTTGCCGACTATCCGTATCGCACTATCTACCACGAGTTTTTGAAGGACAAGAATAGCATCCTGCCGGACCTCGAGCTGAGAGATGAGGCCGTGCTTTTTGTGAACGCAGGGACGGACACGGCCAGCGATGCGCTCATTCATGGATCCGTCCGCATTCTTGATAACCCCGAGATCTGTGAGAAGCTCCAGACGGAGTTGGACAATGCATGGCCAACTCTGGAAGAGGTTCCCCGGTTCGAACAGCTTGAGAAGCTTCCATACCTGGTGCGTCTGTGCTTTGTCTTCCGCTTTCGACGTTGCATTAAACTGGAGGAAAGACTGCCGTCATCAAAGAGGCACTTCGTTTCAGTCATGGCGTAGTTCAGCCCATGACTCGTGTTGTGCCGGACGGAGGTGCGCAAATCTCAGGCGAATACATCCCTGGCGGTGTGAGTTGCCGCTGTCGCGTGCGCACAGATACATTTGCTCACTCTTCATCTAGACGGTTGTTGGGATTAGTAATCTGTTCATCCACTGGGACGAGGAGATCTTCCCAGATCATCTCGCATTCAAGCCAGAGCGTTGGCTAGGCCCCGAAGCGGACTCGCTCGACCAGTGGCTCGTATCATTTTCCAAGGGTCCACGGAGCTGTCTTGGCATCAAGTAAGTGAAACTGCCTAGAGTCTTTTGCGGCTACTGACACCATGTCAGCCTCGGTTGGTGCGAGCTGTATATGAGCTTTGCTAACTTCTTCCGGCGATACAACTTCGAGCTAGTTGACTTCATGTTCGTTCAATCTAACAACCTTTGTCTGCGTGTGTGCTCACATGCAGGCTATTACAGACCTGCAGACCTAACCTGGAAGGACTGTTACTTACCTCGATACGAAGGGAAGCCTATCAGTGTCAAGGCCAAGCGCCGCTCTACCTAGACTCCGGATTCGATGACAAGACTCTCTCAGTCATCAGGTATACTCTCGTTTACTAGAATACGCATTCGTTACATTTTGAATGCACTCACTTGGCCTGGATATTCTGAGCTCCACGGCCAAGACGTCACTGCGAGATGGCATGAGTGACATTGCGACGCTCGGATTATACGGTCCATATCTCAACACCCTCTGTAGTCCTATCCATCGCATACACGAGTTTAGGCCTACCAGACCCCTTGCGCATGGAGAATACTGCAGAGGTACCAGCAAATCTCTTGTCTGCGGCATACCGTGAGTCAGATTCTATACGACGTCTACGAAGCAACGTACCGTTCTCGGATCCAGTCCGATTGCAGATGATCACAGTGGTCTCTCTCGGCTCCGAGTCTTCTCTCTGAGACGGTTCTTCCTCGTCGCCACCTTCGTCCTCGATGTCTTCGGAACGAGCCCAAAGCGGCCGCAATCGTGCTGCCCAGAAGTTTAGCGTGGACCAATCCGTCGCGTCGTCAAATTCGCGGCAAGAGTCTAGCCATGCGTTCAACAGTACAAGAACATTCGCCTTCTTGTCAAGGCAGTGCTGCGCAATCTCATACGGCCCGTCTTCGAGTGTCCATAGTGCTGGTGGTTGCGCGTTGAGATCCATACAAATCCCGAGGACCATGGTGTGGAGGGGATGTGGTAGCTGGTATGTCGCAAAGCCAGTGCCTATGCCCACGGTAAGAAGGATAGGCGAGGTCTGGCAATGTGTGACTGGCCTGGCTTGGCCCATGTCATATCCGTCTCGAAAGGATTCGTTTTCCGGTAATTGCCAAGCAAAGTGCCATCAGGACTGTACAGTATAGCACTGTTAGCCCCTACTTCTTCATGCACATAATCCCCCATCACGATAACGTCTCGTGGCTCGTCTTTCCCGAGAGCCTCTGGATAGCCTGCAACTACGTGGCAGCGCAGCCGCTTTGAAAGTTCAGCACAGAACTTGGATGTGGGTCCTGCCCCTGGGTCTTCCAGGTAAGGCTTGATGGAGGGCGCATTCGGATATGCATAACCTGCGGCAGTTAATACACGAGTGGCCAGCGGACGATAGACACAACAACGTACCAGTAAAGATCATCTCAGGAAGACAGACGAGGTCGACTGTCCCAGGCTCAATTCTATCATGGCGAGACGTAGCGCAATGAGGCTATAAACGTGACAATCGGATACCGGCGTAAACCCACTTTTCTAGGATTTTTGTCGCCTTGTCTATGTTGTGTTGAACTTCGCCCATCTGTGACGGTCTCGTCTACTCTGCTGTAAACTACTCGAATGCTGATGAACACGGACCTTGGGTGCAAATTGCACCATCGCCACCCTGATCGCCATATTCTGCGCCTTTCTGTTGGCCGACGACAAACGTCTTGTCGTGCCTGTGGCACAAAACGTGGACAAGAGATCAGGATTCCGGACTATGCGAAGGCTCCCCCGATTTCTCCACAGGATGTTAACGGCAGCTCGCTCACAGAAGATGTGCAGTAGACTGGTGCAGTTGGCAGACTTGGGTGCGCGGTGGGTATTGGTGAGAGCCCACGGTGATGGTCGACTTCAAGTGTAGCCACGCGCATCCGGATACCATCTTAGAAGCGCCTATGCATGGTACGGACATTATTTCGCAATAAATATTTGTCGAGTATTATGAATGTCTTGCGAGAGTATCTCCTCCTCTCAGCGCATATTATTCGCTGCAGAAACGCGACTGCAGCGAGGTGGACGAAGAAAGGGTGTCGCGACGCGTCGGTAAATGACCGCGTTCATCCACGTGGCGGATCAAGATCCACCTCGCGATCAAAAAAGTTGTGGAGGCGCCCGGCGTATGAGCTTGCTTCAGCGCCGTCCGCGAGCACTGTGTACGACGATGGACGACAAACTACATAAGGCCCACAGACCAGCACAGTCGGGAGCAAAAGCGGAGAAGAAGAAAGGAAAGGGAAAGGAAAAGCAGCATGGCTTCAATGAGAAGGTGCGTAATGCATGCGATGCGTTATAACGCGGTATTCATTGTCGCTCGTAGGCATTTGCTCCCAGGTCTGGTCGCCGAGCGGAAAAGCAAGGCCGGAGAAACGTCGAACGCGACCAGACTCGCCTGCATGTACCGCTCGTAAATCGCACCCCTGACGATGAGCCCCCTCCGGTAGTCGTAGCCATTGTCGGTCCACCCGGTGTTGGGAAAACAACTCTGGTGAAGAGTCTGGTTAGGCGGTATACGAAGCAGACGCTTAACCAGGTTCAAGGGCCTATCACAGTGGTCAGCGGGAAGAAGAAGAGGATAACGTTCATAGAATGCAATAACGACATCAACTCCATGGTCGACATTGCGAAGGTAGCAGACCTGGTGCTCCTCATGATTGACGGCTCATATGGATTCGAAATGGTGCGTCTGGCTATCATTACGTCCAACGCTAGATTACTTACACTATCGCAGGAAACCTTCGAATTCCTCAACATTCTCCAGTCGCATGGTTTCCCAAAAGTCATTGGTGTCCTCACCCACCTCGATCTTATCAAAAAAGCCTCCATCCTCAAAGATACCAAAAAGGCGCTTAAGAAGAGGTTCTGGACGGAAATATACCAAGGAGCTAAGCTCTTCTACCTCTCAGGTGTTCTGAACGGGCGATACCCCGACACCGAGATCCTGAACCTCTCACGCTTCATCAGCGTCATGAAGTTCCGCCCCTTGGTGTTTCGCAACTCACACCCGTACATGCTCGCGGACCGTATCGAGGACCTCACTCCACGAGAAGAAGTTCGCGCGTCCAAGGGCAAGTGCGATCGGACGGTCACTGTGTATGGCTACCTGCGCGGCACGAACATGCGGCTCGGCTCGAAGGTCCACATACCTGGCGTTGGCGACCTCGAGGTCAAGACTATATCTAAGCTGGGCGACCCTTGCCCGCTGCCTGATGCGGAGAGCGAGAAGAGGCGCAAGCTCAGCGAGAAGCAGAAGTTGTTGGTGCATGCACCTATGAGCGATATCGGTGGCGTCATATACGACAAAGATGCGGTATACATAAATGTCCCAGGTAACTTCACGAGGGGCAACGACGAAGGTACGTATTTAGGCATCGCCCGTTGCGTATACTGACCCGCCTATGTAGTCCCTCAAGGCGAGGGCGAACGCATGGTCATGGACCTCCAAGACGTCAGCGCGACTTTGGAGGACGCTGTTGCTCGTAGCCAGATTAGACTGTTTGGGTCCTCGTCCAAGCCTCTCGCGGTTGATCCTGGTCCTAGCAGGCTACACAGTAGCTCAGAGGGAGACGACGATGACGATAATGACGATACGGATGGCGGGGATGAGGACGACGACGACGACGACGAGGGCTTTGAGGAGTCAGATGGTGAGGAGGAGTGGGAGTCGCAGAACGAAGAAGGCCATGGCGAAGGAGACGGGAGCGAAGAGGAAACGGAGGGCGCGGACAGAGGGCGTTCGGCACCCAGAAAAGTGCACAGAGCCGCTAGAGCGTTCCCTACAGGTCACGACCGACAAATGAAGGATGTGGAGTATGCTGAAAGTGACTCTGATCTTGGCGACTTCGGCGACGGAGACGAGGCAGCACCTCCTGGTGGCAGCCGTGTCCGTTTTAATGACGACGAAGACGTACATATTCCATCGGATGAGGACGACAAGATGTCGGGGGACGAGGACGTGCCGCAATGGAAGATCAACCTCGGCGCAAAAGCACAGTCTGCATACCAGGAGCACTCGCGCAGGCGGAGAAAAGACTGGATGAAGCTTATCTATGTATCTTCGCTTACACCTGAGCAGATTCTTCACGGCGACCCCTCGTCTACCGATTTGCAGAACCAGGACGAGGACGACTTCTTTACGATAAGATCGAAAGGCACCGTCGCTGGCGGCACGGAAGAGGACCTCGACGTGACCAAGGAAAAGGTCAAGCTAGAAGACCTGAAGGAATGGGAAAATGAGGAGCTCCTGGATTCCATCCGACACCTGTTCATCACTGGCGGCTCTGGTACGGGGGACGCGGACGGTGATGACGGTTACGAAGACTTGGAGGGTGGCGCCGACTTCGTCGACCTCGAAGCGTCCGGCGACACCGACCAAAAATCTGGCCATACCCCTGAAGATCCCGACGTTTCCCGTGCAGCTGCCCTTGCATCTAAGAAGGAACTCCTCAAGAAGAAGTTTGACGAGCAGTACGACGATCCAGAAAGCTCCAAGATGGACTTCTATGAGGAGAAAAAAGACGAGATTGCCCGCCAGCTACAGCGTAACCGCGCAGAGTTCGAAGACATCGACGCGGAATCTCGTGCACTCGTCGAGGGCTACCGACCAGGTTTCTACGTTCGGATTGAGCTCGCGGATGTCCCAGCGGAGATGATCGAAAACTTCGATCCTACGTACCCTGTCATCGTTGGTGGACTCCTCCCTGCCGAGGAGCGTTTCGGTTACCTCCAAGTCCGCATCAAGAGACATCGATGGCACGCCAAGACACTCAAAACAAACGACCCTCTCATCTTTTCGCTGGGCTGGCGACGTTTTCAAAGCATTCCCATATATTCCCTCGACGATCACTCTATCCGTATGCGCATGCTCAAGTACACTCCTGAACACATGCACTGCTATGCGACGTTCTACGGTCCTGTCGCTCTCCCTAATACCGGCTTTTGTGCCTTCAACACCCTCTCCGGCGAAGCGTCAGGCTTCCGAGTGTCGGCGACCGGAGTTGTGCTCGACATCGATCGTTCAACCAAGATCGTCAAGAAGATCAAGCTCACGGGTGTCCCTTACAAGATTTTCAAGAACACCGCCTTCATCAAAGAGATGTTCAGCAGCGCCCTCGAGGTGGCCAAGTTTGAGGGCGCCAATATCCGGACTGTCTCTGGTCTCCGCGGTCAGGTCAAGAAAGCTATGCCCAAGCCCGATGGTGCTTTCCGAGCAACCTTCGAGGATAAGATCCTTATGAGCGGTATGTCATAGTTAACATTCTAACACACTTAACATATTTACCAAGGTGTTTATCTGTACTAGACATCGTCTTCTTGCGAGCCTGGTACTCGATACAACCACGCAAGTACTACAACCCGGTCACGTCGCTCTTGCTCTCAGATAAAGGACGGTGGACTGGCATGCGTCTCACGGGTCAGGTGCGGCGCGACGAGGACCTCAAGACGCCGCTGAACGCGAACTCGACGTACAAGCCGGTTCAGCGCGCGCCGCGACGGTTCAACACGCTCAAGGTGCCCAAGAAGCTGCAGGCCTCGCTGCCCTACGCGTCGAAGCCGAAGATAATGAAACCACAGCACCGCCAGACGTACCTTCAGAAGCGTGCCGTTGTGATGGAGCCCGAGGAGAAGAAGGCCGTCGCATTGCTGCAGCAGATTCGTGCGCTACGTAAAGACCAGGTCGCGCGTCGCAAGGAGAAGCAGAACGAGCGAAAAGAGGTGCACCGGAAGGCAGTCGCAAAGGAAGAGGCGAGAAAGAACGAGAAGGACAAGGAGAAGCGCAAGGAATACATGCGTGCTTCGGGTATGAAGAGCAAACGCGAGGCGGACAGAGAGGAGGGGAGAGGCAGCAAGCGCCGAAAAACGTGATGGATGCTCACTGCAGATATCGGTGTTTTCGTTGTAGCTATAGCGCAAGGGTTCCTAAATCAAGTACTATTTCTCCCTTACAGTCCGAGCTCGGATTTTCGATCGGCATATTTCAAGTCCTAAACACAACGAGAATGCCAAAGTTGGCCCTGGGAAACCCTGTAGAAACCCGTGAAATGACATGTTACGATTTTCTTCGGAAAACACAAGGAAATATGCAAATAATAAGCCTTTTTGTCTGCATTCACTAAAGAGACTGTAACCCCATCCTGTATTGTCATCAGCCGAATAAGACAATGTTTCTCATACATTGCTCTGGGCAGAAAAAAGTAAACTATTGTTCTTAGCATATTTCTACAATATTTCCCGCTAAGATCTTATCATGTTTTCTCACAGGTTATCACAGTGTTTCTCAGCGTCCACTTTGGTACTCGCCTTGTGAAAGTCTGCAACGTCATCCTATCCGCAAAATTACCATGTAGAAACAGCCAGAGTATACTGATATCACTCACATTGAGACGACTGCGAATGGTGCCATGCCGCACGTGTGTCCATGGCCCACAGACGTCCGCTCATATGCGTCTTCGGGAACCGCTCTATTGCCTCCGCAAGCCACCCCTCCTTCCTCTCCCAGTCATAGTACTCTTCCCAGACAGCCTTACTGTCCTCATCGTCTAACTGCACTGTATAGTGAGCAACGGCCACCCCTGGCTGACCGTTCGGCCTTTGTATATTCTCCAAGACGTCGTCGAGCTTTGCCCAACATTCAGATGGGGGTTCCTTATGGAACGGATACTGTCGAAAGAGAAGACAAATTTCGGAATGCATTGCATCTTTGGGACGAGCGAGGATAACGGAGAGACAGTCGGTAAGCTGTGAAAGGCTAGTGGCGTCATAGAGGCATCCAAGACCAAGAATATCCAGCGTCGGGAGGGAAATAAGGCAATGGTTGAAACTTACAGATGTGATAACTTGGAATAAAAGAAAATGGCCCCTGGATTGAATATGATCAAACGGATCTTACCGTACCACCTCGTGGATTGGAGGGTTTCAAAAAAATTATTATAGGTCCTCTATGACGCACAGGGCTAAGCTTAATGTTTCACTTGCGGTGTGCGCTGGTGGGATCCTTTGCGCGCTCGGCGTGCCGCTCGCAGCTCAACCGTCGGGTTTCCTAGTGCCCACAATGGTAAACGCAAAGCACTTAGCCAGAGGACAAGTAGAGCATACGACTCACTGCATATAGTGCCATTCCTTGCGTGAATCCATAGCCCACAGACGTCCACTCTTGCATGTCTTCGGGAACCGCTCTCTCACATCCGCAAGCCAACCGTCCTTCCGCTGCCGCTGATACCAATCTCCCCAGACCACAGGCTTGTCGGGATCGCACAGCCGCATTAAACGATCCACACCCACGATGTGCAGACCGTCATGCTGCAAGGTGTCGTCCAGTTTCTCCCAGCATTCAGTGAGAGGCTCTATATGGTGTGGATACTGGTCCAACATGAGCTCGAGTTCTGAGTGCATTGTATCTTTGGGGCGAACGAGGATGGTGGACAGACAGTCTGCAACTTGCGAGAGGCTGGAGGTATCATATAGGAACCTGAGACCGAGTCTTTCGAGTTTCGGGAGGGAAGCAAGAGGGCTGTGCACTGGTGCCAGGTTGCTGTGAGTAAGAGAAGGGTACGGATAGCACAACACTCACAGGGAGTCAGGTCTACATCAGGGCCAAAGTGGAGCATCACCATGGAAAGTTTGGTAGAAGACTGAGCAGCACGAACGATCCTATCCGCCGCTGCTACGATGTTATCGTCAACGAGCATAAGTTCGCCGAGTCGAAGTTGTCTGATCTCAGAGATCGCACCCGAACTGGAGATCCAGTCAAGCAAATGGACTGTGCGTACATCTGTGATCCACCGAGCCTGCGCTGTCGCCTCGAAATTGTGTAATTTGATGAGCGAACGCGGCCAGGGACCACCATTACATGGGCGATCTAGTTTATAAGGGACCCATTCCGGGAGAAGAAGGGCCAAATTCTGTAAGTGGCGCAAAGACTCTACCATCCGTCGAAAATCATTCGCCGAGGCGAAAGTTGCTTTGTGCAGTCGAAGGTGCGTTAGATGTACGAAACGCCGCATGGTAACACGGAAGAATGTTGGCATGTAGATGAGTCCGCCGCACAGCGTGAGAATGGGGAGTCGTGGTAGGATGTCGTAGACCACCAGTGGCACAAGATGAAACCGCGGGACCTCGAGGTCTTCTCCATCTATGCTGAGTGACTCCACATCACTCTGAAGACGTGGTATCCTCTGGAACAAGGTGCGCATGTCGGCGAAACTCCTGGTCCCCGCGTTCGACGCCCGCACGCTCATGACGCGCATGAGGTGCAGCTGGCTGCGAGGTCGCCAAGCGCGACATGTCAGCGCACACGCCCCAAGTGTCGCGTGCACGTCGTAGTCCCATGTTCGATCGCCAGAGTAGGTGGTGGAAACCTCGTCCCAACGAACGGCGACGAAATCAATGATAGTCTCACAGACTTCCGTCGGTATAAGTCGCTTGACCCCAGAGGGCATCACCACCCTAGTTCGAGGACATTTGTCAGCCAGCAAGAAGTTAAACCAGACAAATAGCGCTCACGATGCCTGTAGGTAACGCGATTTCGTCGTACCCGTGCGAGTTAACTTCTCAGACATCTCGAGATGTAAGGGGAGCGGGCGACGACGACCCCCATCGAAGGATCATATACCGCAGTCAGGCGCCCGGAGACTCGCACCATGGCCCTGGCAGTTCCTGGGCACTGTCAAAGCGAGTAACGCTCAGCCACCAACATCCATGAGAAAGGCAGCTGATAGGACCGATGTGGTGCGGCGGGAAACGTATCTAAGCGCATCTATCACAACTGCAGTATCCACCGGAAAGAGCACAAAGTACTTAGTACTTACCTCGGGTCCCGAGAATAACGTTCGGTCGAACAGCAGAGGACACATAGAGGCGATAAATTCACGGTACAGTGCGACTGCTGAGCTAGGGTGACGAGACGCACTTTTCTCGTGGCCTTGCGCACCGACAGGACTCACGCAACCTTCTCCCGAGCAGAACATGATACCCTCGATGCACCCCTGGCGGTCCATGATGCCAATGACATCCTTGTTCACCAGAGTTCCAGCTGCAAGATGAAGTTGAAACGATGCGCGTGTATGTTTCAATTGCGTACTCACAATACTGTCATGTAAAAAAAGCCGCTAGAGAGAGGAGCGGATATTCACAAGATCGTTGGGCTCTTGAATCACGATCAGTGCATATTTAAGATTACGTAAGCAGTTCCAGTCACTTCACATTATTCCCAGTCGTTTTATAACTTCTACCCAGCATCGGCTAGCCCTGGTTTTTGTCGATGCTGAGCACTGAGTGATGAACGCTAATTGCAGGGCCCACGGCTACTGTATATTCAGCAGACGTCCAGTTGCGTGGCGAGCAAATGCTGTTAGCGCGGTTCAGTGCTGTATGCATCGCTGCTGGGGCTCTTGCTACTTGTCTTTTTATTATTTCTAAATAGACACCCTGCTACCAATAGACTGTATACATATGGGTACTGGTCTTTTATCACGCAAACCAACTTGGCCGCATCTTCTGACGTACTTCACGCACAAAAGAAATACAGAATAACACAGATACATCCCATCTTTCCCGACACTCTAGCGAGCATAGAGAGAAAAAGGGTTTTACAGATATAGCGCGACCGGCGAGTTGGAACTGGTCAAGACAGCCGTGCCGAGCTCCTCGCGCTCCGAGGGCGTCCACGCGACGCTGCCCTCAGTGGACCCGCGGCGAATCGTGCGGAGCTCGAGGATACGCTTGCGGTCCTTGCCAGCGGGGTCCTCCTCGTCCTCGTTGAGCTGCTGGACGGTCGTCGGGAACCACGCGCCCGTGTGNAGCGAGAAGCTGCCTTCGTACGTTGGGTCGAGCGTGAGGCGCGCGGGCGAGTTGGACGTGTGGACGTCGACGTGCAGCACGGAGTCGATGGGCGCGGCGTCGAACTTCACGTCGACAGGGCTGTTGGACGACCGGGCGACGACATTGAACTTGCCGCCGGTATTGCCCTTCGTCTCGGCGACCAAGGAGACGTTGGAATGGATGTAGCTGCAGAATGCATCAGCGCTGAGGGGAGGTAGTGTACGTGGTTGCGTACCCGTTGCTGGTTTGCATAGAGACTTCTGTGACCTGGCCTTCGCCGCTGTTGAATAGAGTGACGTTCGCAACAATCGGCGCATTGTGAGACTCCAACTGGAGAGAGTCGTGGACGGAGAAGTTGCCGAAGATGACACTGTTGGACGTCTTCAAATTCGCAACATCAGCGGCGATGGACTAAGATAGTAATTTTGAGTGTCGAGTGGAGTCGCATTTTAACGAGCTTACCTCTGCCTTGATGCCAGTGTTCGACGTGTGAAGCAAGAGCGACTTGAAGTAAACAGAGTTGCTGAGATCAGAAACCGTGTGGAAAAACAGCGGCATGTCGGTCCTGAAATCGCTGATCTTTAGAAGCGACGATGAGGAGACAGGGAGGTGGACTTGAACGATAAAGGCAGGCCCATGGGAGTGGTGACGACGGTGCGGATGTCTCGGGGGTGTCTACACGTGAGGGGCATTAAGGATGCTGATAAATGGAGAGTACAACAAAAGTGTACTTACGAAGATTCCGACGCCGTTGTGGCCTTCCTCTGGCTGGAGCAAGCAGACTTTGGCCAAGTCGAGGTCTTCCTCGTGATCGTAGACAAAGGTGATATCGACTTTGATAGACTTCGCATCGACGTTGCCGTCATCCGCGATGTTTAGGAGACCATGTGACATGCTGCCCTTGCTTATAAAGTACAGCACGTCCGAATCGACAGGGAGATTCACTGAAGCCTGAACGGCGTAGTGATGGTCGTAGTTGCCGCCCTCAATGATGGAGTTGGGCCACTCAAAGTGGGGGACGGCGTCTCTTGAAACCCACTGAGCAACGCGAGTACACTCCTGCGGAACCAGGAGTGCCTCAGCAGAGAAGTCGTGACTCCAGCCGATCTATAGTCATTGAATTATCAGAGAAGGTGCTACCCCGGCACAAGACTGTACTCACCGCGCGCGAAACATGACCCACGCCACGAACCAAAGCCGGGATGAGCAGAGCGACAACGACGAGCAACATCAACGCGTGGACTGCCCGGGCGAAGAGCATCCTCGCCCTCGATCTGTGTTGTGGGACGATGTCTGCTGGGTAGTATTGCTGCATAGTGTTATATCCTGGATAGACTGCGGCTTGGCCAGGAAGCAAAGGTACAGAGCCCTTCTCGTCGCCATATTGGGGGATTGAGGGCGGAGCATAGCCCGGCAAAGAGGAGTGAACTGGGGTAGGTTCAGAGTTCATCGTGAGGCTATACAGTATGGAGGTGCTGGAGGGTGCTCTTCGCAAAGATCCAGAGGGACATTTGTATTCCTGACGTCGCTGCGCACGTCAGGGGTGCAGGTAGATTAGTGTCAAGTACGGGCCATGCGTTCGTGACTGTGGAACTGCGTACAGCTGCGGGCGCTCAACGTGACGGTCAGACTTACGGGATAGCGCGTTGTGCGCTTATCTAGCGATCATGTACAGTCAGCGTCGAGCTGAACGAGCTCATGGTCTTCCACCACCAAATCATGTTCTTTTCGTGCCTGCTGACTCGCGAGCCGTTGTGGATAACCAAACTGTAGAGCTGGTTCAACATACTTACTTATACTCTCTCAACATCTACCTATCACTCCGTCGCCATAGCATTGCGAGGGTAACCTCGGAGTAACCACCAGACAGTTCAGAGTACACTCAGGTAGACAGGTGTGTATGTTCAGCTGCAGGCAGAGTAATGACGACACTCATGTCGTTGCATGATCCCCGTTGTCACACAAAATTCTTCGCCGCACCAAAGTCAGATTCACCTGGGAGTTGCAAAGTGGCAATTCTGCTTCCTGAGTAACAGGAATATGCTCTAGAACGTGCGTTGTACAAACAAATTTATTCCGAGACTTTGCACCGGATGCTACGGTTGTCAAGATGACCTAGCGAGCGACGACCATGGGTCTTGGGCCGCGACGCTGCAGGGATATCCAGGCTTGTTACGGTGCCAATGCGTTGTGACAGCAAGCGGTGATTGGACACGGCCCAGGGATGGGGGCGCGCGGGGGATGCGGTTCACGGTCGCGAGTGGGCTCGAAGGTGCGCAGGAGCCGCAGTGGGAACCGTCGAGAAGGATCTGAATAGTGCAGCTGCAGGGTGGGAGAGCACAGCGGACAGCGATCATTGCCATCAGCGGCAGCCACGCGCGAAAGTGGAGCTCGTTCACGTGGCGTTGAGGAGAAGTCATTTCGCTTCGTCTCTCTGTCTTGGCCCTTTGTCTGCGCTCGCTGGCTCGATACCCCCCCATCCTTGTCCTCGTCCTCCGACGGACAGATCACATTCATTTCCCCCACACACTCCTTCGTCTGACTACTCTTATAACAGGACATTTACATCACTATGCACGCGGATAGTTCCGCCAAGAGGCATCGAGCTGTCGCTCTGCAACGCTTGAACGCACGCGAACCCGCTCTCATCAACTTGCCCATCCCGATACCCTCAGACATCCCTATCCTCAGTCCTATTATAGACACTCTGGTTGCTGGCATACCGCTCACCAAGCTATTCGACCCGTCGGCAACGCTTCCCCCTCTCATCTCGCTCCCAACGCTCTCCGTCCCGCTCCCAACGCTCTCCATCCCGCTCCCAACGCTCTCCATCCCGCTCCCAACGCTCTCTATCCCACTTCCAACGCTGTCTATCCCATTGTTGACATTCCCCACGACGTCTGCAGAGGCACCACCCACCTCTACGTCCCCTTCCACACCTGTGAGTACACCCACTCCTGTTGCCACCGTCCCTGTCGTAACCAACCTGCCTTCTGCCACTCCTACCCCGCAACCGACGTCTTCTCCACATGCACCTGACACGCCTACACAAAACCCCACTGCCGCTACGCCTGAACCTCAATCTCCGGACACACCTGCTTCGACCCCTGTGCAAACCCAGCCCTCCACGCCGAATACGAACAATGGTGGCGGCAACAACACCCAAAATTCGTCTGGAGGCTCATCTAATAACGGAGACAGTGGTAGTCATCCTACATCCCCCGCGTCTGCAGGTAGCGACGCACCACCCACCGGACATACGTCCTTGGCTGCTTCACCTACCGCATCTGTGCCATCTGGAGAAACTGGCGCATCTTCGTCGGACAGCAGTGCTGCAGGGGCCTCGAGCTCAGGCACTGGGATCTCTCTGCTACCAACCGCGACTGTCCTCGATGGTACTACCATAGTCTCTGTCACCCTTACGGACGGCCAAGCAATCCCTGTACCTACACAAAAGGCAGTGGCTAACGCTGGCAGTGTGCCTGCGTCGGGCTCAAGTATCGCTGCTCATTTTACTGCTACATCCTCAACGATAACCTACTCTGCTGCCGGCTCGCTTTCCACCGGTGCAAGTGGTGGTGCTGGCGATGGCAACAGCGGAGACGGTTCGGATGGCGGACAGGACGGCGGCAAGGGGAGTGGCGCGGGTGCGGGCAATTCCGCTCATCACGGCCTTTCTACGGCTGTTATCGCTGTACTTGCCGTGGTTGGAGCTCTATTACTGCTCGCCCTCATCGTGTTCACCTGTCGGCGCTGTTCAATCGCCAAACGTCTCTCGCGCCGCAGACGTTGGTACGGCGGGAAGTCGATTTACGGCGCTGTTAGCAGCTCCGGCTACTTCAGGCAGAACCCGTCGCCCTCGGTACGCAGCAGCTTTGGGACGACCTATGAGCGTAACGCCGACCCATTTTCTATGGACCCGGTACCGCTCACGCGCGATTGGCCGCTCTACCACTCGCCGGAGATGTCACAAAGCTCCAGCATGTCGGTTGCAGCTCCCTCCACCGCTGCGACGATCCACACGCTTCCATCACCTACTCTTCGCAATGGGGACCGCTCAAGCGTCGCGAGTTATGACAGCGCTCTCACCGTGCCGCACTCGGATGAGAGCGGCACACACGAAGGCCAGGTGCTCCTCGTCCCCGCGCACATGGCCGCGACCGGCGGGCCGCTGACCCCAGACCTGCCCACACCCCTCTCGGTGCGCCCGTTCTCGCCTAGCGAGCGCTGGTCTTTCCCCAAACCGCCATCCCTGACGTCCGCTGGATACAGCGGCGTGGTGGCCTTCCAGCCGCCGCGGCGAACGATCAGCACGTCGCCCGCGTCGTTCACAACGCACTTCACCTCCCTCGAGGCGGAGAACCCGTTCGGGGACGCGGCGGCGGTCGACAGCGCGGACGGCCACACGACGGCGGAGACGTTCGTCACCGCGGACACGGACGCTGCGGCGCACTTCCGCGCGGTCGAGACCGTGCGCCGCGCGTACGTGCCTGTGCGGGCGGACGAGCTCGCCCTCGCGCCCGGCGAGAGCGTGCGCGTGATGCGGCGGTTCGACGATGGCTGGGCGTACGCGGAGAACCTGAGCCGCGGCAGCCGGGGCCTTTTCCCGATCGACTGTCTGCGCATGGCGGACCAGGACCTGGACACGTTCCTTGCGGAAAAACGGCTCGGTGCGTACGCTGGCGTTCAGCCGCAGTCGGCTGTGCTTGTGCACAACATGATTTAATCGTTGGTATCTCGCTTGGGTATGCATTGTACGTGTGAGGTTTAGTCTTGTAATGCGTTTTTCGCTGACGCACGTTTTCCCCAGTTGCGACTCTCGATCCCTCCGAGATGGGGAAGCGATATTTATACTTTTGTATAATTGTCGTGACGTACACTGTTGTGTGTGAAGCTGCTGATCATCTTTGTATATCGATATGCGCTGTTCCCATTAGGTCCTGACAGTGTATTATGCTGCCAGTGTACTGTTTTAAGTGCTGCTTACATCTTTAAATTTGGTTTTTCTTGTTCGATAATATTGCTGTTCTATCTTCGTGTTACATACCCCTTACATCTGCTTCTTTTGCTCTATATACACTTTTACCGATAGCCTACTACCCCATTGTACACTTTCGCACCCCACACCACCTCGTCTTCCCTCGGGATATGCGCCCCTAAACGCATGTGTAATTGTGCCAAGCAGCCTGTGTCCATCCCACAGCGCAACACCATCTGCATAGATGCATGACGTCTCACACCCCTGTATGTCGAGCAATGTTGATGGACGCCACAAAGGTGTACTAGAGGATCGATCGAGATCGGAGTTCTGACATCGGGCGCGGCGTCGGGATGGCGGTTTCCTCGCCAGCCCCCACGCGTAGAGGCCGGGTGCCTTGGTGTGGGCTACTTACGCACCATGGCAGTGAGGTGTACCCATGGTCCCGACAATGACCTTTATGGCCGTATACATTTCTGGTTGCCTCAGCTCATTCCTCACCATCATCTGGGCGCTTGCAAGATGACAAGTCCGCGCCGCTATCAGGTACTAGCCTGAGAGTACCTGGAAGCAAGGAGCCGTGCCAGGATATCATGTGCTACCCTGATGCCAAAGTGTGTTACTGGTCGGCGCAAGTTTACAGGGAAACATCTCCGACGACGTGTCCATTGCTGGACCGGGTCTTCCAAGACACACCGTGAAGTGCGTGTGATTATCTTTGCTGTACTGAATACGCAGGATTGAAATACTGATGCTATAAAGCGGACTATTTGAATGCACGATAGCCCTTAATCATCAAACCTTGCTCCCCACTGTCACAACTTCATCTCGTGCGCGACAGCAGGTTGATTTGATACTTGAGGTGGACTTGTGGATAGACTAAGCGAACAACATGCAATGCGCCCCCCTGATCTGCCAGTCCATCTTCCTCACCATAGACGCTAGCAGAAGCCTTCCAGAGAACTTTTTCGACGATGCGTCCATCCACCACCGGCCTTTGAGGGAGACTTGAAGGAGATGCGGAGGTGCGCACCATCAGCTGTTTCTATCGCGTTTGATCAATGAATATGAATACATCTCGTGCATCAGTGTTGTACGGTCTGCTCTCGCTCTGGAGAAACATGTAGCGCCTCTTTGCGCCTTGCACGAGTAAGTACTCGTCAGTGCTATCCCGATGGCAGGTCGGCCCGCGCCGTTATAGGCCTCAGAGATCCAAACTATAGCAAACGGTCATGCAGCTCAATTCCAATATCCTACCGCGATGAATCAGCGCATCTAGTCTTATGTCTGAGCCTGATGAACAGCTCCGCAAAATGGACTTCCGCCTCTCGATGCTCCGGTCCCTCAGGTCTCCCACGTTCATGACGTGGCCTAATTCGGGGCTGCTTCGCCCACAGGCTGCCCAACTCGCTGATGTACTGTCGTTACACGATGAGGTCGCCGCGTGCATGGGGGTTCTAAAGGTACAGCATAGCGTTTGGAATGCGATGCACGATTAGACGGAGCCAAGCGAGCAGAAGGTGTAGGAAACTGCAACGATCACTGGATCATCATCTCCCTTGTGGCACCTCTGGGTGCTCTCATGACGATCTCATTGGTGCGTCTGATCACCCGCGTTCCATAAAACTAATTGGCTTTGATCTGATTGCGCCTATCCAGCTTAAAGACTCTCCACAAGTCAGAGCGTATGTCTGGGGCTCTTTTCCCGCATGCTTGCCTGCGACCACCATGCCTGGCCCAGACATCCCGCTCGACAAGGCCTACCTGTCCGCCATCTGGCTTGAGACGCTGTTCTATGGTGCGTCGCCCCTTTCACGGCCTGAAGCAGGGCTACGCGCTGACGCTTGGCGTCCGACGGATAGGCATGAACTTCGTCTTGTACGGGGCATGTCTGACCATGCTCACCATTCGCCGGCGGACACCCAAGGTCAACAAGCTGCTCGTCGCCATTGCCACCGTAATGTTTGCGTTCTCGACCGCCCACGTCTCGCTGGGTTTCCAGCGGCTCATCGAGGGCTTCATCGTGCTGCGCGACAAGCCAGGCGGCCCGGGGGCGTTTTTCTCTGACGTCTCCATCCCTGCCAACGTCGTCAAGGTCGGGATCCATACCGTAAATGTACGCGCCCAGTGTCTGCTGAATTGTACTTCTGAGGCTAACATCCCGCCTGCCCTGATTCCAGTCTATCATTGGCGACAGCGTGGTGGTACGCCGGGCGGTGCAGTTGCTGTGCGTCCTGCGGTAGTCTCACAATATGGACGCAGGTCTGGCGGTGCTGGCTCGTGTGGAGCCGCGACTGGAAGATGTGCGTCGTGCCCATCCTCCTTGTCATCGCGTCGGCGAGTAAGTGCGCCGCTCATTCGTCGGGACAGCCTCACTGACGGCGCTTTGTCCCCCCTCTCCCCCGGTGCCCCGTAGTCTGCGGCTTCGCGCAGACGGTGTACTTTGCGCGCGCAAAGAAGCTGCACAGCGCGTTCGCGCACATCCTGCAAGTCTGGAACGGCTCGCTATTCAGCATATCGCTGGCGACGAACGTCACCGTGTCGTTGCTGATCGCGCTGAGGGTGTGGTGAGGGAGATCTTGTCGCGCGCATGCCCGGTCCCCTCCTGATCCACGTCGACCAGGTACATGTTCCGCGATGGGGGCGGGTCAACGAGTTTCCGGTACTGGCGCGTGCTGGTCATCATCATCGAGTCGGGCATGGTGTACTCGGTCGCGCTCGTGTGCGAGATCACGCTTTACTTCCTGAAGTCAAACGCGTTCTACATCGTGTACGACCCCATCGCGCAACTCACGGTGAGCACCCTGTGCGACGCATCCGCGATCCCTCGCTGACGCGACGACGTTAGGCGATCACCCCGACGCTCATCATCATCCTCGCCGCGCTGCAGCTCACGTCCAACGACGTGCACTCGCGCCTCACGCGCAGCCGCCATGGGAACATTTTCAAAGCGCGTGCCATCGATGGCAGTACACCCGTCCCCCTCGATACCATCCACTTTGCTGCGAACGATGCCGCGCCCAAGTCCACGGGTTTCTCGGACTCGGACATGTCGAGCAACCCCGCCGATTTTGCCTTCGCAACGAGCAAGCCTGAGGGCCATATATCGTTTGCGTAGGATCGCGTGCTGCGTCTGCACTTATCATAATTTATAATATCATCGTCTTGTATATATTAATACGCATGTTGTCACACCCGAGCAATCCGATCCTCAATAGTTGGTAGACGATGCGACTGAGCGACATATGATACACCGTGGAGGTATAATCCCGGGGAACGATGGCTTTTAGACGATGCGCATCTTGCGCAACTCCTGGATCTGGTCAGCAGTGTACCCGAGCTCGTGCAGCACTTCGTCCGTGTGCTGGGACAGGTATGGCGGGGGACGAGTCACCGGCATGCGCTTGCCGTTGTAAGTGACCGCGGGCGCGACGAGCTTGACCTTGCCAGCGCGGGGGTGCTACATAGTGTCTCAGCAATGCTAGAGGCGTAGTGTAAACCCGACACTCACGTCGACTTCAACGGTGACTCCACGAGCGACGGCTTGCGGGTGTTCGAATGTCTGCTTGATGTTGTTGATGGGGCCGAACGGCACGCTAAATGCAGTGTCAGCGACGTCATTGGCATGTAGAGTTTATTTTATGAGGCTTACCCGAGGCCTTCAAACTCCTTGAGCCAATGATCCCGCTCGTACTGCATCAGTGCGTCCGTGATGATCCTCACGAGCTCAGCTCGATTGGCGACACGGGCAACGTTCGTGCTGAACCGGGGGTCGGAAGAGAGATCGGGACGTTTGAGAATCTTGGAAGCGAGCAGCCCAAACTACACAGTATATAGTGAGTCATTATGGATAGCAAGACAAGCGGAGCGGGCACACCTGTCGGTCGTTACCTGCGCCCACCATAAGGAAGCCGTCCTTGCAAGGGAATACTTGGTACGGGACAATAGATGGGTGCGACGTGCCATGGCGCCCTGCTTCTTGTCCCGCTACGAGGTAGTTGGAAGCAATATTCGCGAGTCCAGCTATCTGTAATACAGTATTAGATGCCACTCCGAGTTCTTTACCGGGAGGCGCACCTGCGATTCAAAGAGGTTGCAGTCAATCCAGACGCCCTTGCCCGTCTGCTGTCGGGACAGGAGAGCAGCCATGATCGCACCGTGCGTGTACAAGCCAGTTGCAACGTCCGTAGCAGCAACGCCTACTTTACATGGCGGGCCGTTGGGTTCACCTGTGCTGTTTGGGTTTGAGACTCGCATATAGCCGCAAAGCAGACGACGTACATGTGCATGAGTCCGGCCTCTCCTTCAATGATGACATCGTAACCTGCCGCTTTCGCATATGGGCCGGTCTGTCCGTAGCCTGTAATACTCGCATAGATCAGGCGAGGATTGATCTTCTGGCAGTCCTCCCAGCCGAGCCCCATGGTCGCGAGCTTTCCAGATATGTAATTCTCAACGAGGACATCTGCCTGAGAAATGAGTTTGTGCAGAATTGCGAGCCCCTCTGGCTGCTTGAAGTTCACGGTTATGGAACGTTTGTTGCGGTTCACCGCGAGAAAGTATGCGGATTCGGCTGGCAGTGATGGTACAGGGGCATCCTCAGACTTAGGTGCAGACGGTGGACTCCATGACCCTGCGATTCTTGAGTCGAGTGCGCATACCAGCAGAGCAGAACGGATACAGACTAGTGTCGTCCCCCCGGGTGACCTCTTCGATTTTGATGACGTCCGCACCCAAGTCTGCAAGCAACATCGTCGCTGTCGGACCTGCCAACACCCGCGTTAAATCGACAATTTTCACGCCTTTCAAAGGCGGCGGAATGCCTGGTGCCCCACTGTGGGACGCGGTGCTGGTCTGGTAATGGGCTCTCAAGGAATTTGGCCTGGAAAGGAGGCTGCTACATGGGAGTCTGCTCGGCCGCGGGAGGCTGATACGCAGGAGAGACATCTTGGGACGTGTATAATGGTGGCGAAGAAGAGAGACGCGATGAGCGCGACATTGAGCTCACCGGCTCACGAGATGAGCGCAAGAGGCACCTGAATATTCCCTGGATTCGGCCAACATTCGGCCGACCCTGACTTTCGCCCGGATAGTGTCCGGATCAGGTCGCGAGTTTTGGCAGGCTTGGTCGACGTAATTCCACCTTGCTCAGAGGCTCTCCTCACGACCACCACCTGCTCCCTATCCACCCGTCCCTCGACGTCGACCTCACAGAGCTGCTGGTCGTCTGCTCGAGCCGCAACGATGCTGTCAAGACACGCGCGCGCCCTCAGGCGTTTCCCAAACGTCTCGCTACGCAGCGCGACGCCAGTTCACCGAACGCTCGCGACACCCGCGAAGCCACCATCCCCCAACGACCCCTTTGCTAACGGCACAAACACCTA
Source organism: Phlebiopsis gigantea 11061_1 CR5-6 (assembly GCA_000832265.1). Taxonomy (NCBI): domain Eukaryota; kingdom Fungi; phylum Basidiomycota; class Agaricomycetes; order Polyporales; family Phanerochaetaceae; genus Phlebiopsis; species Phlebiopsis gigantea. The sequence goes on along the minus strand of KN840472.1, from coordinate 20,861 downwards.
CTATGTCGAGGAGATGTATAGGCTTTGGAGGCAGGATCCCAAGTCTGTTCACGTCTCCTGGGACGTGTACTTTACTGGCATGGACAAGAAGGGCCTTACCAGCCCACAAGCGTTCCAGCCACCACCGGATGTTGTACCCATGCCCTCAGGAGGCGCACCGTCTCTTCATGGGGCCTCTGGCGGCGAGCTTGACGATCACTTGAAGGTGGGTTCTAATTTTACTTGCGTTTCACCGGAGGAGGACGGCGAGGGTTGCGGTCGTGTACCTAAACGCCGACGCCAGTTCGTGTGTGGTGGTTTCTCGGTTCCCTGTCATTCTTGGCTATAGACAGGATCTTGATGTTAAGCAGCTATAAAGCCGGGCAGCTAGATTATGTTTGTCGCGCCGCAATTCCCCCTTCCTCGACCCCGTAATGTTCCTCGAGCTAGTGCAACAACAACGTTTGCAGCATGACGTCCTCTTTCTCATCCGTTACAGTCGATTCTTTGCTAACCTTTTCGCGTCCCATAGGTGCAACTCTTAGTTCGTGCCTACCAAGTTCGTGGCCATCACGTCGCCGACCTCGACCCACTGGGCATCATGGACCCCGATCTGAGCGAGCATGCCCCTCCCGAGCTGGAGCTCAGCCACTTCGGATTTACCGAGCGCGACCTCGAGAAACAGATCACTCTTGGACCCGGTATTCTGCCGCACTTTGCGACGGAGGAATCCAAGACCATGTCGCTCGGCGAGGTCATCAAAGTCTGCAAGCGCATCTACTGTGAGTACACTCTCCTCCGTGTGCACTTCGTAAGCATGCTGAAGGGCTATCGCGACTAAGGTGGCGCTGTCGGTATTCAATATATCCACATCCCCGACAAAGAGCAGTGCGACTGGATCCGTGAGCGGGTCGAGATTCCGAAGCCGTGGAATTACACCGTCGACGAGAAGCGTATGGTTCTCGACCGGCTCATCTGGTCCGAGCTCTTCGAAAAGTTCGTCGCCAGCAAGTACCCCAATGAGAAGCGTTTCGGTCTCGAGGGTTGTGAGGCCCTTATCCCTGGTATGAAGGCTCTCATTGACCGCTCTGTCGACCACGGCGTCAAGCACGTCACCATCGGTATGCCTCATCGTGGACGTCTCAACGTACTTGCCAATGTTATCCGGAAACCCATTGAAGCTATTCTCAACGAGTTCTCTGGCACTCCTGACGACGAGATGTTCCATGCCGGAGACGTGAAGTACCACTTGGGTGCCAACTATGTCCGCCCCACGCCATCCGGCAAGAAGGTCGCGTTGTCGCTGGTTGCCAATCCCTCTCACTTGGAAGCTGAGGACCCTGTTGTACTCGGAAAGACTCGTGCCTTGCAGCACCTGGAGAACGATGAGCAAGCACATAACGCCGCTATGGGTGTTCTCCTCCACGGCGATGCTGCTTTCGCCGGTCAAGGCGTTGTGTACGAGACCACAGGCTTCCACAACCTGCCCAACTACGGTACCGGAGGCACTATTCACCTCATCGTGAACAACCAGATTGGCTTCACCACCGACCCACGTTTCTCTCGCTCCACTCCTTACCCCTCCGATATTGCCAAGGCTATTGATGCCCCCATCTTCCACGTCAACGGCGACAATGTCGAGGCTGTGAACTTCGTCTGCCAACTGGCGGCCGACTACCGCGCCAAGTGGAAGAAGGATGTCGTCATCGACATTGTCTGCTACCGTCGCCACGGTCACAACGAGACCGACCAGCCCAGCTTCACTCAGCCTCGTATGTACAAAGCCATCGCGAAGCAGCCGACGCCCTTGACCAAGTACGCCAAGTTCCTTGTTGACCGCGGTACCTTCACCGAGCAAGAGATTGAGGAGCATAAGAAGTGGGTCTGGGGCATGCTCGAGCAGGCCGCTGTTAAGGCCAAGGACTACGTTCCTACAAGCAAAGAGTGGCTCTCCGCTTCGTGGCCTGGCTTCCCTTCACCCAAGCAGCTTGCGGAGGAGACATTGCCCACTCGCCCCACAGGTACTGATGAGGACATCCTGAAGCGCATCGGAAAGGTTATCTCTTCTTTCCCTCCTGGCTTCACTCCCCACCGCAACCTCGCTCGTATCCTGACCACCCGTGGCAAGACCATCGAAGAGGGCACCAACATCGATTGGGCCACCGCCGAAGCGCTCGCCTTCGGCTCTCTAGCGCTCGAGAAGATCCACGTCCGTCTCTCCGGTCAGGATGTCGAACGTGGTACGTTCTCGCAACGGCACGCTGTCGTGCACGACCAAGAAAATGAGCAGCAGTACGTCCCGCTCAACGATCTCGGCTCAAACCAGGCCCGCTTCGTTGTCTGCAATTCCTCACTCTCCGAGTTCGGTTGCCTCGGCTTCGAGCTAGGATACTCGCTCGTCTCACCCGACAACCTCACCATCTGGGAGGCGCAGTTCGGTGACTTCGCGAACAACGCGCAGTGTATCATCGACCAGTTCATCGCGTCCGGCGAGCGCAAGTGGCTCCAGCGCACTGGACTGGTAGTGAACTTGCCCCACGGCTACGACGGACAAGGTCCCGAGCACTCGTCTGGCCGTCTTGAACGGTTCCTCCAGCTCTGTGACGACCACCCACACGTCTTCCCCACACCGGAGAAGGTTGAGCGCCAGCACCAAGACTGCAATATGCAAGTCGTCTACCCAACGTGAGTTTCGCATGAGTCTTTTGCGAAGCCACGCACTGATAATTTCTGCTAGGACCCCCGCTAACTACGTATGATACACATTTGCTATTGACAATATTTTCATTTCTAACCGCGTATTCTCTAGTACCACGTCCTCCGCCGTCAAATTCACCGTGACTTCCGCAAGCCGGTGCGTGTTGCCTCTAATCCTTGACCATTCTTGATAGCTTACTTGTTCTATTGTTAGCTCATTGTTTTCTTCTCGAAAGCCCTTCTCCGTCATCCTAAGGCAAGGTCCGACCTATCTGAGATGACGGGCGAGACCCACTTCCAGCGCTACATCCCGGATCCTCATCCCGAGAACTTGGTCGAGCCCGAGAAGATCAGGAAACACATATTGTGCACCGGTACGTGGCGCCCATACTCAGGCACGTTGCTCGTGAACTTGACTCCGCTGTTTAGGTCAAGTCTACCAAACCCTCCTTGCGGAGCGTGACGAAAAGGGCTACAACGACGTTGTTGTCTCCCGTATCGAGCAGATTTCGCCGTTCCCCTACGATCTCGTAAGCGCCACCACCTGCACTAGGACATAAATATGAACTGACAATCTGGTCAGCTCACGCCTCACCTCGACAAATATCCCAACGCCGAGATTCTGTGGTGCCAGGAAGAGCCACTCAACAACGGTGCTTGGACATACGTCGCTCCCCGCATCCAAACCGCCGCCAACGAGACGGAACACCACAAGGGCAAGCGGCCACAACTCGCCAGCCGTCCGCCTACTAGCTCCGTCGCCACTGGTAGCAAGGTAACCTTCATGATACTCTCATACATCCGTTTATTTATTAATACACGATCACCAGGCTGCACACAAGAAGCAGATCGAGGATTTCCTTGCCCAAGCATTTGGCCAATAGACGAATGCCACACATCTCATCCTGCATGTACCTTACTCTGTTTCGCATATCGGTTGTTTTTGACTCGCATTATAATAATCACAATGCTCTGTTCACTCTCGATGGACGCATAACCGAGACTTGCTGCCTACAGCCCAGTACACATTTACATATTTCAGGCGTTTGAGATGTTACATATGTAATGTATCGCGTGGAGCGACCATTAGTGCGTTTGACTCGACTCGGACGAAATCATATGCCAGAATGGCGAAGGTGAGCTGTCACGGAATTGAGGCAGAGAAGCACACTGATGGGCAGCTCGTGAGAAGCACTTACGTAAGATGCGATCAATGAGTCGAACTTGAAGTTGTCGAACTTCACTGCGCTACACCGCTGCGACCTGCTCTGACTTGTGACAAGTTTCAGAGCTACGTTCGAACTTCGACCAGTGCTAGAGTCAGCACGGAATTTACTGCACTATGACACGAACAAAGCGCCGAACCATTACATCCGTCCCTCGCTAGAAATATTAATGCGACTCGGAGTCGTTGTACAAGCATTGCTCTTCGAGGTGAAGTCGTATTATGTACTGTATATTTGACATAGATTCTTATCGTCCATTGCCGCGCTACCTTGTCAGCTCATGGCAGTCATATAGCAGGGCCACAGATAGCACCCCCGGGCGGGCTGGCACCGACAACATTTGGTCCCGCCAGCGCCATCTGACACATTGCGAAAATCTTCAAAATGATTGCCACCTGCTGGTCTACGCTCGACTTCGGTTTCACTTTCACAGTCAGTAATAGAACACTTTTCGAGCCCGGTATCGGATGCATCCGACTCGGTGCAGCCAAGTCATCAATGTATCACCGCTCGGACACCAGGACCCCTACCTGTCTCCCCTTCGGAGGACATGCATCCGTATCGTGGCGCTCGGTGTACATTTGCTTCTTGCCGACCATCCTTTATGTTCGTGGACGTATAGGCGAGACAGTGTACCGTGGTCGTATCGGAAACGCTTCAGGTCGGCTTCGAGTTCTTCATATCGGCATTTACAGCTGCTTGCGGAACGTTAGATCGCCCGCCCAGGAATTTTCCCCCTTGATATTTTTTGCTCTGGAGGCAATTGGGGCGGTACAAAAAGTGGGGCCTGGCGCTACTGTATCGCCCACTACGCTCTCTCGTGTTGCGACTTTACGAGTTGCGCCTTGTGCTTTATGCGGCGGCCTGCCCCGGCAGACTATTCGGACCCCTGGGGTACCAATGCATGAGGCGGGCAACTAGTACTCAGATCTGAGCGCTGAGCACCGAGTCGTCGACGGTTCTACCTGCCATGCTCAGGGGCCCGGGCGCCCTAGAGCGTCAAGCTGGCCTCCTCACTGCCCACTACTCCGAGGACAAAGAAATATCAAAGGACGAATTCCTGGGCGGTCTAATGTTTCGCAACCAGCTGTAGCCATGTGTACATCCGATCGAGTACGTACTCGCAGTCGCGCTCTTAAACTGTGGGCTGTCTGGTGTACCCAGCCATCCTCCTCACACTCCTCTTTACAACCACTAGACCGCCTACTCCTCATGTCTGTCAGCAAGCTTGCTACATTGTCTGATGTCGCTTCGAAAACCTTCGACTATATCGTCGTCGGTGGCGGAACAGCCGGTCTCGTCCTCGCCAATCGACTCAGCGAGGATCCTAGAAACTCTGTGCTTGTCCTCGAGGCCGGGAACGCCCACCTCAACGATCAAAATATCTGTGAATAAAACGTCGTCATTCAAATATTGCCTTGTTTAACGGCGGGCCACAGACCTTCCAACCAGCTATGGTAAAACCCATGGTAACATGGAGTACGACTGGGGTTTTGAGACGGTAAGCTGCATCATTACCTAAGCTTGCGCAGGTGAATGGTGAACCAACGAACATTATAGGTCCCCCAAAAGTTCTCCGAAGACGTGAAGTACTACTGGGCTCGGTTGGTCAATTCTGATGGCACTACTAGACACCAAGGGCTAACGCCTATTCTACAGCGGGAAAGGGCTAGGTGGATCGTCTGCTACGAACTTCTTCTGCTGGGGACGTCCCGCCAAGGAAGACATTGATGGTCAGTATATTACATGCCATTATTCTATATGTGATGACCTGTTGACCAAAATTCTTCAGCTTGGGAGAAACTAGGTAACCCTGGCTGGAATTGGAAAAACTTCCTCAAATATTCTAGGAAATCAGAGAAGTGCGTAGCGTCCGTGCCGCGTCTGTATACCTGTGGCTCATAACCGTAGGTTCGTCCCCCCCAACGACAAACTTGTCCAGGAAGAGCGATTCACGTATGACATGAGTGTACACGGTACTGATGGGCCAGTTACTGTCGCGTACCCCACTCTGCTCGGCGGATACGACACGATTGTCCAGGACACATTAGAAGGCGGCTTCGGATTTCCACGTGTGCTTGAACCGGTACGTCCGAGCCAATCACAAGTGCACGAAACATGGTTGACGAAGACCACCGTGCAGGCAAGTGGGAACATCAAAGGAACGGCCATGACACCTACAACAGTAGACCCAACGACGAATAAGCGTTCATACTCATCTAACGCGTACCTGGAGCCTGTCCTCGATCGGCCGAACTTGAAGGTCTTAATTAGTGCCCCCGTGGAGAAAGTTGTTCTCGAGAAGAGGTCCGGGACGCTTGTGGCTACTGGAGTAGAATTCATCGTCGACGGGAAAACTCACACCACTTCTGCAGGGCACGAGGTCATCCTGGCTGCAGGGTAAGCACACATCCGCTACCTTTCCCAATGACTCTCAGACTGTAGGCAATAGAGCGATCAAGTCTCCGCAGCTACTTGAGCTTTCTGGCGTCGGGGATGCGAACATCCTCCAGAAGTTGGATGTCGACGTCAAGCTAGACCTTCCTTCCGTCGGTACTAATGTTCAAGACCACATCTTTTGCGGTGTCTCATTCGGTACGTTTTGCCACTACATTCTATGCTTTGAAACCGTCTCACGAGTCTTGACCAGAATTGAAGGAGCCAGAACGGTACTTCACCTATGACGCATTGTTCGATCCCGCTCAAGCCGCCGAGCACCTGAAGCTTTACGAGGAGGGCAAGGGCGGGAGCCTGTTCTCCCTTGGAATTGTCGGCGCTCACATGAACTCCTTGGACATGGTCTCTTCTCGGGCAGAGGAAATCCAAGCTACGGCACCGAAGTCCGCTACAGCACCTGGTTTGTCCGAGCAGTATGAAATCATACGGACCTTGGCTGGGCAGGGGCATGCCGAGTTGGAAATCGCTAGCCTGCCTGGGTTTTATAGCTTCCCGAGTACGTCCCACTATTCGGCTTATTATTTACAGATGTGTTCTTATATGTTGCTACAGACAAGCCTACCCCTGGCAAGAAGTACGTCAGCCTTGCTGGTATTCTCAACAAGCCGTATTCGCGGGGTACTATCGTGAGTCCTTGCATCTCCAACAAAGCAAAATACTCACGTATTGCCTTAGCACGCGGGATCTACTGACCCTCTTGCAAATCCCGAGATGGATCCACATTACTTCGAGCAAAAGATTGACTTGGATCGATATGTTGAGCAAATCAAATTCATTCGCCGCCTTGCTAAGACCGCACCCTTGTCCAACATTATCGGTGATTTGCATATTTAGGTGATATACTTCCATGGAGTGCTCACGAACGATCCTAGCATCCGAACTCAACCCGGGCCCAGAAGTCTCGGACGACGAGCTCGTGCAGTGGATCAAGAAGACGCTCACGACCGTGCATCACGTCATAGGATCGACCTCGATGCTCCCGAGGGACAAGGGCGGAGTCGTCGACCCCACCTTGAAGGTATACGGCACGGCAAACTTGCGTGTCGTCGATATCGGGGTTCTACCGCTACATGTGTGCTCGCACCCGCAGTCGATTGCCTATGCACTCGCCGAACAAGGTGAACTCGAGCCATATTGTCATTGGTAGAAGAACGCTAAGCAATTTATTTACAGCGGCCGATATCATCAAAGGCGTGTTCGAGCATTAGGGGATACGATGCCAAGCTCGCGGTAATGCACGATATGAATTTGTCTGCTAGGATATCGTTACGTCAATCTCATGTTCTTTGATTGTACGACCCTGTCCGAACTCCTTCTCACGTTAATTATCAATGGGAACGTCCTTATTTATGAACACTGATATCCTAGGATCTTAGAAACAACTGTATTGTCATGTTAGGTACGTCTACATATTCTCGCCGTAATCCTGTGCCCAGCTGACGATATCAGATAAGACGAAGAATGCTTTGCTGCATCGTGGTGAGCGGCTGACCCTCATGCTGGCTGAGGGATTCTGCGTAGGAAACAAGGCAGTGTACTCAAAGCCTCAAAGTTCAACATCAAGGGTACGGTAAATCGTTCCGTTCATCCTGCCAATGCTTCCATGCATCGCCCACTAGTGGCTGGTACAAATACCCACACCTGAGCCACAGGTCTCTCGTTTACGACCCGCATAGCCATGGCACAGGCTACCTACGACGGCGGCTTCACCGACGCCACCGATGTGCGACTCCGCCTCGCGAATGGCGGTGCCGGACAAACTGGGCTGATCGGCGCATTCGCGAACGCCTTCATTCAGGATCAGGTGAAGAAGGGGGCGGCGCCGTTCAAGGTAAGCGAGCCTCCTGCCTAGCCAGCCCTGACAGCTAACGCAGGCCGTCAGGTTGAATGGTACCTCGGCGACACGACTCAAAGCTTAGGGTACCTCGCTGCGAGTGAGGTAGACGTCGCTTTCACGTACAATGAAGCGGCAGAACTTGCTTCCATTAAAAGCGGGGCTGCAGTGAGCAGAGACCTTGTGTTCCTTGTGAGTGTAGACATTACTAGTGATGAGGTTCGTCGCGCGTAATAGTTCTGACTATGGTGAAGGATCATTTCTACCTCGTTGGTCCTTTGTCGAACCCAGCAGGTTTATCGATATCCAACGACGGCGTCTCTGATATGTTCAATAAGATCGTCGCGTCTGGCAATGCACATGTAGCGGTATGTACACTTTGCTCTGCTAACGCTGTTCTCATACAAATCTTCCTGCCCTCAGCACCCTCCGAGCTACGGTCCACCAACGCGTTTCCTGTCCCGTTACGACAAAAGCGCCACCAACATCAAGGAGAGCGAGATGTTCTGCAAGATTGGACAGGTGAGAGACTGGAGAGCTTCATGGTTAACCCTACTAAGCACTGATGCGGGTATTGTGGTGTAGGTTCCATGGGCTTTGCCCACATCGGTCTGGTATCACCAGTACCCGCGATTCCCGATTCAAGCGTTAGAAGCTGCCTCCCTTCTCTCAGAATACACGCTCACAGATCGTGGGATATGGCTCTCCTCTACTGCGGCGGTCACAGAGGTGCTGGCCATCTACAAGGCTGGATCAGAAGATGGCGACAGGAAAATGCTCCTGAACCCGTGCAGCGCCATCCTCAGCGCACACCCCCTGGACCAAGGTTTGTCAAAGGTGTTCATGGACTGGCTGCTGGCTCTGGACGGAGGCCAGAAAGTCGTCAGCGAGTTCAAGAAGAGCGGACAGGTGCTGTACGCGCCGGCCAGGATCCCGCAGTAGAATATCTCTGTCATCGCGCCTCTCTGGAGCCACATGTCATTCACGCCGCCTGTTGCGCGTTGTGGCGATTATATGGATTCGGGTGTTAGTCATCTGAGTCGCTGCTGCGAGGGCCAGGGCTGGAGCCGGCACCGATGGTTCAGTTTGATGCAAGTGTTGTGCAGCGGACCCGAGGAGAGAAAGTCGCCGCGAAAGCGCCCAATGCATCCCACTCGCTAGCACGACGCCGTTCACCGCAGCGAGGTCCGCAGCCGAACGCAGCGTCCACGAGCACATGGCCCATCCTCGACGCTGATGCGCCAGCCTTGTAACCACGAAGTGCGCAGCGATGTCAGTACTACAAAGGCCCCTCCGAGTCTCTGCGAAGAGCACCCTTCAGCAAATCCGTTCCCCCACATAGCCTCACGATGAACTCCGAGACTACCCAAGTGCATTTCTCTCCGCCGAGCTACGCTCCGCTCTCGGCTCCCCAGCAGAGTTTCGAGAAGGGTCCTGCACCTTTGCTTCCCGGCAGAGTTGCAGTCTATCCAGGCTATAACACCTTGTCGCAGTACCCTGCAGACAACTTTCCTCCTCCAAGACAGCGCAGGTCCAGAGCAAGGGTGTTCTTTAGCCGGGCAGTCCATACGGTGATCTTGCTCGTCGCCTTCGTTCTGCTGTTCCCGATCTTCATGCGCGGCGTGGCCCACGTTTCTCGCGCAGTAAGTACAATCTTATGCCCGGACCGCGCCTTCCGAGTCTCTGACCACGGCCACAGATCGGCTGGAGTCACAACTTCGCCGCTGAAGCTCCCCAGCTTCCGCACGAGTGTACCCACGTCGCACAGTGGGCCCCTAAGGACGCCTATCCTCACCAGTGGCCCGATGTCTTCGTCGACGGTGACAAGTACCATGACCGTGACCACTTCGCCGCCCAGACCTCGTTGAATCTCCCTGTCGAGTCCGACGTGCTGTACTTCATCAGCAGGGGCAGCATGTCTCATGGCCTCATAAATATCGCGGATGACGGCGACGTCGATGCGAAGTCTGTCAAGGTCGACATCACTTTTGTCTACGATCACGAGGACGACCTCGATTTGGCCAAAGTCTGCTTGCTCCAGCCAGAGGAAGGCCATAACGGCGTCGGAATCTTCGTAAGTACACTTTTGTTGTACTCTCCATCTATCAGCGTACTCAATGCCCTTCTCATGTAGACGCCTCCGAGGCTGCCGCACCGTCATCACCACTCCCATGGTTTTATCGTCGACGTTCACCTTCCCGCTTCGTCTTCGGGACCTTTGGAGATCAACGACTTCAAGACGGATACGCCGCTGTTCTACCACACAGTTTCCGATCTCAGCAAGTCTGTTTACTTCAAATCGCTCTCCATTCATACGTCGAATACTGGTATCAAGGCGAAGGTAAGCCTATTAAAAGCAGACCCTTTTGATTTTTTCTCATAAGCCTTAACTCAGTCTATCGCTGCTAAAACTGCGAACCTGAGGACGTCCAACAGCGCCATCTTCGGCAACTTCTCAGTCCACGACTCCCTCGAGCTGAAGTCCTCCAATGGGCCCATCGTTGCAAACGTCACTCTGTTCAGCAGCGACAAGAACAAGGCCACTGGACTCAGCCTGCAGACCAGTAATGCGTACGTCTACATGTAATGCTCCCCTTTTCCCCAGCTGATATTGTCTGCAGCCACATCCAGTCCAACGTTTCTCTGATCGCCGAGACGAAGGACATAACCGGTGGCAAGTTCGATGTTGTCGCCCGGTCGTCCAACGGCCCCGTCGACGTGAAGTTCGTCACCGCGCCCGTCGACTCTGTGCTGCACGCCGACGTCCACACGTCCAACTCGCCCGCGCGCCTCACGCTCGACCCAACGTACGAGGGCAGCTTCTCGCTNCACACGGGCGCGTGGTTCCCGACGACCGTCCAGCAGCTCAACGAGGACGAGGAGGACCCCGCCGGCAAGGACCGCAAGCGCGCCCTCGAGTTCCGCACGATCCGCCGCGGGTCTACGGAGGGCAGCGTGGCGTGGACGCCCTCGGAGCGCGAGGAGCTCGGCACGGCTGTCTTGTCCACTTCCAACTCGCCGGTCGCGTTGTATCTGTAAAACCTTTCTTCTGTTCATACTCGCTAGAACGTCTGGAGCGCGCTTTCCCAGACGATGCGTCAATTGATAGTATGGATCTGTGTTTTTCTCAACGTCTTTGTGCATGAAAATAATGCGACAAGTGTGCGGTTATGTAAGTGGGTATTGGCAGACCGGGCCGAGACCGTACACAACGAGCCACCCCGCCAATCTCCGGGTCTGATTGTGATGCGCCATCATGTATCAGTTCCTAGCCTGCGGACTCCGGATCCCGACCCGCACTCGCGCTGAACGAGCTAGTGTCATTGATATTGAGCCACTACCACTGTAACACCTATAAAGTGTCCGCGGCGGTACCTGTGAAGAGATCTGTGAAGGTATGCATATATCTCCTCGGCGCCTTCGAAAAGCCATCTCACTCAGGAAAAATCCGACTTTAGGCTTTGCTCAAGTGTTCCTGCTCAGGGCCTTGAGGCGAAGAGTCGCAACACTACATCATTGCTTCAGCGGCCCGGGCCTGAAACAACTTGGCGAGAGTACGTCCGCATGGGTTGCACCTAGGCTGTGCTCAAAGTACAATACCACTTTCCTCAGGCTCATCCTTGGTGGACATCATCACTAAGTAGTCGAGTGGCATCAACGCCACCCAACATCTCTCGCATTAGATACCGGGGCACTGCCACGTCTGCTGCGATTGTCGTGAATCAGCAGTTGTCAGCAGACCACATGTACATGGTCGAGTCACTTTTGAATCTACCCCTGGATGCCTCCAGGGAGCAGGCAGCTCTGCTGATCAACGGACACGCTTTCTGTGATGCGTATATAAGAAGAACGAAGACGTTCGGGGTTTTGCAGTCGCTCACCCACACCTGAACAAGATGTCACCGTTGACACCGCCCCAAGCAGCGCCGTCCTGGACAGAAGCACCAGAAGTTGTTCGCAAACTAGCCAAGGACTATATCGAACGCGATAAGGAAATTCTGGACAAAATCGCTTCGTTGCCTCACTCAGAATGCAAGTTCAACACTGTAAGTCTAGATTCTTTAGCGGATCAAGCTGTACTAAAAGCCCTCGTAGGTCTTTGTACGTTGCATGCATCATATATGATGCTCGTGGACGCTCACGTACCAGCAGTTGGCCCTAGCTCACCGTGAAGCAGAGTTCTACGAAAACTTCGAGTTGTTGAAGTTTTACGAGCACGTCTCTCCTTCCAAGGAGCTGCGAGATGCGTCCAGCGAAGCTGCTGCACTGCAGTCAGATCATCAAGTCGAGGTCTCTATGCGCCTCGACCTGTTCCAGGCGAAGCAGGCGGCCCTGAGCAACATCCGCCAATCCGGACTACAGCTCGAGCCGGAGGAACAACGGTTGGTGGACAAGATGATTCAAGATGGCACGCGCGCGGGACTGGCTCTTCCGGAGGCAGACAGGGAAGAGTTATCGAAGTTGAAGAAGGAGCTGTCTTCAGTATGCCTACAATTCATAGTGAGGTCACTAGCGATCACTCTGTTTGGAGTCGTATTAACCCTTCATTGAACAGAGAAGCTATAGCGGCGAAAAGGTTAGTCCGATATATCCAGTTGATCTGGCCCACCTTTTGCTCATTGAAAATTTGTAGGGAACGGTCGCGTTCACTGGAGACGAATTGCGGGGCGTCCCCGCAGATGTAATCTCCGGCTACAAAGAAAGTGTAGAAGATGGACAGACCGTGTATAGGAGCACCTTCAAAGCGCCAGACCTCTTCCCTCTCGTGCGTACGACTCTTCTTTGTTGTTTCCGCAACCATTAACGACCTACACCCTAAGCTTAAATTTGCCGAGATACCAGAGACTCGCAAACGTGCATACGAGGCGAACGAACGTCGCCTAGAGGTGAATGTCCCGGTCTTCGCCAAGATGCTCAATCTCCGCCGTGAGATCGCCACGCTCCTAGGCTACGATTCCTGGGCCGACTATGCCACGGAGGTGCGCATGGTCAAGAGCGCACAAGGCGTGTTCGATTTCCTCGATGAGCTTGAGCAGCGGCTGCGACCGGTAGCGTTGAAGGAGCGCGAAGTACTCTTAGCGATGAAGCAAGAAGAACACGCGGACAAGAGCCTTGCGCAAGATGATCAATTCAATGGTTGGGACTGGCGATACTACGATCGCAAGTTCACGGAGAAAGCCTTGAAATTGGACGATAATCTGGTTAAGGAATACTTCCCCGTCGAACATGTGGTATCAACGGTACTTGATATTTACCAGAATCTGCTCGGAGTGGAGTTTGTGGATGTTGAAGGAACGACGTGGCATCCAGGTATGTCGTCTTGCTGACCAAGTGCCCTACAGCACGACTCACATGTCTATCGCATAGACGTCAAAACATACGCTGTTTGGGACAAGGACGCAAAGGATGAAACCAATTTCCTCGGTTACTTATACCTTGATTTGTACCCGCGAGGTGAGCCGTCGCGCAAACTTGCTACCACGAAATTTGACCATTCATACGCCCCCAAGACTCCAAATTCCCGCACGCAGCCGTCTGGGCTCTTATCAACGGTTATACACGACCAGACGGCACGCGCAACTACCCCGTCACAGCGATGGTCGCCAACCTCGCGACCCCGCAGCCCGACAAGCCCGCGCTCATTGGCCACGCTGCCCTCGTCACATTCTTTCACGAGATGGGCCACGCGTTTCACAATCTCCTCAGCAAGACGCAATTTTCGCGATTCCACGGCACAAGGTGAGCTCAGTGTCCTCAGCTATATAACAGTGATGTCCGATGTCTGATTATGGGTTATTAGTGTTGTCGATGACTTTGTCGAAGCCCCGTCAAAGATGCTCGAAAACTGGTGCTGGGAGCCGGCGGTGCTCACGCGCATGTCAAGCCACTATGAGACCAAAGAACCAATGAGCCTCGAATTAGCCGAGAAAATTGCCAAGAGGTCAGTACCTCTTCGTTCTTAGGACAACGTCTACAATAGGGCTCCGCCTTCGAAGACGTTGAACAAGAAACTTCAAGAATTTATGTGAATTAACTAACGTATTTTCTAGCCGGTATGTCAACGTAGGACTCTTCTACCTCCGGCAGCTATTTTTCTGCAAGTTTGACATCGCTGCGCATACAAGCAAAGGTCAATGAGCTCCGTTCGAATGACCGCACATCCTGACAAGCTTATAGACGAGAACACTGATTACACTCAGCTCTGGCACAAGCTGAAGGAAGACATCACGCTCACGGTGGACGGTGAACCTACGCCCGGCCAGAGTTGGTTCGTTCACCTCGCGGGCGGCCACGATGCAGGTACCTCATCCTCACGTCATCCGCAATAGGAAGTAACTGACATGCTTTCTTGTAGGTTACTATGGGTAATCTTCATTTAGGTTTAATGACGGGAATTCAATACTAATAAGGCGGCGCAGATACACATACGCTCTCGTTTTCGCGTGTGACATGTACGCCACCGTGTTCGAGGGAGGTCCCCTGGACCCGGCGCGCGGTCTACAGTACCGCGAGAAGATCTTGCTACCTGGTGGGAGTCGCGACGAAATCGACTCGCTGACGGTGAGTTGTGTTTGTTTTAATGTCGCTGCATACCCGTTAATGTTTCTGCAGGACTTCCTCGGGCGCCCACCCAACTCTGCGGCTTTCGTCAAAGCCCTGTTCGGCTAGAAGCTTGTATCGATGTAGTATGCTTACCCAAGTTATAAGTAGGTCGACTGGTATGCTCGAGCTTTACTACCGTGATCGCGCGGACTGGAAGGCTTCATTATTTAGAATGGCGAATCTAGGAGGAACTTGCCGTAGTACGACAACGACACCTAGCAACCGTCAGTAGAGTACAGTACACAGTATCAATGACATGCAAGCTGTGGATGCTGTTCTCTCATTAATATTGGCACAGAGTACGTGTATCCAAGAGACGGTCAGAGTAATCAGTGCATTGGGCGTCTAGAGGCGTCAAATACATTTGGCGTCTCCCAGCTGCTGCTCTCCCCGCCTTCGTCTCTTTCGAGAGCGTTGACAACACACTTCGCTCTCGCTCCCGTCGTCGTCGCATCCGAGGCTTTTGTTGGCCTCGAAGACAACCAACGCATCAGAAGCACGCCAATCGGAGATGGCGTCGCCCGCCCCTGCGCCCGCTGTGGCACCCATCCGTAAGAAACGGAACTTCAAGGCCTTGCAGCTCGATGTAAAGTCTCAGCCGCCGCCGCCACCTGAGCCTGCCCCGACACGGCTTGCGCCTGCCCCAGGTGCCGCCGGGGGTGGGAAGAAGCGGCCGCCGCCCATGAAACTCGCAGCACCAAAGATCACCGCGAACGGGACGACCGCCGAGCACGACGAGAGCCTGCTGACGGTAGGAGGCCCGAACTCTGCGCCTGCGACGGGGACGGGGTCGACGCACCGTATGAACTACCACAGCACATTGTCTCATACGCTGGCAAACCTCGAGATCAAATCCGAAAACAAGTACCACGACCTGAGGAACGAAGATCTCAAGGACCTTCATGAGTTAGGCCAGGGCAATGGGGGGAGTGTGAAAAAGGTGGAGCATACCCCGACAAATACTATTATGGCGAAGAAGGTGCGTGTCTCATATGCGACTGCCACCCACCCCAAATTCACAGTGCTGCTCGATCTAGATTGTTCTCATCGACGCGAAGCCGTCTGTGAGGAAACAAATCCTTCGGGAGCTCCAAATTATGCACGACTGCAACTCGCAGTATATCATCTCCTTTTACGGCGCGTTCATTTCCGACCCCAACATCTGCATGTGCATAGAGTTCATGGACAAGGGCTCTCTGGACGGTATATACAAGAAGATTGGGCCCATTGATATTGAGGTGGTTGGCAAGGTTGCCTTGGCTGTGCTGGAGGGTCTGACATACCTCTACGATGTGCACCGGATTATCCATCGTGGTGTGTGGTCTTCTTTCCCCTTCTACCTCACCATGGCGTGACGACCGGTCCCACAGATATCAAGCCGTCAAATATCCTCTTCAACTCCAAAGGCCAGGTCAAGATTTGCGACTTCGGAGTATCTGGAGAGCTCATCAACTCGATCGCCGACACCTTTGTTGGCACATCAACATATATGAGTGTGAGTTACGGCAAAGCAGTTACTAGGACAAGTGTTGTATCTAACCTGCGCCTTTCTCATCCTAGCCCGAGCGGATACAGGGAGCACAGTACACTGTCAAGTCAGACGTCTGGTCTCTCGGTATCTCACTCATCGAACTCGCCCTCGGCCGTTTCCCATTCTCCGACTCTGCGTCGGACGACTCGGACTTGTCCGACTTTGAGAATACGCTTTCGCCGAGCCGGCCGGGGAACTTGGACTTTACCAATAACAAGACTGAGAAGGAGAAGCGTGATAAGAAGAAGAAACGGAAGAGTATGGGTGTTAGTTTGCAGGGTGGTGGCATGACGATGAGTATCCTTGAGCTGCTGCAGCACATCGTGAACGAACCAGCGCCGCGGCTCTCACCAGAGGGGCGCTTCCCGCGGGAATCGGAAGAGTTTGTCGACAGTTGTCTGCTTAAGGATCCAGACGCGAGGCAAACGCCTAAAGACCTTCTCGTACGTGCTACGTCTCTATTGCTAATCACGCGAACCTAAGAGCTTGACAGAAACACCCGTGGATCGAGGCCTCGCGGTCGAACACTATTGACCTTGAGATTTGGGCTTCAACGTTTTAAACGACCCCCCATCCGACGACAGTTCAGTAAGCATAAGCTCTTTCGTTCCCCTCCCATAAGGAATATACCCCCAATCCACCCACAAGTCTTGCATGCTGTTGTGTTATCAACGTAGCCTCTTTTATGTACTGTAGTTTCAAAGTTCCTGCACGCGGGCAATGGTGCACATGTTGGAGCCGGCAGGCTGGACCGACGTGGCACAATCTACTGAGTGTGAGTGCCTAATGCTTTCCTCGGGCGACTGGTAAGGTATGCAGTTGAGATAAATAAGCACTGAGACCAAGGCTGCTTGTATCCTTCCACATTCTACATAACACCTCTCCCTCTCTCGAACCTCCCCCATCGCAATATTGGCTGGGAGGCGTTTTATGCTCTCCGAAAGTCCACATTCGGTGACTTGACTATGGACCCTGAAACGACCGACCCGCGCTCGGTGTGAGCCTTCTCCTCAACCACAACTTCCTCGACGGTCTCGGGATGAGCCAACTCCTTCGAGCAGGCTCGAGGGTCCTCCGCCACAAGAATGCGCTCGGAAAACGGTCCGTGATAGGCCTTGGGGCTCTCGCAGCAGCTGGACTGGCAACTCTTACCCAGAAGTCAATTGGGGGCTTCGGGTGCACGCGCTGCCAACTCCAGGTCACGCCTCCTTGGATCGCGCTGCATCGATCGCAGTCGACGCTATCCAGCCTGTTCTCCTCCATCTCGTCTGGCACCACTCACTCTGCTATGGCTGACCTCACGCCTCCCCAGGCTGCCCCCTCGTGGACCCATTCGCCCGAGGATGTACGGAAGATTGCCAAGGAATCCCTGGACAAGCACAAGGCTCTCGTGAACAGCATCTCTGCTCTCCCAGCAGAACAATGTAACTTTGAGACGGTCCGTAGCAGCGCAATCATGCCATAATTGTAACTTACACGACCCCTCGGTACACAGGTCTTCGTACGTGACATCATAAGTACTGTACAGCCGCGAACGCTGCTGATATGACCACCTAGCTGGAACTTGCGCGCGGCGACACTGAGCTCGATCTGGTCCTGGACCCACTGTGCTTCTACCAAAATGTCTCCCCTTCCAAGGACCTGCGCGACGCGTCCACCGAGGCCGAGGCGTTGGCTCGGGACTACGGCGTTGAGCTTTCGATGCGCCTGGACCTGTTCAAGGCAAAGCAGGCGGCCCAGAAGAACATCGAGGCGTCCGGCAAGAAGCTCAATGCTGAAGAGGCACGACTGGTCGAGAAGATGATCCAGGACGGCACCCGCGCAGGACTGGCTCTTCCCGACAAGGAGAGGGAGGAGCTGACAAAGCTGAAGAAGGAGGTCTCTGCAGCTTCCCTGGAGTTCAGCGTGAGCATACTTCCCATGATCTGATGGAAATACGAACTCAACGTTCATAGAAAAACTTCAATGAAGAAAAGGTACGCTGCTTTGTGCGCTTGCGCGCCACCTTGGACTGATTGTGATGGTAGGGTATTATTGTCCTGACTGCAGATGAGCTCGAGGGCGTTCCTAAAGACGTCGTATCTGGATACACTGTGAAGACGGAGGATGGCGTACAGCTTTACGAAGTGACCTTCAAGACGCCAGACATCTTCCCCGTCGTACGTATCTACTTCGAAACATCTGCGTACGGTTTAAATGCCAAGACTGCGTCCACAGTTCAAATTTGCTGAGAATCCCGAGGTCCGCAAGAAGGCCTTTGAAGCGTTTGAATCGCGTCTGGCCATCAATGTCCCCGTGCTCGACAAGATCCTCAACCTCCGCCGCCAGATCGGCGACCTCCTGGGCTACGCGACGTGGGCCGATTATGTCACAGAAGTGAAGATGGTCAAGAACGCCAAGGGCGTTACCGACTTCCTTACAGATCTCGAGCAGAAGCTGCGCCCCGTCGCTTTGAAGGAGCGGGAGATCCTCCTTGCGATGAAGCAGGAAGAGCATAAGCAGAAAGGCCTCGAGTTTGACGGGAAGTTCAACATCTGGGACTACCGCTACTATGATCGCAAGTATATTGAAAAGAGCCTCGACCTGGACGATATGTTGGTCAAGGAGTACTTCCCTGTCTCGGTCGTGGTTCCCGCTATCCTGGAGATTTATCAGAACTTGCTTGGAGTCAAGTTCGTAGAGGTCAAGGGAGAGACGTGGCATCCAGGTATGAAGAGCGTTGCGCGAAAATAAAGAAACTAACTTGAACTTTGGCAGAGGTTCAGCAATTCGCGGTATGGGGAAACGACGCGAAGGACGCGTCGGATTTCATTGGCTACACCTATCTCGACCTGTTCCCCCGTGGTAAGCCAGCAGTCACGTCGTCGGCCAATACCCTTGCTCAACAGTGGCGCAGAGTCAAAGTACTCCCATGCAGCAGTATGGGGGCTTCTGCCCGGCTTCCAGCGTGCGGACGGTTCAAGGAGCTACCCGCTCACCGCGATGGTGGCGAACCTGGCCAAACCTACCCCGGACAAGCCTGCTCTGATGCGCCACGACGACGTCGTCACGTTCTTCCACGAAATGGGACACGTTTTCCACGGTCTTTTGTCCAAGACCCAGTTCGCTCGTTTCCACGGCACTGCGTGAGTATCTTCGCCCACTGCTTATTCGTGCTCGAACACTCAACCTTCTTCTTCAGTGTGGCCCGAGACTTTGTGGAAGCGCCTTCTCAAATGCTTGAAAATTGGTGCTGGGAGCCCAGGGTCCTCGAACGGATGTCCAGCCACTTTGAGACCAAGAAGCCCCTCCCCGCCGACCTGATCGAGAAGATCGTCAAGAGGTGTGGTATCTCCTTGTCGACCCCTCTGGCGATGCTGAGAAATTTATCTGCAGCCGATATGTCAACGTCGGCCTCTTCTACCTACGCCAACTTTTCTTCGCAAACTTTGACATCAAGGTTCATACCGACAAACGTATGTGGCGCATGCATTTCGACTTTTCTGCGCTGCAATCTGACTCTCACTACAGAGCCGACTGATTACACTCAACTCTGGAGTGACATGAGGGAGCACATATCTCTTGTGACAGCCGGGAAGCCGACGCCTGGACAAGGCAGCTTCGGTCACATTGCAGGGGGCTATGACGCGGGTAAGGGCATCTGCAGTTGGACATAAACTCTTGGGCTCATTCTCTCTCTCCAGGTTACTATGGGTAAGCTCGGACGGCCCAGCAGGTCTTGCAAAATACTTATAACCTTTGTCAGTTACACCTACTCTTTGGTCTTTGCTGCGGATATGTACGCCACCGTATTCAAGGGCGACCCCTTGGACCCCGCTCGTGGTCAGCGCTACCGCGAGAAGATCCTTCGGCCGGGAGGCAGTCAAGACGACATCGAATCGCTCAAGGTACGCATGCGTTGGTTTGCGATGCACTGCGTAGGAGGCTCACCTTCGTGCTAGGACTTCCTCGGCCGGCCACCCAACTCGGAGGCATTCATCAAGGAGTTGTTTGGCGAAAGCGCATCGGCGAACCTCTAGCATGTGGAAAGCGCAGACAGCCCCACTAGCACATCATGTACACTATCCGTAGCCAAGTTTCGTCGGAAGCATTCGCGTCTATGGTTCCTCGAACTGGACCTCGCCCTTTCTCCTCGCCACGATGCGTCCCGCCTTGATCGTCGTCCGCGTGTAGGATGGATCGCAGGCGGCGGATTGCACGTCCCGGTTGTCGTGCAGGAGAACAAAGTCTGCCGCGTCGCCGGGTTGCGGGACGAGCGCAGGCGCGGCCTGCCCGATCGCCCGCTTGGCGTGGACGGTGACGGACTCCTGCAGACGCGGTCAGCGGGCAGCCCACGCACACACACACACCGGCTCGCGCCAACTCACGACGAGCGCCCTGGTGGCGTCCCGCGTCCCCGCGTGGAAGAGCGCGACGCCGAGCGGGCACAGCGCGAGCGGGTCCGGCGCGCCCTGCGGCGTGAACGCGTTCTGCACGTTGTTGACCGCGAGCGCGGCGCGCAGCCCGTGCGCGCGCGCGAGCCGCACGACGTCGA
>KN840471.1:142779-187582 GCA_000832265.1 Phlebiopsis gigantea 11061_1 CR5-6 | reverse complement strand
CCTCGAGGGCAGTAGAATTGTAACTGGTATCCAATTCACCCTGCGTACTATTATTTCTAACAGAATCGGAGATGTTCAGCCTTCAAGGTGAGAGCGCAAAACATGGAGAGGTATTCTCACCATGATAACGCGGCAGTCCCGGGAATCCTGCACCGCGGTCACTCTGGCTTTGCTTGCTCACTATAATATGAACGCGTCTGTGTCAGTTAGGATTAGAAGATGAAGGCCACACGCACGCAGAGCTTGGAGCACAGGCTCGAGGAGCTCGCGTAGCAGCAGCAGACGCGTTTGTCAAGCTCTTCCTCGGCGATGGGCTCCCTGCTAAGAAGACCAGGGCTAATAAAGCTGCGAGCGCAGAGCTGGCCTCCCGGAAGGGAAGAGCAACACACTGCAGCGGCGCTGCGAGCACCGAGGACGATGGCGACGATGGCGAGGGGCGAAAATATCATGATGAGGTAGCTATAAGTGGAAGTGGAGTGTTCGAAGATGAGTAGCCTGAGGTTGAGGCCATTATCCTCAGGTATTTATGGAATTTTGCAAGCCGGTCTGAACGCCCTTATCTCCTGGTGTGACCGTCGTACAAGACCGTGTACGCATGGGAGGACAGTCCTTGGCGCGTGTAGCCTGTACTGCTTTTATGCAAGGACCGCGCTGTCGTGGAAGTAGTGTTGATGGTTTTCTTGCTATCTTCCTGGTGCCTTGCATGGGAAAATCCTACTTTGTGACATCAGCGTGACCCAGCCGCCGTATACGATAAAGGCCCGCACGTATTAACGACTCGCTAGACAGCTGCCAAGCCAAGATTGATCAAAGCTTGGAATATAGGAGCCTCAATCGATGGGATAGATCAAAGAAGACTCTATACGTTGAATCACGGCCATACGACATACATTGTTTTCAACTTGAAGTAGCCTGTCTTCATGGGATGAGCCCCGATGGCTGGAGGTTAAGCGATATCCCAACTCACAATTTGTTTGGGAAGTAAGTGTGGCAGCCACGCACGCATCACGAAATTATCTTCGGTGCAATGTGATGGGTGAACAAGAGAGTTTATCCGATATCCTGGCTGAAGACTCGACGCCACAATGCTGATGGAAACCAGTTTGGGATGCGCGCTAGCACTCTTCGGCCGAACGCGGTGCTCTAAGCCCGAACTCCATGTGCCGCAGGCCCGCAGCCATATCCTCGTCGTCGCGACCAATCAGCTTTGACTCTGAGATTTAATAAACCGGAACACCAGGAGAAATGGCAATCCAAACGGGGAAGGGACATTCTAAGTCAATCTTACGGAATATATTATACTTGTAAACAAGAATTCAAGACTATCATTTCTGCTCGTTTTTATCACTGGTCATGGTACTATTACGAGCTCGTTGCGTAAATATATCTACCGTTCATTGTCCGCTGATTGTATGTATCTCGATTGCGTTCCGCGCACTCGTACTCCGACCTCCTTGTTGACAGCTCGTCCTTTGAACAAGCTTCATTATAGGAAAAACTACAAGTTGTATTGCAATTGGAAGGGCATGCATGACCCTGATGTTAATTTATCTCTCGATAGGTCAGTCATCACAGGAGCAATTAATACATATTCCCTTGATCCGTAGGGAAGTTATCGTACAGAAAGGTTAGTGTCAAAATATCTACAAGCTCGCCCGACGCCGCTCGCCGTTGCCAATGCGCCAACAGGCCGGCGCCCCGCCTTTTGGTACTGTATAGTTCGTATGTACTTCCGTAACCTTAATCTGTATGTATAAATGTTGCTCATAATCGAAAGCAAACGCCGGCGCGTTTTACCTTCGTCGACGTTCCCCCCGCTGCGCGCGCCCCGTGCGAATCACTCGCCGCCGTTCCCGACGGGCGCTCACTCCCGAAATTGAACAGTCTAGGTCATATATTCAAGAAAATGGTTTGACGTCCTTGTATTCTCTTGCATGCCAGCAAAGGCGAAGTCCAGCCTTTCATGAATCGATCATGGGCTATTCAACGGACGCGTCACCTAATGAGTTAAAAGCACTGTTTATAAGTAATAGTATCCGCATTCGTTCGATAGAGGTACGTTTAGTGCGAGCTGTGTAGTCATGTGCTGGACCAAGAACGACTGGCCCTCACATGCACTAGATCGTTATGCGTGGCGGTATGATTCTCGTCTTCCTGTACCGTATACGGGCTCGGGCATCAAGCTGACGAATGTAGCGACGATGTTTGACGGTGATCATCCCCGCACCACGCGGGGATGATTCACCGTCAAAGTACCCCAGATAGAAGGTGGTAACACTCATCATGGGGTTGATACGGCTATTTGAGGCCTTTGTTCGTTTCGAACGTGGGGTGTCAAACCCGCGGGAAACGTACCAAGACTACAGGTAAAGACTTGTTGCGACCTGGGCGAAGGCGGCGCATCTGATTTCCGTGCTCTCAGGGAGTACGATATGACTACGAGATGTCGCTGTTGTCGGTTTCGAAGTCGAGTGTTGGAGGATGCGGGCACAGGAGTTCGAATTGGAGCTATCGATCGAAGAGTCGTGCGCGTAGGATATCACTGGCAGCACGTTGGCAGGACGCGTAATCGCTTGCTCTTAAGTACTATGTGAAGGCGGAACTTGGGGAAGAACGTTCTACGGACGCAAAGTAAGTATGAGTATGTCGTTGTCCAACTCTACGCTGTCTTCACGTGAAATGACACGCTGCAGGTGGCCCATCCATCGAGAGCTGTCTTATTTGCGGGGACTGATTCCTATGTCGTTGCCGAACATTGAGTCTTCATCATCGATTTGACGATGGTACAGACCCGACGCAGGCGATCGGAATTAGAGCACTGAGTGCACAGGTGGGAGATAAACCCGGAGCTCTAACACAAATCCAGTCAAGAACGGCATCCTCACCGCATTGCGAATATGTCCTCGAGCCCCAATCACGGTCATCTGTGTGGGAAGCTTTCGAGACGTGACGGCGGCGTCACCTGCCGCGTGTATCACGTCGCCGGCCGTCTACATCCCTATAAAACATCGCAGGGAAAGCTTCGCAGCCCTCAGCAAATTCCAGCATGTCTACCTCCGATGTCACCAGTAAGAATCATGCTAGGATTTGTCATGTTTGAAGACTCTCTCACCGACATCCTCACCAGCTTTCACTGCCACGGCCAGGCATGACTCCTATCCGGCCATCGACCCAACCAAGGCTGATTTGACCGGAAAGGTTGTCCTTATCGCAGGTGCATCCAGGGGTATCGGAAAGGCCACCGCCCTCGCCGTTGCCCAGGCTGGCGCAAAGGGCCTAGTTCTCCTCGCTCGTTCAGACCTCTCCGCTGTCAAGGAAGAGGCACTGTCTCTGCAACGACCCGGGCAGCCGATCGAGGTGCTCACCCTCTCTGTGGACATAACAAGGAACGAACAAGTCACAGCAGCTGTCAAGAAGGTTGAGGATATCTTTGGCCGGCTGGACGTCGTCGTCAACAACGCCGGTCATCTGGGACAGCTGGGCCCGATGGGGGACAATGACCCCGACGAGTGGTGGACTACATGGAACGTTAACATCCGCGGCACGTACAACGTAGTGCGAGCTGCGCTCCCCCTTCTGATCAAATGCGGCGGAGACAAAACGATCATCACCGTAACAAGTCGCAGTGCGGTGATGTTGCTCCCCGGTATCTCTGCCTACTCAGTATGTCTTTTGCTGACCGGTCTTCGTGCACCGTTATCTGACAGTCTGCTAGGTGACGAAGCTCGCCCTCCTGCGCTTCGTAGAACACATCAACGTTGAATATGGGCATCAAGGAGTGCTGGCGTACAGCGTTCATCCCGGTTCCATCGATACCGAGATCAACTCAGTCCTCCCCAAGGAGTATAAATCCACGCTTACCGAAACTACGGAGCTCCCAGGGCATACCATAGTATGGCTCGCCCAGGAGCGTCGCGAGTGGCTGGCAGGGCGATACATTGATTGTACTTGGGACGTGGAGGAGCTGTTGGCAAAGAGGGGTGAGATCGTTGCGGGAGACAAGTTGAAGTGCAAGCTTATCATCTAGAATCGCGTTTGTACATGTGTATTATTACCAGCATAGCTGACCGTATTTCTTCGAAATATGTCGAGGGTACTTTGATAATGTGACGGTGCGGCGTAGTTCAAGTTCCAAAGCGCTTCCCCTCGGCAAATACCGGAAGGTGCAGGTAGAAGCGCCGCCACGGCTATTTTACCCTTCTCGGTTCACTCCATGCTGTCGGACTTAATCCTTCAAGCCATTCTCAAGCGATGGCGAAGACAATTATGTACCAACGTGAGATGGCTTGCAATTTTTTTGCTTGTAAATTTCATAGCTGACTGACCGATGCAGTGTAAATCCCTTTGTCAGCTTTCGTCGTTGTGACCCTGGAATGACGTGAGCCTCTTCTTGCATCACTACTATATCTCGGCGTTTGAATCCACTGTCGTAGATACTGCATGGGCAGCTCGGCGGACACTCCGCGACTTGCCCCTCGCGGAGCCCAAAGCGATATCTGGAGAGAGCCAGGTTTGATGAGTAAGCATAAGCATGCGTCTTGATGCGTCGTGGCGGAGGGACATTGTATTTGTCGGATGTGTCGGCATCTGGTAGCCCTGCGACAATCCCCGGTTGACCGGGTATCCGGAAAGTCTGTCTGTATATTCAGCAACGACCTTATCGCAGGCATGCATGTCGTGCGTCGGACCACCGACGTTGCAGTCTCGATGGTGGTGGTACCGTCTCCTATAAAAGACGGGACAGACGTATGCAATGCACAGTATCAAACAACCACAACATGTCTGACTCCGATTTCACTGGTGAGAAGATCGCTATAACTCCAAATCAAACGATGCCAATGGTGCCTGATTGTCTTTACAGGCCCTATGTTCGTCTCCACACAGAGACACGACACCTACCCCGCCATTGAACCTAGCAAGGCCGATCTGAGCGGTAAGGTGGTTTTGATCACGGGAGCTTCCAAAGGCATAGGCAAGGCCGCTGCTGTAGCATTTGCCCAGGCTGGAGTGCGCGGGCTTGTCCTCCTGGCTCGCTCAGACCTCACCTCTGCCAAAGAGGCCGCTTTGTCCCACAAGCGTCCTGGTCAGCCCCTCGAAGTCCTTACGATCCCTGTTGACGTTACCGACAACGCACAAGTTGTCTCTGCAATTGAGCAAGTCGAGAAGACTATCGGTCATCTAGACGTTGTCATCAACAATGCCGGATACATTGAAGCGACGAAGTTCGTTGCTGATAGCGACCCTGAGGACTGGTGGACCACATGGAACGTCAACATGCGCGGCACATACCATGTTTCTCGAGCGGCGCTGCCCTTTCTTCTCAAGTGTGGTGGCGACAAGACCATTATCAACGTTAGCAGCGCTGCTTCCTCCATATTTGTACCTGGGTCCTCTGCTTATGGTGTGAGCACTTTCTCTTGCACGCCCCTTGTCACTGTCAAGACTCAATTCCGTCTAGACCAGCAAGCTCGCGCTACTGCGCTTCTCTGAGTGGATCAACGTCGAGTACGGCAGCAAGGACGTGCTAGCATATTCAATTCACCCGGGTGCGCTCAAGACCGACCTGACCTCGGATATGCCGCAGGAGTATCAGTACCTGTTTTGTGATACCCTCGAGCTGCCTGCCCACTCGCTCGTGTGGCTCGTCAAGGAACGCCGCAAGTGGCTCGCCGGACGGTATCTGAACTGCGTGTGGGATATGGAGGAGGTGCTGGCCAAGAAGGACGAGATTATCCAGGGCGATAAGCTCAAGTTCAAGCTGGTCGTCTGATTGGTGAGTCTCGATTGTCAATTCCTTAATAACGTTGAGCCTGACTCAGCTCACTTCATTTTCTAGATCATATTACCCCTTGTGCAGCGGTGCTTACTACGGAACGCGTTTACGCAGCTTTTGGCCAATAGAATCATAGTTTCAGTCAGATAACGCTCGGCCTCGCTTCTGGTTTGCGTCGTTTGCATTGGTCAGCAGGGAGCAAAACGCAATCGTGCCTCAGCCCGCTGACATTGACTATCACCTGGGCGAAGTTCTCCGGTATCTGAGAGCTGACCTGCGGCCCAACGCCCGTCGCTTCACAAAGTCAGTGGCGAACGAAGTTCGGGTGAGTCATCGGCGCTCATTAGCAACGACCCTAACTATGTCAGACAACTGACTTCGGGCGTAAGTGATCACATTTCTTCGTAATGATCGTATGCTAACCATAGGACCCGGTCTCGCTTTCACGCCTACCACAAGACACGACACATATTCAGCCATCGACCTTGACAAGGCTGACTTGAGTGGGAAGGTAGTGCTCGTCACCGAAGCCTCGAAGGGCGTGGGCAAGGCCTTGGCCGTCGCCGTCGCTCAGGCAGGTGCGTTAGGCCTGGTTCTATTCGCAAGGTCAGATTTTTACTCCACCAATGGGGCTTGTTTTTCCACTACGCAGGCTGGCCAGTCCCTCAATGTCCTCACGCTTGCTGTTGATATTACGAATAATCAAGAGGTCATCGCTGCCGCGAAGAGGGCTGGATGGCTGGATGTCGTCATCAACAACGCTGCGCTGTTCGAGTATACGTCTATCACGGATAGCAACGTCGACGAGTGATGGAGTATCCGGAACACAAACGTCAGGGCAGCATACCAGGTCACTCGAGCCGTCATCCCACTCCTGACAAAATCCAAAGGAGACAAGACCATCCTCAACAGCACTAGTCTCGCAGCTGCCATCGTCGCACCAGCCATGTCGTCCTATTGCGTGAGCAGGACATGCTCTTCTCATAGCTTGATCGCTCAATTTTCTCATGTGTAGATCTCGAAGCTCGCTGTGCTGCGCTTCACCGAGTTCATCAACGCCGAGTACGGCTATAAGGGCGTCGTGGCATACTCGGAGCAACCAGGCTCCATTCCGATCGACATGACGTCTCTCGCCCTTGACGAGATAAAGCACATGATCGTCGACACCATGGAGATTCCCGAAACGGTGGCAACCGTGGCCAGCGGGCGAAACTGGAAGGCAGGAACATAACCATCCATCTACGACAGGTATTATATCAGTACTTACATGGCACAACGTTCGCGAACGCCAAAATTGATCCTGGGAAAATCTGTAAAAACCCGTGTAATAACAGATTAAGACTTTGTTCGGAAAATACAAGAATATCAGCCAAATAATACAATGTCTCTCATACATTTCTACAATATTTCCCGCTAAGATTTTATCGTGTTCTCTCACGGGCTATCACAGTGTTTCTCAGCGTTCACTTTGGTATTCGCCTTTTGTCAACAATGTGACTCGCTGGTGGGATGCAAAGGCAGATCGACCTTGTCTCTTCCCATGCCTTAGTCCGCCCAGATTTTATGGCCAGTTATTACGTTAGGCACTATCGAGGTCTATAACATACAACGTGTACACACTGAATTCGCGAAGGTTATATACGGCTACATTATAGGTAATAACGATACACCGCTAGGAGTGCAGGACATTGTCTCGGGGATGTTTCCGTTCAAATTCTTGAAAGCTGCTGCTTCCACTCGACTTTCCGAACGTCCGGCTTGGGCACCTTATCCAGAGGGTCCAGTCTGGAATTGACCTCGTATTCGCGCATACGTTTGGCCCAGCCATCTTGCATGCCTTCGAGACCGGTATCCATTGCGGCGACGGACGATAGCGTCGCCGCAGTGTCTCCATCCGCTGGCAGCTGCGAAGACGTCTTTGTCCAGATTTCGTCTATTGCAGATTGGAGCTCCTTTGCGAAGTCAGCAATTTCATCCTGCAGGGATAAGCCCTCATCTCTATGAGTCGGAGTCGGAAATTGGAACAGATGGGGGAGGAGATGTGTGGCATCGACTGCAAAATCAGTATGAAGTCAGTGGCGCGGAACACAAGATAAAAGCGATACACACCCTTGACGGTGTCCCACCGCCCGATCAATTTGGTGAGGGAGCGGAGCAGATACTCCTCTTCGTCCACCGTACCCTTTTTACCCGAGCCGACCTTCCTCTCCATTTTTCGCTTGGACCGGGAGGATCGCCTTCGCGATATCAGCCACGAAATGGAACAAAGAGAGGCTGAAGACGCACTTTGAAGATTTGGACATGGCAGAGGGTGCTACCGTGTAGCGAGTGAAGGCCGTCGGGGCCATGGAGACATCCGTCATGACGTCGACGTTGTGCAGATCGGTGTTGTCTTCCTGCGTGCCGTAGAAGGCCTCTGGAATACGGGTTAGCGCGCCTACAAGGGCAAGTTACGACGGATCTACGTACCAGGTTCTTCCATCTTCTTTACCCTCAGCTCCCTGACTCTTGCCAGCTGCTTTCGAAGTTGCTCCCGCATCTCACCGAGCTCCTCGGCCACCTGCGCGCGCGACTCGAGCGCGCCTGGGTACACGATCTCCTCCAGGAGATCTGAGCGAGCATTGAGAGTTATCTGAGGCGGAGAATGAGCTATGATAAACGCTAATTCAACAGTGAGGACATACGACGCGTCTGGCCTCGGAAAAGCAGTTGCCCTGCACGAGAGCGACGACGGCTTCCCGTACGTCCTTCGCATAGTCCAACAGGACTCTGGACGCTTCTTGGTATCGCTTCTTTGAGCTGAGGTCCTCTGTATGCCAATATTCAGGACGTATATGAAGTGACAACAGGGTATACCGAACCAGCAACGCGAAGCGCCAGGGAGGCAAGATCCTCGGGGGAGAGATCCTGCTGCAGCGCGAGGTCGAAGAGATCCTGCCATAGCAATGCTTTTTCGTAGGCCAGCATAGCCTTGGACAACTTGGCGGCTCGGCGAAAGACTGAGAGGGATACAGTTTTCCATTTATAGAAAGTATTAAGGGCATGATCAACAAATACGCACCGAAAGCAGCTTCTGCGAACTCCCGCCGTTCGTAGAGATAGTCTCCATATATGCTCAGGACAGTCTACCGATAGTCACTCAGAGACGTTCCAGGGTCTAAACGGATGAGACGCACCGCATACTGGTCGGTGGCCTTCCATATGGCCAACGCAGATTCGTACAACCGATGCTTTTCAACATACGCCAACGCCTCGTCAAACTTCTCCTGTCCTATGAAGGTGTGAGAAAATGACGTGATAAGACTGCCATGTCACTCACCAGCCAAGCTAAGATTCTGCAGAGCCTTCTCATGACGTTTCAAGTGATCGTCAATTTTGAAACGTTGATAGTACTTGTCCAAAGCTCGAAGTTCGCGAAGGAAAGGAAGATACTCTCTCGGGTCCTGGAGACTAGCTCAGTACAAGATCCTGCTGTGGACGCTGGTTATGACGCTTACCTTCTGCGCATGTTGCGCGATCATCAAGACCAGTGAAAAATCGTACATTCCAAGAGCGGTGTCGAATAGTCTATCCGCATCGACGAGGAAGATAATGTACTTGACTGCATCTTCAACGAGATCTTGATCCTCTTCTGCAATTGCACGGGATTCTCAGTAGATGATCGATTCACGCTATGAGTGATATTCACCTCGGAGGCGAAGGAGCTGTGCAAGGCCAGCTTCGTGGTCGGAAGGACGCTTCATGACGTGTGCGGTCAAGATTGCGTTGATGTATTTGCTCGTTTCTTTCTTCTCCAGCTCTCCGCGAATGCCGTCGCATACCTGATTTACGACATCGTCTGGCAGCGATCCCTGACTAAACAAGAGTTAAATAGCGGGGCCTGCAGGGGAAGTAAGGTCGATACGCACCCAAGGCTTGTGAGGAACAAGTTGATGTAGTCCACATCCTTCACTTGCTCGACGAAGATAGACAGGTTGTCCATGAACGCCGCGCGGTTATGGTCCACTATAACGTTGAGGTCGACACGATGCCTGCGGCACGCTGAAAATGCCTTCGCGTAGTCGACACTGCACCGATAAGTGGGAAAGAAGACGTGATGCCCGAAGAAAGTGCACGTACCTGTCAATGTCCTGCTTGACAATCTCCATGACCAACGGCCTCGGGTTGATGGTCTCCAAATTACCCCTCGGCATCTGCAGAACGAGGCTCATCGTGCTCGGCACGGCGGTGACGATCCTTGACCCGCGCTCTACCCTCCGTGTCTCCCACTTCGGATCCTCGTTTCGCTCGCTCCGACTTTGCAGTAGGTCGTATACCGCGGTCAAAGGGGCGAATTGGGCGAGGTGTGCGCTAGAGGTGTATACGAGGAAGCCAGATGCGATGGTGAAGGAGTTGGCGTTGTTCGCCAGCAGACGTGATGAGCTATCGCTGTCCGCGGCGTACAATTTGCCAGCAGGTGTCAGGCCAATGAACAACGATGCTGTCGGGAGGGCCACATGCTCGGTGTGTGCACAGAAATCTGGGAAGCTGGCGACAGGCTCGATGGACTCCGTCGCGAAATCGACTAGAAGGTACGGTCAATTAACGGTACGAGCAATGCTCAGCAGGTGAGTGCTTACCTTTCAGAATCTCGCCTTCGGGGGACTGCCACCAAACGTTCTCGTCGGAAGGAACGAGCCTCCCATTGCGCTGGGGAAGTTTAACAGAGGTCCTCTCGGCAGCGCCTCCTGCAATAGAGAGAAGGATGGCGACATCCGTCGACTCTTCTCCGAGGCTGGTACCGAGTACAACGACTTTAGGTGCACTTTCGACATGCGATAACGCGAGGATCTGGCGATATTCCAACTCCTGTCCACCCGCTACACCTTTCCAAAGCGATATAGGGTCCATTACCTTGCTACGACCAGGCCCAATGCGTGTCCGAAGATCCGTGAGTTCAAGATACCCAGTCTCCCAAAGTGTTACCAACGCGTCTTGATTCGGAGAGAAAGAGACGTGTATGGGGAGCCGGGATTGGGGCGATGGAGCATCAGCTGTAGAAACGGAAAGCGGTAGCTGGAAGGATGACATCGGCGGGGGGACGTTTTGACTCCTGAACGGAGTGAGCAGGATGTTGACTTGATATTGATATGAGCATGAAAGAATGCGAAATCTTTAATAGAATGATACTTACTTCCGTCAAGGACAGCAACTGAACCGGAATCATGAGGTGGCTTGCTTCTAGTAGCAAATGTGTCCCAGATATAGCTTCGCTGGATGATCTCTGCTGCGTACACGGTGAGGATATGTTCACGCCTGCCAACGTTTGTACGTACAATGAGTCGTCAGGATGATTCGTGAAGAATCCTCTGGATGCCATGCCACTGAGGTGAACCTTCCAGGCTTTTCATTTGAGGACGGCGCAATAATCTCGTGTTTGAGGTACCTGCATTTCATACCATCAGTTCTCTGTAGCTGGTACAAGAAATCATGGTGCTTACCAGTGGTAGTTTCCGGTTGTCCATAGCTGCACTACCAAGAGACAATGTTGGACAATTGATACTCGTCGAACTGACGTCACTCACCGACATCCCACCCCTCCTTCTCAATCCATATCGACATAATATTCGAATCGGCACTCCAGCCAACCTCTCGCACCTTGTAGCCCCACTTCTTCTCACTTCCTGCCTCTTTCTCTGCGGGCGCAGAGACGGTGTCGATCTGGAACTCCCCCCTCCGCAGCCCATTCCGCTCGAACATGACGACATCATGTCGCTCGTCGCGCCCCTTCCCGCCGCCGGGGAACCCGTACCGTTGCGTGCCTACGATCCAGTTACCCGACGGCCGCCACGCGAGCGCGTGCTCGAGCCCCGGCGTGGCCTCCGCCGTGCTCTGCAGCGCGCCGGTGTGCGTGTACACGCGCAGCGTGCGCCTGCGCAGCTCGCCAGCGGTCGAGAGCGATGAGACGACGAAGAACGCGCCGTCGCCGCGCCAGCTGATGCGCGGCAGCCCGTCGTCGTCCGGGCTGCTGCCCACAACGGACGGTTGGGGGGCGTGCGCGGCGGCCTTGCCCAGCGAGCCGTGGAACTGAGTCTGTTTCGAGCCCCAGCCGACGTTGATAGGTGCGTCTGTAGTGTATTGAGTGTACGTGGTAGACGAGAACTAGAAGCTGCATACCTTCGCCGAAATCTTCTCTCTCTATGCTGTGTTCGGATAGGATATCGAAAGTATTCGTCATGAGGATGAGTTTATTATCGCCTAGAAAGACGTGAAAATTACGTCAGCATGTTATATGTATATGTGCGTACCTGTAGCTAGCGCAAGCAGCGCCTCGTCCGGGCTCCAAGACGCAGACAATATCCCCGCGTCCACATTGCCGACAGTGTCCATCTACGATGGGAATAAGCGCATACACGAGTATAAAGAGACTAAACGCACAGCGGGCACCTCTTCATCCAAGGACGCAGTCGCTATGTCTCCTCCTCGCATGACGAGCACTAGGGTCCGTGTGTCCAGGAGCAGCTTGATAGACACCACCTCTGCCGGTCTCGTCGAGGCAGCCCACGGATTCGTGGCGAGATACGACTGAAATCGTGCCGTAGTAACAAGAGCCATATCCTGAAGAACACTCCTTTAGCCTCTTCGCGGAGAAACCACCAGATCTCTACGTGCACGACTGACCTCCACCACTTCGCTCTCCCATTTCGCTGTACCGCCCACTCGCCAGACTTCAACCTCGACGTCTGCGTCTGCGGTTTGTCGCTCAACAGCAGCAAACGTTGCATCTTCGTCCAAGTCCAAGGCGACCGCAGTGACCGAACTTGACGAGGGAAGTCCTTCAGGAAGCGGGACGTGCGAGGTGCGAAGAAGAGCAAGATTCCTCATTTTGCTCGCACAGTATCAGGATATTTACAATTACGGGAGCAAATAAGGTCTTGAAGGGGCTGTGCTGTAAGGAGAAGTCGTAAGGCAGGCCGAGCAGGAGGAAGACAGTGACTAGTGAGGCTCAAAGTGACTTCAGATTTATGGGCGTTTGTAGATCATGCTCCTCGATCTGCAGATCCAAATCTTACGGTGACACTACAAGCTTAATATGGAAACTGCTGAGGAACGGTGGAGAAGTTGTTTGGGAGGACCCTCGGATATGTGTTGGTCATTTCATACCACAGGGGATAGGTCGAGTAGACGTATGGATGATATGGGAAATGTTTCGCTCGTGTCATAAAGGCGGGCAGCAGTATAGGAGAAAACGGAGAGGAAATAAATGACGTGGACACTAAGCACAGACGAATGCCTCGTCGGTGTAATCAATCTTCATCCATGTCTTCGTCTTCGTCATCCTCGTGGTCGCTTTCTTCGCCAAAGAACTCGTCCTCCTCAATCTTTGGTACTTGCTTCGAGCTAAGACTTTTCGCTGGCTTATTTGTCGCGCCAGTATCCGACTCCCCGAAATCCAAGGCGGCCTTTCTCGATCTACGTTCTTCCAACTCCGGTTGACTACTCAATTCTTCTCTCTCCATCTGGCTGCGTATCTGTTGTCGTATTTCTTCTCGCTGAGCATCCGTTTTTACCCGCTCATTCACTTGCTCTTCCATTTCTTTCGACTTGCCGTCAGCATCGTCTTTCTGCCGAATCTCCGGAGGGAAAAGGGAAATGTATTTCCTCAGTTTCGGATAGTGCTGTGAGAAATACGCCGCCAAGTTAACGTCAGCACTAGCGGGACGTGGGTCTACTTGACGCACGAGGATATAGTTGAGGTCCACTCTCAGCTCATACAGAGCCTTCTCGAGCTTCTTCTTCCTCTTCTTATCCGTGCATGCCTCCAGTTCACGTTTCGTTTGAATCACTTTCCGCGTGACCTTCTGCCGCTCTACAGAACAGGGTTAGATCCAGGCTAGTGGCATAATCGCGGGCCGTGCACGCACCGATGAACTTATGCTTGTGGTACCTCGTCGCAAGCGTCCGTTCTTTTCTCGCTCGCTCTGCCTGGGCTAGATCCGCCTCGAGGGCCTTCAGACGACGCTCTGTCGCCACGCGTACGTCCGCAGCCAGCTTGTCCTGCAGCAGCCGAAGTCAACGCCAAAGCGCACATATGCGCCGACCGCCGCCTCACGGCGGAGGAACGGCGCGACAGCATAAGACGAACCTTTGCCAATAACCTTCGCGTCTGCCGTAACGCAGCCTTGGTCTT
This sequence comes from Phlebiopsis gigantea 11061_1 CR5-6, assembly GCA_000832265.1. NCBI lineage: Eukaryota > Fungi > Basidiomycota > Agaricomycetes > Polyporales > Phanerochaetaceae > Phlebiopsis > Phlebiopsis gigantea. Next base: position 173,639 of record KN840471.1, on the reverse strand, counting down.
TTGCACGCCTGGAGCCGCTTGCGCATGGGGCTCTTGGCCCGCGTGTGGTCTGCGTTTGTGCGACTTCTTCGCGTCCAGCTTCGCCTTGGAGGACGACGCCTGCGGCTGGTTCTGTTTAGCCGTTCGAGTAGGCGGCATGGTCGATAACACCGTTCGTCGAATGAGAAGGTGGGAGCAAGCGGTTTGGATTGGGATGTGGCTCCCGAGGTGGTGGTTGAGGATCAAGCGAGCATAAGCGGATTTTGCAGCTCATTTGATAGACGCCCATAGTTTGCTCCTGACCTTCATCTCACAAGGCAGAATTCTAGTTCTAGACCTATATATTCTATATTTTTACAGTGTATATTATACCATTTTTATAGGCCATTCCAGGACCCGCGCACGGTCCTGTGAATCCAAACGCCCCATCGCGTGGCGTAGAATCCAGTCTACCCGCCTGAACTTGATCCTGGTCTAGTTCTTCGCAGTTCTCGCGGGAACATTACGGTATGTTTTCTACACCTGACAGATACTCCATGTTCTTCTGAATTCGCGCACAGTGTTTGGCAGGACTACTTCCAAGCCAGGGACGGCGTGGACGAACGCTTGACAAGGTTCGCACTGCGTCGCTTGTTCTCGTGGGACATGCATGTGTCCTCCCGCGCCAGCGCCGCCGCGGACGTCGCCAGGAACACCTCGGCTCCCTCCACGCTGTGAACGTCAGCCTTGACGCTCTGCCGTATATCACAGCCTGATTTCCGTCTTCAGCGTGGGCCGCGCGAGCGCGTCGCGCCGCTATAAACCTCGACATTGCCGCGGGCTCATTTATCTTTACTAGGCTTCGTCCAGGTTTGCCGCACCTCTGCTCCACTGCGCCGTGGACAGCCACGAGAACACCCTCCCCGGCTATCCCGGTCGGAGTCCTACTTATCCACCACCTCCACGCCCGCGGACCACACACCTGCGCCCCATGCCATCACCGCCCGCAACGAATCTCCAGCGACTCCGCGATGACCTCGCTGCCATTGTCAAGGGCCCAGTACTGCTCCCAGACGATCCTCTGTGCGTACACTCCTGACGTCTCCTGTCCCTCTCACGTAAATCTTTCGATCGCCAGCTTCGTGGAACGCTCCAAGACATTCAACGGCAAGCTCAAGCCCAACCAGCGACTCGTCGCCTCGCCTCTCGACGCCCACGACGTGAGCGCAATCATCAAGTTCTGCATCGCGCACGACCTGTCGCCGTCTGTCCGCGCCGGCGGGTATGGCATCGCCGGCTGGGCTGTCGCCGGCGACATTGTCGTCGACATGAGCCTGCTGCGCGAGATGAGCATCGAGACGCCGACGGTGCGCGAAGACGGGACGCACACGTGGACTCGCTTGCGGGACATGATGCCGCCGGTCGTGCAAGAAGGCGGCGGCGCAGCACAGGTGCCACCGGTGCGTCCAGCAGCGGAACGTACGACGAGCACGAAGCGCCGTCGTGAGGATAGCCCTGAAGACATAAGCCACTCCGATAATGGCCTCGACAGTCACCTACGCAACTACGCCGCCGCCTCGCAGTCGGTCGCCCGTTTCCTGCATGGCCCCGCGCTGCCTGCCGAGGACGGTGAGGAGCCCCGCAGGCGTCCGACGAACAGACGGCGAACAGAAATTTCTGCCGTCTCTGACCACGACGTCCCTCATTTGTCCATGCCGCCCCTCACTGCTCGTCAAGCTTCCGCCGAGTCCTCGTCGTCATCCTCTCAAGGGCGCTCCTCTAACTCTGGTATGGGCACGGACGGTCGCGCGCTCAGCACAAGCACGGACATGTCCTCGCCGACAGACACACCTGTCGACTCTGCCGACCCCCAGGCCGCAAGCAACGACTTTGTCCCGTCCCACGGGCCATCGGCCACGCGCGACCCGTTCGGCTACTTGTCCAGCGGGCCCGCTGCCCCGCCCCAGGTCGTCTACTCCGGGTTCCGCGCCTTCCCCTCGTCCACCGGCCCCGTCAACATGTTCGGCCACCCTATCGCGATGCAGCCGCCAAACATCTTCTCTTCGGTGCCATCCGCCTTCCCCCAGTACGGCCTGCCAGGCACGCTCGGCCATATTGGCAACATGGCACGTGCAAAGCCGGTGCACACGCACGCGTACGTCACGATCGGTGCGGGCATTAAGCAGAAGGAGGTCGACGTGTATACGGCGAGCCATCCGCTGGAGGGTGTGAGCGGTGTGAGCGGCGCGGTCGAGCAGGGGCTGGTGCCGTACCATGTGCCGACGTGAGTGCAAGCGACCCGCGGCGTTGTACCTGAAATGCTCATGGCCCGGTCTCCAGCGCCGCCCACCCAGTCGGTTCCTCGATTATGATACTGACGGGATTCGGGTTCCTGAGTAGACTGCATGGTCTCAGCATCGACAATGTCGTGGAGATGGAGATGGTCCTCGCCGACGGCCGCATCGTCATTGTGAGCGAAGAGGAGCATCCAGGTAGGCTGCACTTGCCGCCTGGGAGGGAATAAATTGTTCACACATTCTGCAGAGTTGTGGTGGGCCATCCGCGGCGCGGGCCCCGCATTCGGCATCATCACGCGGTACAAGGTCAAGGCGTTCCCTGTCCCTGTCGTCTTCGCAGGCAACCTCATCTAGTACGTCACCCAAACCCTCCGTCTACGCGTGACCGACCCGCCGCATCGCAGCCGCTTCCACCGCGCGACGGCGCCGTCGCTCATCAAGCACTTCCGCGACTGCATCAAGGGCGCGCCGCGCGAGCTATACGCGAATGTGCTGCTGACCGCGGGGCCGGCGGACAAGGACTCGCTGGTGGTGATCCAGATGTGCTACCTCGGGCCCAAGGAGCAGGGCGCGGCGTACCTCCAGGCGATCTCCAGCTGGGACGGCGAACGCTGTCTGCTCAACGAGGTCAACGAAAAGAGCTTCCTGTACCAGCAGGACAGCATCGCGCAGATCTTGCGCGGCAAGGGTGCGTCCTCTTGCGTCGGTGTAGAAAGTCGGACGCTGACGAGGGCGTGAACAGCGGGTCGCCAATGGTACCTCCGCTCGTCGCTCATCCACTCGCTCCCCGACGAGGTCATCCACAAGACAGTGATGCAGTTCGCTGACACGCCCATCGGATGCAGTACGTCGCCTTGCTTTCACCCGTATACACTCGTCCCTCATCTATACAGCGTGGATATTCGAGCTCTCGGGCGGCGCGATCGCGGACTTCGAGGACACTTGCCTGCCCAAGGAGCAGCGCGAGGCGACGTGGACCGTCGCTGCCCTGCACCAGTGGGAGATGGGCATCGACGACCCGCGGTGCATCACCACCGCCGAGGACGTACGTTCGTCTCCCCACAAACCGTTCACTCACTGACGACCCATCCTCGCGTAGTGGATGGCAGAGACCATAAAGTCTGTCTCTGTCGGCGGTCCGTTCCCTGCAGTAAGCCCCCCCCCGTCATCCATCGACGCCCCGCGCGCTGACCCACACACGCGCGCAGTTCCTGGGCAGACACGAGTCGCCGGCGCGCACGATGGCGTGCTACGGCAAGCACTGGACGCGCCTCGCGGCGCTCAAGCGCGAGTACGACCCCGCGAACGTGTTCAAGAACAACTTCTGGCCTGTCGACAAGGACGGCGCGCCCATCGCGCTGCTCGACAACGAGCCGCCGTCTCCGAGCATGACGCCGTGGCAGACGTCGCAGTCGTGAAGTGAACTCTGATCTAGAGCGCTCTTGACGTCAGTACCTCGCTATCCTACTGAATCCCTTCTTGGAACCTCCCTCTTGGTCATGTCATCTTCCGAGGACATCTTGCAGCCGTGAAGTATAACATGTACATCCATCCACTCACGCGAATAAGTTACATATCCAACGACAGCCAAGCCTGCCCCACGCGGCCATGACCTTTTTTCACGCCAGCTCCTCCGCGATGTGCGGATATGTGAGGTCCGCGTTCAGCGACCGCTCGTAGTGCCGCCGGCCCTCGTGCAGAGTCGCGGAGATGCCGGCGAGCATGAGCAGCATCGTGAGGTCGCCCCAGTCGAGGGCGGCGGTCTGGAAGATGCTCTGCATGACGGGCACGTAAACGAGCGCGAGCTGCACGATGAACGAGATGGACACCGTCGTGAGCAGCATCTTGTTCTGCGAGAGCCCGCAGCCGAGCCCGCGGTTCTGCAGCGCGGACACGAGGTCGAGGAAGACGAAGCACGTGAACGTCTGTGGGTGGAGTGAGGTGAGCTGACGGCATCGGAGCAGAAAAGGAGAGGTCGCTATACCATGGTCTGCTCGCGTCTCGACATGTGGTCGTCCGAGAGCGCGAACATGTAGATGAAGAGCGTGCCGATGACGATGATAGAGGCGGAGAAGACGACGCGGTAGAGCAGGCGCTGGCTTATGATCGGTTGGTCTTTGCGGCGCGGGGGTTTCTTCATGACCGCAGGATCTACGGGATCTACTCCCAGGGACTGGCTAGGCGGACCTGGAACGTATTCGTCAGAGGGGACGCAGAGATAAGGTGTGCGAACATACCGTCCATGAGGATGTTGATGAAGAGGATCTGCATGGCGTTGAGGGGATTGCTCAATCCGAAGAACGTACTTAGGGTGATCAGCGTCAGAGCGGCGACCGCCGTACTGAGCTGGAATGATAGGAAGTTTTGGATGTTGTGGAAGATGGACTTGCCTAGACGACGGTCATTAACTGCGGGCTAGCAATAGCAATTCACGTACCCTCTTCGACAGCGGGTAATATCGTGGTAAAGTTGTCGTCAACGAGGATCATGTCTGCAGCTTCCTTGGCCACGTCAGTGCCGCTCTTTCCCATGGACACACCAATGTCTGCCATCTTGAGAGCGGGCGCATCGTTGACTACAAGCCTCCTTGAGCCTCACTCGTTCCCCGGCCAAATGCAGGTACGTACCACCGTCGCCCGTCATAGCCACCACTGCCCCTCTCGCCTGGAATGCCTCGATGATAGCCATCTTATGCTTTGGGGTAGTTCTGGCGAATACGCTGACGGCCCCAACTCGCTCCCGGAGCTGCACCTTGCTCATGGAATCGATTTCGCGACCCGTCAAGCAAGATGAATTCCCAGGCCCAACGCGGAGCCCAAGCTGCCGTGCGATTGACAGGGCAGTCTGCTCCGCGTCACCGGTGATCATCACGATCTGAACACCGCCGGATTGTAGGAGGCTGATTGCGTCGGCCACACCCTTGCGCGGAGGGTCGAACATCGCTTGGAATCCGACGAAGACGAGGTTCGACTTGTCCTTGTCTGGTACGGGCGTCCCGACGCGAGAAGGCGCCACGGACGGCGGCTGCGACGACTCGACAGCGCCGTAACCGTACGCCATGGCGATGACCCGGAGCCCTCGCGACGCCGTGGACTGTGCCTTCGACATGATCACGTTCCGTGTACTAGCGTCGAGCCCCGGAGTGGAGTCGTCCGAAATATAGTAGAACTTGCAGCGGTCCAAAATAGCGTCAATGGAACCCTTGATGTAGTACATTTCCCGCCTCGCAGAACCTTCCGCAGAGGTGTGAGTGCCACTGACAGCCATGTATTTTCGCTCAGAGTTGAATGGCAGCTCTGTTTGTCGAGTAAAATCCTAGAGGTTGTAAGGGACAGTGGTTGAAAGATGATACAGTAAGAACATACCACACGCTGGTCAGATAAGCCAAAGACAGGCAAAACGTTGAGCAGCGCGACGTCAACGGAATGTCCAACAAAATTCGCCTCTTCGTGACGGTAGACGGCATTGTTGCAAAGTGACCCTATCTGAAGGGTTTTGAGCAATGCTAGGCTTAGACTGACTGTCGAAGCGGCCCCGCTCGACGGATCGACTGCAGTCGTCTCGTCCACGGTATAGAGTTCCGTCACCGTTTGCTCATTCTTCGTCAAAGTACCTGATATCGTTCAGATGAGAAGATGCCACCATAAATCGAGCTTACCAGTCTTGTCAGAGCAAATGACAGAGACCGAACCCAGGGCTTCCACGGAATGAAGCTTCTTGACTATTGCTTTTCTCTTGGACATCCGCAGCACTCCTAGTGCGAGTGTAACCGTAGTAACAATAGGAAGGCCTTCGGGGATAGCAGCGACAGCGAGGGAAACTGTGCTTCAAATGTGGTCAAAATGTCTCCTAAAATAAAACAGATATCTGGTGAGCACTTACCTCCGATAGTAAACATCTCTAACCACGATCTACTCTGAAGTACCCCTATAAGACAGATGATGCCAATTACACCGAACGACAAGAATGATAGCTTCTGAGCGAGCTCGTCCATACTGAGCTGTAGTGGCGTGCGTTTTTCTTCGACCTAGGTAAAATTAGCTTAGTCTCGAGGGTCTTCTCTTCAGACTCACATCTTGCATCATAGAGAAGATCACTCCGAATTCAGTTTGGGTGCCAGTGGCAATGACGACGCCAGAGCCTCTGCCTACATTTACAGTCAGCGACACTTGCAAAAACGTCTTAACGGCATGGCCTTACCATTTCGCACCAGAGTTCCCATATACGCGATACACGACCTCTCCGCCAGCGCGACTGGTTCGTGGACAACGCCGTGTATACCTCCGTTCGCATACCCGTTCGCGGCGCTTACGCAGGTCTCGATGTCCTTTCTCCGTGCAGTCGTCTCCCCGGTGAGGCTGCTCTCGTCGATTTCCAGGTCGACTGCGGTGATGAGCCTGACGTCCGCGGGTATACGGTCGCCGGTGCTGAACGTCACTATATCGCCGGGGACCAGCTCGTTTGCCAGCGTTGTGATTGTCTTACCGTCCCTAAGGCATGCTCAGCTAGGCCTTCGCCCCGATGAACAGGGTCGCCGCTCACCTCGTGAGGTGGCAATGATGAGGCACGAGTTTGTTCAGAGCTTCCAAGCTCTTCTCAGATCTCCGTTCTTGTACAAAACCAACTGCATTTGTATAAGTATGGTAAAGGGTAGCATACATGGTTGGGCAAACCTGTTAGTACTATGAGCACTGCCACAGTTATGCTAATCGCGTCGTCGATGTTCCCCATGACCGCGCTCACTAGTGCGCTTCCACATAGCAGAAGGATGAGCGGACTTTCGTAAATGGTTTTCGCGAACTTGAGGAGTACAGGTTCTGGGGTCGAGACCGTGAACTCGTTGTATCCGTGTGTCACCAACAAGCTCGGTACGACGGAGGCACTGAGACCTTCGGTGGGAGAGGCATGGAAGTGTACGAGGGTGTCCTGTAGACGGATAGGTAGCCAGCGGGGATACACGGAACAAGGAGCTTACATCTATAGAGACGTGCGCGAACCGCGCGGAGGGTGTGTCCTTGTGTTCTTCCTTGTGCACAGGCAGGGCTTCATAGCCCTGCGAGTCCCCGCCGCCAGGCAAGTACGGCCGGAATGCGCGCACCGCCCTCTGGAACAGACCACCTGGGCCCTCCTCTGCCACTACACTCCGTATGTCGTCGAAGTTGGCCAGCCCGGAGGAGCGAGGCGTCTGGGGGAACCCCAGCGGGCCATCCGGGTGCCTGCGCAGCGTCGTGCTGTACGCAAAGTGCGAGCTCGCGTCTGGGATGGTCGGCTCCAGCACGTGCGAGTCGTCATTCGCGTAGTGTGTGAAGTACGCCGAGGCCGGGGGCGACCCGCTCGTGCGCGGGGGCGGGAGCGTCGCAGAGCGGTTCATGGCGGAGGTGCGTCGCGAGTAGGCGGCGGAGCTGGACGATGCCGTGGCAAACGAGGAGTCTGGGGTGCGAATGGGGTCTCTGCTGGGAGTACGCTTGCGGTCAACAGCCATTCTGCATTCGCCGCCGAGGTCAAGGGCGGGGTGGTCGTCGGGGATCGTGACGGTCGTAGCACTGACGTGGTGGAACTTGAAGCGCGCGTCAGCGCCGCCACATCCACAAATAGGAATGGGCGGGACGCCCATGTACCCAACCTGCCCATAATTCGCGGATTCGACGCTCACATTTTACTCTACGGAAACCGTTTATGGCTGCTCTTATTTCACGCTAAAAGTACAGGTTTTAGTGTACAGCACAAGTGTCAGTGAGGTGTTACATCCGTCTAATGGAGCATTACGGGTAAGTAATAAAAATCCAGGGATATCATGTGCACCGGAGGATATCATGCAAGAATCATGCAGAGTCTACATGTAAGCAGCTGAGACGGGAGAAAATGAAACCAAGATGAGTGGTTAGTCGCACAACACCAGGGCAAACACGGCATACATAGGTCTACGGCACGGGCTGCAGGAAGCTGGCTAGGGCCCAACCGACCTCGCCCCGGCGGTTCCGGACCATCAACAGGCAGTCCTCACCGTCGTCCACTTTGAGAGGCAGATCCGGGAAGGACGCCGGGTGTCCTTCCTCGATCATAACCCCGTAGACGTGCCTCAGCTCCAGCACGAAGAACGGCAGACCGCGGTACGTGACCGAATACGGCGGCTTCAGCGGGAAGACGACCTGGCAGTCGTACCGCGTGGGTATCTTCGTGAGCGCGGGGTCCCGCGGGTCGAAGTCGAATGCGCTCTTGGCCGGTGATGGGCGGGGCGAGGATATATTGAGAGATGTCATGGAGGGTAGAGATGGAGAGCGCCGATGGCGAGAGGTGGAGGTTGGAGTGGTGGTTCGGAGCGTGTCTGTGAGCCGCCGCTTGAAGTTTGGCTTTCGCGGCGACCGCCCCCGCCCTTCCTCGGGGGCGCAGGCATCAGGCTGCGGCGGGAGGCTGCGAGAGCTGTTGCTCGCTGCGACTGGTAGGTCGTCGTCCAGGAGTCGGCCGTGAGAGTTCGACTTGCGTAGCGGCATGGGAAGGGAGATGGGTGCGTGAGGTGGGTTATTCGGGCGTCTAATGTCAATGTCATCGAATTGGTCGGGATGCACAGGATTATTCGTCTGCCATTGATAGACAAGTTCAGCGTAGTGCCGATCGTAGTCGTCCTGGCGGTTAGACTTCGAGGACTTTCCAGACTTCCCCGAATGTTTCGAGTGTATACTCTCGGATGAGAGCTTCTGCTCCAGTGCGTGACTCTTCGCGCTTGACGGTGAGGCGACCAAAGTCTGCGACTGCGACGACCTAGCGGAATGCGGGATGACACTCGGGTCGAGCGCGGCCATCGAGCCCAAGACGACCGTGGACGTAGTCGACATAGAGTCCAGTGGGCCCGAGTAGCTCCTTCCCCTCGCTCTTCCCACAGGCCGCCGATCCTGTAACTTTTCCTTGTCTCTGTCCCTCTTCTGCAGGATGCGCAACCTCTCCACCATCTCCAGGCTAGGCATGAAGCGCTCGTGCCATATGACCACAGTCTGCGCAGCCGTGCCACGCTCCTCCTGGTCGACTCGCAACGCTTCCCAGAGCTCCGTCCAATGCTCGTTTATCCGCTGCCACAACATCCTCTGCAGTCGCTGGAACATGTTCAGCGAGTCCTGAATGCCCTTATCCAGTAGTTCGAGGTACTTGGGGAGCTCGGCGTGCAACTGCGCGCGGAGGGCGACGTAGGACTTGGACGCCTCGAGTAGCTCGGGTGGGGGCCTGGACTTGGACACATTAAAGTTCAGGAGGCCGTAGTGCAGGGGCTCCAAGGTGCGCATGGCCTCCAGGAGTCGTTCGGGGTCGTTCGTGGACTCGCTCAGCCGTCTGAGTTGCACTAGGAGCTCGTATCGGACCGTCTCCTCGAAGTCCTTGCATAGCCGGAGAATGCTGTCGCGGATGACTTCGACAAAGGCGTTGTAGGCGTCGGAATGAGCCTGCATTGTCGCACCAATGACGACGCCGAAGCTCTCCGACCACTGCAGCAGGCTCTGTATCATCGCGGTCATCGACCGCGACCATTGCAGGACGTCCCTGCCGATTTGCTTGATGAAAGCGTCCGTCCTCCGTAGTTCCGCGCCCATTTCAGCCACCCGGCTGGCCTCCTCGTTGGCCTCGGCGCCTTCCTTGACCTTGAACGAGGCTGCGCGGATGCTTTTTATCCGCCCAAGGTTTACTGACGCCGCGACCCCCACATTCAGCCCCTTCTTCTTCGCCGCCTTAGCCTCCCCGGCCTTCATGAACGGGGCGCCCATAAGCACCTCCTTCACGACCTCCCGTCGTCTCCGCCCCTCATTGACGCCGTGCGCGACCTGTTCCATCTGCAACCGAGCTTTCTTCAGGTGTTCTTTGTCGCCGTGGGTATTTGGTGTTTCGTCTATGATAGCACCGAGCAGGAGCGAGTATTTGAGCAGCCGTTGTACCGGCTTGATCAAGAGCGACGGGAGGTCCCAGGCGTGGGTGAGGCTTTGCGCGAGACTGCTGGTGTGTGCGAGGTACGCCTGGAGTGCAGGCGTCTGGGGCATGCTGTTCAGGTGCTCGATGGCGGTCGAGTGCCTAGTGATGTAGGTCTCGTATAACGGCTGGAGCTCAGAGATCTGGGACTGGTGAGTTTCACGCAGGCTGCAAGGCGAGGCTTGTACGCACGATCTCAAGGAACAGCTCTCCAACGTGGTCCTCCCCGGTTCCGCCCTCCAAAACCGATCCCAACGCGCTCTCTAATCTTGCTGTGAACTCATCAGAGAACTTGGCCAGGTCGGCCACGTTGTTGAAGATGATCCGGACATCCTCGGGGCTCATAGGCGGATCCAGGAAGGAACTGCCGGACGAATCTGATGCCGTCGAATGCGTGCGTGATGACGACGCAGATAGCGGTGGCGTTGGGGGTACAGAATGTAGTGACGCGGGATTCCCTGTGCATCTGGTTCAACAAAGGGTTCTTTCACGCTTCGACGAACGAGGTACGCACCGTATGCCAGAGGTATGTGAATGTCTCGGATGAGGCATAGGTCCTGCGCATAGGACCGCTCCGAGGTAAGGAGCTCTAGCAGAGCATGGTTGCGCTTAGAGGTGGGGCAGGAGCTAGACACAGACAGCCCCAGAGAGGACTGCTCGCTGCCGAACGACGCGTCGGGGTCAAACGTTTCCTCGGGTAGCGGCGAGGGCGGCAGAATGGGTAGTGGCTTGTCTGGCGTCTTTGCACGGAAGTTGTGACGCGCACTCACGAGGGTGGAGAGGCTGCCGAAGCTGCGAGCGTGGGACAGGCCTGCTAGGCTAGTCGTGTCCGATGTGTAGGCCGTGCTGCTGGACGCAGACGACAGAACGGACGATCGAGTGTCGAAAGACATCGCGTACGCCTTTGGCCGCAACGGCGAGCGGGGCGGGAGGGGTGGAGAGGCGAGTGGAGGTAGAGATGAAGGTTCCGATGAAGTTGTAAAGACCTTGTAGTCTGACGGATCGGGTTGGACCACGCGGCGGGAACGAGGCAAGTCCGCATTTGCCGTGGAAGGGTCCAATTGAACGGACATCTTCCTAGGAACAGTCGCTGGGTGATAGAACAGCGACGGTTGCGGGTGAGGTTTGAGACAGAGAGGGTCGGGATTGCGAGCTTGTTTCGGGATATTTCAGGCTGGCCCGTCGCGGATTTCATTTAGCACCCTCCCAATCCAGAGAACGGTATGACCGCAGCACAGCCAGCACTCACCTCCCGAGGTCCCAGCGGGTCTTCCCCCGCACTTCCCTCTCTTCCCTCCGACACGTGAATGAGGGGCGTGCCTTCCGTGCGCCCACTTATCGGTTGAACTGAATGGCGCACGAGTATTCCCGAGAGAGTCGAGGTGAATGCAGAAAGATTCTATGAAAAAGCAGCAAGAAACGGAGAGTAGGCTGAGAGCTGTCGTCGCTTGTCTGCAGCGCGATACGAGGACATGAAGCGTCAAGCTGCTGTAGCTTCAGGCCTTCGGGCGCGAGTCATGTGTTCTTCCTGGTCAGGTTGTGGGGGGTACCTCGGCCCGTGGACGACGCTATAAGGGTTCGTTCTGCCAAACCAGCGGACAAGCAGATGGTGGTGGCTTTCACGAAGCTCAGTCTATCCAATATTCCAGCGCTTAGGCCACACTGGTGGGTGCACCTAGCAAACAGGGTATTTGTTCGTTTTCTCCAAGGCACGCAAACAAGAAATGCGTCGGATTTTCTTGACGTATGTGTTCTGCATAAAAACTGGCGTCCCTGCTGCTGCGACCTTCATATTCCAAGCCAAAGCGCGGTGACTTTCAGGCACGTGTTACAGAGAGCGCTCGCCGCTCTTCGCCGCAAAGCAATTCCCACGCCCACACCAGAAGAACCACGTCGTCTGTGGCGAGGATATGTCAGCGTTGCACCGACGTAAGTTGCTGCTTACATGTTCTTGCTTTCACAAACATGTGTTTGGACCGCGGTATATGAATTTAGCCTCCGACAGGACACTTTACTGGAAATTGAGTAGCCGTCCACCGCGAAAGCATGCTACAACCAAGAAATATATAAGAACTGAATCTTTCAATTACTAGAAAGAGGGTAGGACTTATTTTACTACTAATCATCATTATAACTGCCGTCTTCATCTAGTTCTGGAATGGTGAAAATTCACCATATTTGTTACAACGAAGATGCATTTAGACTGGTGAGCTTGGTTAACCTGTGGCCCAGACACCAAAACATTCCCATCGATTTTGGGACTCTCCCAGGGTCCCACACTGCGATGTCGGACCTTTCATACTTTACTTCTGGCACGACTATTACGCGAGGTAATATTGAAAGGGCTGTGCGTTTTAGCTCCAATTCCGCCCCACGCGCAGAACGTGCTTACGGTGGACCATGCTTTGAACAGGTCAATTCGGCATCCTGTATGAGCTGTACACCATCCTACCACGTCACTTGTTCATTACAGCTCCGTGTACCCTGTCAAGACCACTCAGTTTCCACTCTCTGACGTATGTTCCGCCGAGGATGCGCTTGGTTTCGTGCCGGCACTTTACTTGGGCCACCGTGACTGGCACAGTACCGAATGCCTGAACGTTTCCTGCCGAAGAGTCAGAACCACGACAGCTTCCTCTGCCCATTCAGGTGTCATTTCCAATGCTCTGCATCTCCGGGGGGAACCGCTGTTGGACCGCATTCAAGATCATCCACTACACCGCTCAACGAACACTCTGCTTCGCTCGTCGAACTTGCGAAGAGTATCCAATAACCTGCTCCTCCTTTTCCGTGCTCGTCTCACGACAATTAGCTCCCTACGCACCCCGCACGTGACCGGTCTTTATTAACCGGGAGACGCGCTACGGTGAGCCGCCCCTGTCCGCGGTCCCGTTTCCGGTCATGCTCACATGCGTGCTATAGCGCAAGCACCGAAGCCAAACGAAAGCAGGAAATGGTGTTCAGGCGAAACACCATCCGCCAGGCTCGACACTCGGGCTGTTGCGGTCCGCTTCCGGTCCGCGCGCGCGTCGGGCGTATGACAACATCGATGTCCAGGAGAATATAAAGTCCAGAGGAGCCATCGACGAGCTGATCGCCTTCTCTCCTGAAGATCCCTCGCATTCCCGTACTCACTCGCACACTCGCCCCCGAACATGTCTTTCGGCAACATCATCACGCTCGCGACGGGCCAGCCGCTCCCCCAGATTGGGCTGGGTACGTGGCTCTCCAAGCCCGGTGAGGTCGAGAACGCCGTGCGTGTCATTTCCGTGCCCTCCGATGTGCCGCTACTCAGCATGAAGCGTGAAATAGGTCGAGATTGCCATCCGCTCCGGCTACAGGCACATCGACTGTGCTCTGATCTACCAGAACCAGCACGAGGTCGGCCAAGCCCTGAAGCGAGTCATTCCCGAGGTCGTGACGCGCGAGGAGGTCTTCATTACGACCAAGCTGTGGAATCACAGCCACGCTCCGGAGAACGTCGAGAAGGAGCTCGACGAGAGCCTCAGCCAGCTCGGCTTGGACTACGTCGACCTCTATCGTGCGTATATTTATTAACTATGCATACTGCCATATGAACTCATACATGTCTTCCAGTCATCCACTGGCCCGTTTCGTTCCCTGCCGGACAGCTCTTCACGCCGCACCCCGAGAAGAGTGAGATCCTCGTTGTCGACGATCCTCCTCTGGCCGAGACGTGGAAGGCGATGCTGCAGCTGCCCGCGACGGGCAAGGTCAAGGCGGTCGGCGTGTCCAACTTCAGCGTGCGGCACCTGCAGGCCCTCTACGACGCGACGGGCGTGTACCCGACCGTGAACCAGATCGAGCGCCACCCGCTGCTGCCGCAGTGGGACCTCGTCGCGTTCTGCCGGGAGCACAACATCCACGTCACCGCGTACAGCCCGCTCGGCAACAACATCACCGGCAAGCAGAAGCTCGTCGAGTACGACGCGGTGAAGGTCATCGCGGACCGCCTCGGCGCAACGCCCGCCCAGGTCCTCGTCGCGTGGGGCGCGTACGACGGGGTCTCGGTCATCCCCAAGTCCGTCCAGAAGGGTGCGCCTCCGCTCTCTCGAAATTCTCGAAATTCTCGTGGCTGACATTTCACGCGCGCGCAGACCGCATCGTCTCCAACTTCCAGCAGGTCAAGCTGACCCAGGCGGACTACGATGCCATCACCGCGATCGGCAAGGGCAACCACCTGCGCTTCAACACCCCCTTCCGTTACAACAGCGCGGCCGCCCCCAAGTGGGACGTCAACATCTTCGACGAGGAGGACGAGAAGGCCGCCACACACCAGATCCACATCGTGTAAGGACAGCCGCGTAGATTGAAAGAAAGGAAACTGTATAGTGGCAAACTGTGACCTTGTCTGTATCTGTAGCGCTTAATGTATGCTGTTTCGCGGTCTGCAGTCGTCCTGTGATGCTCGCCGAACAAAGTCAGCCTCTGGGTGACACTCGATGGTGGTATCGATACAACATGACTAAGGTTTACAATAAGATAAGGTACAAATCGATCCATCCAGACCGTCCCGAAAATCCAAGACAAAAGAGTGTAGATCGACGAATATGCGAACCCCAAACACGAGCCCGGAGGAGAGGCAGTCCAAAAATAGGTGTAGGTAGAGTGTGGAAACCTAGGTAGTGTGAATATTGATGATAGTGATGCTTGTACAACAGGTAGGCCCTGGGTATGTCGAACGAGGGTATACGAAGGAGACGATGGACGGCGACGACGTGTCTTCGTTTTGAGCGTGCGCCTCTCTCACCGGGCGTGACGCAAGGTGCACGTGCGCCCGGGCTATATCGTCGTTCGAGGGAGACCTTGCGATGGGGAGGTGAGGTCCGCAAGATCTGCGAAGGAGCCCCGTCAGACTCTTTACACATCCACACCACCCAGCCGGAAACTCACCTATGGGGGAGGTAAATGTCATGACCTGAACAGCGTTCGTGAGGAATCGATAAAGGCGGAGAGTAGACGCGAGGCTTACATATGGATGCAAAGTCGACGACGCCCGCCTATGCGAAGGCCGCCGTGCGCGAGGTGCGTGTGATGGCGTGCCGCGCATGGCAAGCTCGGGAGCCTGGGCATGCATCTCGCCGGACACCACGGATTTCACCAGACTCGGCATGCTGCCCGCGTCTGGTAACGAGACGGCAAGACCTTGTGGACCGTTTGGCCCGCCTTGGGGGAACCCCCCGCTGAACAACTGGCCCTGTACATACCGCTGCGTTTCGGACGGCGCGCTTGGCTGATTCACGCTCGAGCGCCGTTTCTGGTGTCGCTTCGAGGGTGGCATCGAAGGTGGCTGCGGAACCGTAGGCGACATTGGCACGGTCCCCCCACCCGGCATCTTTGGGGCGGCTATCGGGGAAGATGGTGGCGGCGGCGAGAACGTCATGTTGGTTATGAAAGGGCTCGAGACCGAGTGCGGGAACGGTTGTCGTTGATACGCAGCTTGCTCATGGTCCGAATGGTGTGTGCCAAATTGCACGCTAGAAGCCTCGATTGGGCCGTGCCCATGAGTGAGACGAGGCTGGCTGGCGTACGGCGGGACATGCTCGTCAGGCCGGCCGCCATGACTCTCTTCGTTTTCTTCTACGACGCGAGAGTCGGATGGATAGTAAGAACCCCAGTGTGAGTCAACCGGAGAGCTGATCTGGTATTGCGTTGGCGTTAGTTGTGCATTCCATTCCGCGAATTGGCGTGAGCGGCTGCCGAGAGACGGAGGAGTTACTGGTGTGTCCTTCGGCGATTCAGGACCAATGGATGTCGGAGGCTTTGGCTTATATCCCGCTTCCTTGGTGAATGAACGAGGGAAGAAGATCTGCGAAGAACGCAGGTAAGGGCGGGAAGAGCAGAGACTCAGATCGATTCTCGCTCTAGCCAAAGTATGCGGACTCACTAGAAGGGTGATAGTCGTTGATACAAAGCATCCAATCCCCGCGATCATGAGCAGGAAGTCTGCCACAGTCCGTTAGCCAACCGAAATTCGTCCGTCAAAGGGTTTATTAAACCTACCAGTCCAGAAGCTAGATTCAAAGGGTGAATGATAGGCGGGGTAGTGAGAGGAGAAATGACGTACACGCTTCTATTTATCCGATGAACGCTCCCTACAATGCCGTCGACTGCAACAATGAGGAGCGGGACGGTGAACAGGAAGCGAAACACAACGCGGGCGAGCTATTTGCCGCTGAGTATAAGTATACAGAGGGTTGAAGTCGGAGACAGGACATACGTTTAATTGGTAGAACGTAGTCAACCTCACTACTACCGTGGGGTCAGCGCCCTCTGCTTTGACGTGCTTCAGGAATTTGGGAAAGTTCCAGAGGACATATAGGAAGAGCAGAGTCGTCCCCGTTGATCCGGAGGAGCCGACAAGGAAGATGTACGCGTCGAGCTAGAGTGCATGGACCATTCCTGTTTAAGCGTTGGAGATGGTCTGCCAACAGCGGGTACGTACTGTGATCACATCTCTCCTCGCTACCAGGGCCGTCAAGGGCATCCCGATGAACGCAATCATACTTCCTGCAATAATGAGTCAGTCCACTGCCAAGTATGTGCGAATGGCCACTCACCCATGTACCACATGCGATACTCCCAACTCTCGAACCATTCTGCCTTCTGGGGGCGTTGGTGCAGCAGATACATCCAAAAGGCCAGTTCTGGAAAAGATATTGCGGTGAGATCGATAGCCAGATGCGTCCTGTCGCAGTCCCAGCTTATGGGTCTTACCTTCGAGGTGGGTTATCCTGTGCAGTAAAAGGGTCTGTGAGCATCACACCAGATCTCGGGTAAGGATCAACGTACAACTCTAGGCCCCATGCGAAGCTGAACACGAAACCCAGTGGCACTATCCAGTGTCTGTTCGGGGAAGCGTAGTTGTTGAGCGGTTTGGGGATGACTGGGTGACCATTTAGGGTTAGCATACGAAGCTTGACCGGAGTAACGGAATCACTGACTGTGCTGGTCCGGCAGTACCAGCCAGCCTGGACTTGACGTCAGACGGGCAAGTGCGCACATAGGGCGAGGGTCGCACCTTCTTTGAACTTTATGGCCGTGGTGGCAATGCTGTAGATCACAAGCAGCGGCACTGACGCTAGGTATGAATACTGTTGTCCATCAGACACCATACGTTCACGTCCATGCTACCGCCCACGGAGATCAAGGGCTCCTCACCGTCATAACGCGTTTGAAGGCCCCCGGCTGCCGGCCAGCGGACCAGTGGAGACATTTGAACTTGTCGTAGCTCCACAGATGGTAGATTAGAAAGCCCAGGAACTGCGCGGTACATCGCAGGGAGGATAGCGGGGTGATATTAACGTTGCACACGAGGAGTAACGACGGAGAAATGCGAAGAAGACGAAGCATATGGGAGGAGGAGGGTCAGCGTGTGTCGTGCATGCAAGAAGCCTGCCCCCGAGAAACATAGATGACGCACCAGGACTGAAAGGATGGCCCAAAGAAGATAGGCGGTGGGAGATGCGGTACTCATGAACCGCCTGCCGGAGTCTGTGGTGTGCGCGAAGGCCTTTGTCTTGTGAGCTGGGAAGCGTGGTGGGGGTCAGAAGCGTAGAGGTCGTGGGTATCCAGGGCTGTCTCGCCGACGAACGAGCAGGTTAGTCCGGGGGAACTAGGCTGGGGGTCCGCTTCCAGAAACAGACCTGGTTATGATACCGCACCAGGGTGATAAGATATGACTGTTGCGAGAAATTGGGTCGTAGATGGTAGGCTGTATCCGGGGTCTAGGCTGGGATGTTGGGGGTCGCTGTGGTCGTGGCCGTCGTCGGGGGCGTCGTCGTCGTTGGAGGCCAAGATGTTGACTCTGACTTTCTCGCCAGCCCAGCGCCATCAATCCTTACGCTTCCCCGGATTTCCGTTTTTGAATGAGGTCGCCACCACGTGGTGCCCGCCCTGCCGCCCGCTATCTCTCCGCCTACTAGTCCCGATTGAATGTCTTGTCCCGCTCGTACGAGTTGTTTCCAGTCTCGTGCAGTCACACAGCGATGCCACCTATTGTCATAATATCAGTGCTACTGTTCTGTCCTTTCCCGGGCTCCTGACGAAGATTCAGCCCAGAACTGCCTTGCGTTCACCGCTCTCTGTGTCCAACTGAAGCTCACGAGTACGGATGAAAATTTGGCTCAAGCGACGATCGAGCAGTCTAGCCCCGAAAGTAAATGTTGCCCCTGGCTTGCCCCTGACGACCTCCTTTTGATCGCACCTCAAACTTCTAGATTGTGCTCAATTTATACGTGTGGCAACGGCGGAATGATATGTCGTAAAATTTGACAACATATGCTGTTGCTATGATGCTGGGCCCTGGCGCGGTTTCGTTCCTCGCAGCGGGGACAAAGCGTTTGCCGGAGCGTCGGACCGCTTAAGCTCTCCGGCTTGCACGCTATTACGTACGGGCCGCCACTCTCACCGTGACCTTCACCTCTGGTGTGCATGATGTACAGAATCTTATCCTTGCATGCACATCCGAAAGCGCGTCTCGCAAATAAATCCGGTGTGTATGCCCGTCAAAGTCCAGAACGAAGGTACACGACGACGTCTGCCTGGACCTCAGCAGCACTTATGCTAGCGCTAACGCTGTCGACAACTCCACAGGTTATCTACCCATGTAGACTCAGACCTTCAGGCTCTGGGTCAGACGAAAAACTTACCACTCTCTGGTGTCCGCGTCCTTGAGCTGGGACAGGTCATTGCGGGGCCATTCTGCGGACAACTCCTCGGGTGAGCTTCTCGGAAGTTGGCACACATACTTCTCACGATCCCTCCGCGCAGACAATACGGTGCAGAGGTCATCAAGGTCGAGCCACCGCACGTGGGGGATCCTATACGAGTGTGGCGAGAGCTCGACGTGGATGGCGTCAGTCCGTGGTGGAGAAGTATCGCCCGCAACAAGAAGAGCGTGACAATCGACCTGCGCAAGGAGGAGGGCCGTGCGTGGGTAGCCTTTCTCAGACATTGCGAGCATAACTCTGAGATCCAGAAATATAGATTGGTCCGCAGCCTAGCCACACACAGCGACGTGCTCCTGGAGAACTTCAAGCCGGGAAGTGTGTTGGTTTTACCGCTGAACACACCTCGCGACGTCTGACAGTCCGTCCCTACCAGCCTTGGAGAAGTGGGGTCTAGGGCCTGAAGACATCAAGCCCTTGAATCCGGACCTCATATTCACTCGCGTCAGCGGCTATGGACAGACGGGCCCGTGGTCCGCGCGGCCAGGGTACGCGGCTGTCTGCGAGGCGCAATCTGGATTTAGATATGTGAATGGTCAGCCGGACCCGGAGACTGGCGCGCTTGTGGGTGCACCCATCCGACCGAACATCAGTTTGGGAGATTCGGTCGCCGGACTGCACGCTGCATTTGGGACGGTGACGCGCCACGTTTTATTCGTGAGTATGCAGCTCAATTCGTACAGGTCTTGGCTCTGCTCGCTCGGAATGCAAAGAGGGCAAAGGGCGAGCCGGGCGGGCAGATGGTCGATGCGAGCATATTTGAAAGGTGGCCCCTGCTACCGACACCGAATCATACCGCGTTGACCGTAAATCGTACAGCATGGTGAACCTCATGGAGGGCGTCATACCCGAGTACGACAGGAAGGGAAAGGTAACCCTAACGCGCCCCCCGCTTCCTTTGCCGCCTCTGACCCGCCCGCTAGATCCGTGGCCCGTCGGGCTCCTCCATTACTGGGATCGTCCCGACCAACGCGTACCCCTGCCTCCCCGCGCCCGACGACCCCAACGCGCCGGCGTTCGTCGTGCTCGCCGCGAACGCGGACTCGATGTACGTCCGGCTCATGACCGCCATCGGACGGCTCGACCTCGCCGGCGCGGCGTACGCGCGCAACCAGCACCGCGTCGCACGGCAGGCCGAGATCGAGGCCGCGATCGGCGCGTGGACGCGCACGCGCACCGCGGAAGAGGTCGAGGAGGTCCTCCGTGCGGCGGACGTGCCCTGCGGGCGCGTGTTTAGCGTGAAGGAGGTCGTCGAGAACCCGCACACCCAGGCGCGCGGCTTGGTGGAGGAGGTGTGGGTCGGCGACGAGGAGAGGAACGACGGCTGGACGGTCAAGATGTCGCGGGTCGCGCCTGTGTTGGAAGGCGTCGACACCACCACGCGGTGGGCTGGGCCTGAGCTTGGACAGCACAATCACGAAGTGTTGTGCGGTGAACTGGGTCTCAGCGAGGAAGAGCTCCGTGGTCTACAAACAAGGGGGGTCGTGGGTAACGAGTATGTGTGAAGAAGTTAGATAGTGCATTTTGGTATAAATCTATTGCAAAGCTGTCCTATATGGAACGAGAGATACCCTTGCTGCTAAACCATTCGGCCTGCCGAATGTCCTCCTCAGGATAGTAGATCTTCAAGTTAGGCCGCTACTTACTAGGTGCCATGGTTGGGCAACGGCGTTGTTTAGGGAGGTGAATGGGTATGAAATTTACCTCGTTCAGCGCACTTGTTCGCAAATTATCGTAGTGCTTTCAACAGGATATAGTATCTACTATATACTTAACTTAGAATAAAGAGCTCGAGCTGCCGACTTGCCGCGCCACGACGCTTCCCACCATCTCGGGGATCTCCGTCCGTATCAATCTCCCAGAGTGCGACTGTGACACGAGGACATGCGCAAGGCTTGCTGTACTCATAAAGGCGGAGGTTATACACTGGAAAGAAATTGTCACGGGATTCCAAGAAACAGGGTCTCAGGAAAGCTAGAAAACTACCCGAGCCTTCAACTTATCCCCCTTTACGACCTCGTCCTTCTTGCCCAAGAACTCCTCCACGTCCCAGTTACAGCTGATAAATCTGCCGGCGAGCCAGTCGCGGCGCTCCTTGATAAGCCAAACGAGAGTATGTGCGGGCAGCTCGACGGTGTCGACGAGCCGATCCTTGAATTCATCTGGTATCGACGCTGCCATGTCCGTGGGGATGGAGCCCGGGTGGATGGTATATGCCAAAACTCCCTTGTCACCGTACTCGGTGTTTATGAATTCTGTGAAACGCAAGAGTGCAATCTTCGAAGTCTGCGGGTGCGAAGGTAAATCAGAGGGTGGATCGTTGCAGAGTGTGGTGATGTAACCTACGGAGTAAGACGAGAGGGTAGGCAAGATAAAGACAGCGGCGAGGCTGCCGACGTTGACGATGGTCTTGTCACCGCCCGATTTGATCAGGAGAGGGAGCACAGCTCGCACAACATGGTACGTCCCCCTCAGGTTGATGTCCCAGATACTCCACCAATCCTGCGCGTCGCTATCCGCAATGAGCTTGTAGTCGGCGACCTGAGCGGCGTTGTTGATGACGATGTCCAACCGACCGAGGGCTTCCCCGGCCTTGTTCACAGCGGCGACGACCTGCTCGTTGTCGGCGATGTCGACGGTAAAGGTAAGGACCCGGAGGGACTGTCCACCTCGCTGCGAGGCCAGACAAGCGTCCTTGACGGCGGAAAGGTCTGATCTTGCGAATAGAACTAACCCTGAGACACCTGCCTGAGCCAGGGCGATAGCGGTAGCCTTGCCTACGCCCCTAGAGGCTCCGGTAACAAGGACTATCTTTACACGCAGATCTGCCCTCTTAACATCTATCGCTGGGTAGGTGTCGTGTCTTTCCGTAGGTACAAACGTTGGTGCTAAGCCCGAAGTCAGTGAAAGGTCTAAAGGAGGGCTGACACCGCTCACCGCTGTGGTTGTCGGCCATGTTTGTGGAGATGGTTACTAGATTCGCCACTCATCCATTATATATATCCTCACCGATGTGCAAACGCTCCAGCGTACTGTCATAAGAGTTTGAAGCGGCAAGTGCGCTAGTGACAGTTTCCGCCCAATACATGCTAGAATTCCCGGCATACCGGCAATTATTCAGAACCTTTACTTATATGTCGCTACATGTCGACATGTTGATTGCCGTA
This sequence comes from Phlebiopsis gigantea 11061_1 CR5-6, assembly GCA_000832265.1. Classification (NCBI taxonomy): domain Eukaryota; kingdom Fungi; phylum Basidiomycota; class Agaricomycetes; order Polyporales; family Phanerochaetaceae; genus Phlebiopsis; species Phlebiopsis gigantea. Next base: position 151,520 of record KN840471.1, on the reverse strand, counting down.
CGCCCTGTGAACAAATCGTCTACCTAGTGGGATGTGTACCGTGAGTACATCTCTCACTAAGTAGTATGTCACTGTACACGACACGGTCGGCCGCTGACCGCCCGTAGACACGCCTCCAGGTCAGTAGATCAACACATCGGGGATTCAGAAGTTCATTAGAGAGTTTCGCCAGTACCGTGGCCAAGAACGACTCTTTGAGGTAGTTGGCGGTGCCGCTTGAGACACAAATACACGTTGGACCTGTCTGGCGAGCTGACCAATGTACACAATCCGTCCGATGGAAGATGCCTTGCTTTCTAAGCTTCAGCGTATTCTATCCGATATCGCTGGAAGCAACATTGGCGCAATATCCGGGTTGCTTTGCGACGGAACCGCGATTCACATTGGCTACAGCGAGTATCCCGGGCCTGCCGAATCCCTAGGAGAGTAGTCAGCTTCGTCAATCGGCATATAGGACAGGCCTGTGCGATAGGTCGAGACTCGCTTATATGCATCTTATTGTAATTAAAAATTCCATGCTCTTCAGCTAGCATTTTCGCAACCCAGTGGCAGTTGGAACTTGGAATAGGCAAGTGACTTCGGAGTATCATGTGACCTTTATTCCTTCGGAGTTTAGACATGTCCAAGCTCCGCCGGTCCTTGCCAGGAACGACAGCGGGCAACATCAGCGACCGGTATGCCCATGATCAACGGACTTTGACACCGTGCTCGCGTCGTATGTGGCTAAAACACCATTCCTCGCGAGCTTGAATGCCATGAGCCTAAAAATGAGAGAACGCCATCTCCCTGGACTCGTCGGTTACAGGAACCACCCGCTGCCCTCCTCAGGTACGCCTAGGAATATGCACGTCTCATGACTGGACTTGTGCACTCCCTAGCCTACCGGTGTGCCTAGTCTCATACAAGCTGAGTGCTTCGACTAAACAGGCTTCAGACGGTACCTCAGTATGCTACCGCCCTTCTATAAAGTCTGCCGCGATGTGCTGCAGTCTCAGTGTTCACAGATTCTCTTAACTCCTCACTCCAGATTACCTCAGATTGACGAGCCACGCTTTGTGTCCAAGTTAGACCAAAATGCCTACCGCACACATCCACAACTGCACGAGCCTCCCCCTCCACATCTCGCTCAAGCAGCTGACACCACTCTACTACGAGAACTACGTACAACCAGGGGGTTCCATGACCCGTTATCCAGGTATAATTCCCATATTCCAAACATACCATGGTTGCTCAATATCGCTTGTATATGACGACCACTGTAGGGCAAGTCTGGTTTACTATCGAAGCACGTCTGGCCGACCCCGAACAGCCCAAGCGCGAGTACGACGACTGGGACAACATCCTCCCCATCGCAATGTACTCCGTCGGCGGTATCCTCGCTGCCGGCGGCCTCCTCGTCGGCGCTGGCGTAGCGGGCGTCGCGGGGGCCGCCTTGGCTGAGGGAGGTGCCCTGCTCGAGTGGGCCCTGGCGAACGCGGCCTGGCTCGCGACAGCCGCGCGCGCAGGAGCGATAGCTGTGCAAGTGGGATCGTGCATTGGCGTCGGCACGGGGGCGGCGGAGGGTATGAAGGCGCTCATGGAAGAGGACGTGGTCAACGTCAAGGGGTGGTACATGAGCGGTGAACGGAACTTCTACATATCCGGAGGGCCCCAGGCCGTGGTGAAGGATGGAAAGACTTATATCGACTTGGAGAAGCCTTACCCTCCCTTCACTGTGGACGGTACGTCATCTGGCTCTCATTGTACGTCTGCTCCTGATTGGAATCAATACAGACAAGCCACCGTCATCTTAATAAGCTACAGCGAGATCTGTTGAAGGTAGCTCTCGTATTCAATTGACGCGTCGTATGTGGACGAGCTTCCCTTCAATTAATAGGTACTGCTGATATCGCTGGTTAAGACTAGTGACACGAACCTCAGTCCGTAGTATTTATTCACTTCATTGGTTCATATGCAATAACTGTGATCGGGGTGTAAAGACGTGGCTATCCACTGGAGACTCCGTCGGAACCGCCGCACTGTTCAAGTTAGGGAGACTACTACGCTGCCAGCATTTGTGTTCCAAGTCAATGTGCATTGCACTCAATCATGCCGCGGAATACGATAGACCCTCGCCTCGGAATCAGTCGGCCTACCAAACGTCACTTCCGCGTACGGTGCTTTCCCCTCCTCGAACATCATGACGATGTTGAACAGCGTCTCTATGCTGTCCTCTCTGCATGGGTCCGGCACACAGCATATAGCCTGGGGCGCGTTGAACGTATCCGCGAAGAGCTGCTGCCTCAGCAAAGCAGGCGTGAGCTTCTCTCGCACCGCGTCCTTCCCGTAATGCTTGGCCAAGTCGGCGCACAGCGTCCTCGCCCGCTCGAGCCTCACAGGGGAGCCCGACAGCCAAGGTGGCTCCTCCACCAGCAGATTCTCGATAAAATGGTTCGTGTGCGCGATCAACCCCAGGCTGTCCTCCGAGAGGTGGACGGTGCCCCTGGGGCTGATTTCCAGCCCACGGCTGCCGAAGGCAGACGCGACGAGGATGTGCTGGCTCGATGCGCACCCGCCGAGCGAGTGGACGAGGGAGAGCGCGGCGGACAACGAGGGCTGTTCCAGGAGCAGCCGGAGGACGAGGTGCACGGGGAGGAGGCTCTCGTCCGTCGGCTTCGCGCGGATGGCGTTCAGACACACGCCGACCGACGCGGCGTTGAACCCGATCTTGCCGACGATGCCGGCCTGTCCGCCCCTCGTCAGGCTCGCGCGCACACCGCAGGGGGGGGAGGCCCGCGCGGACCCACCTCCGAGACCATCCAGATGTCCGGCCTGCCCTCTTGCCGGACCGTGACGACGGCGAGGTTGGGCCCGACGCTCGTCCGCCAGTCCCAGTTCTGCGCGAGCACGACCTTCTCGTCGTCCGTGCCCCCCGCGGCGTCGGTGAGCGAGCCGACGTTCCACGCGAGGCTCGTGCATCCGTCGTCCCACAGGCCGAGCGCGATTTCGCTGCGCGCGTTCAGGGCGACGACGTCCAGGACGTCGATCTGGCGTTCGACAACGGGGTGGCCGTCGTCTTGGGTGCCGTTGACGCCATCCGCGATGCCGCGCATTTCCTCCAAGAGATGCGGGGCTAGTCTCTGGATCGCTGGCTCGTACTGCGTCGCGACGTCTCGCACCTGAGGATCATAAGAAACAACGATATGCGAGAAAGGCAGCGTACGTGCCTGCTCCCAGGAGAACTTGCACAATCGCTGGAACATGTCTGCGTAGATGCGCAGCTGAGAGTGTATCTGCTTGCGCAAGAGAGCTCCATGCGTGCGGCCGATCTGCCACGAGACGCGGTCAGCGCGTCGTTCGCGGGCTTAGATATGCAACATACCTCGTAGGAGGAGCCCTGCAGCAGTATCTCTGGGACATGGTCAACGTCCCACAGGACAGGCATGTCAAATATCTGTCCAGAGATGGCGGTACAGATCAACTAGGTGTGTGAGTGAGCACAGTGGACTTTATGCTTCCGCTAGATTTCCCAAGCACATCTGCCGTGTCTCCTGCCGACATGACCTCGTGACGGCCACAGCAAGTCAGGAGTCCCAGGAAGAGCGCTCCACAACGTCATGAGATTGCGAGAGGGGGGACCGGATAGGCAAACATCTACTGTTCGCGGCGGTAGAGTAGAAACGGGGATGTGAATATTGGCTTCGTTTTATGGGTCGCATCGTCTTCCTACAACGTACGACTTACCGATTCCTCTCAACGTGGGGCATGCCCTGGGTGGCTGCTTCGAGTTACTGGCCTCTGGAAGGACAGCGGAACGCAGCTGCAGTCGCTTACGTCCTAGGTGTCAAACCACAACAAAGAGCTTACCAGAATAGTGCGCCGCCGCCAGGGATAATTCGATCCAGGAACCCCCGTGAGAAGTTGATCTCCAGAAACCGCTCGTACAGTACACCGGACTCGTCCGTGGCCATCGCAGATATTACAAGGCTAAAGAGCAGCCATCACGGTCGAGGGCAGATCGCGCGCCAACGGAAACCACCACAGGCACCCCCTCACGCCCACAGGAAACCCGTCGGTGCCTGAAGATCGAGCGACGCCACCTCCCGCAGGCCCCGCCCGCCGTCCGTCCGCTCGAACACCTTCACCTTGTGCCCGTTCGCGCCGCCCGCGACGAGGTACTCGCTGTGCGCGCCGCCGAAGGCCATGCCGCGCAGGTGGTGGAGGCCGGAGCGCACCTCCGCGACGAGCTGCGGCGCGGCGGGGTCCGCGAGCGAGTAGACCGCGACGACGTCGCCGGCGGGCGCGGGGTCGTTGCGGTTCGAGGCGTAGAGGTACGGCGCGGGGAAGGCGGCGTTCGGCGCGGGCACGAGGACCTCGGCCGCGAGCATGCCCAGCTCTGCGGCCGGGCGCGGGAAGCTGGACATCGTCGGCACGGTCGAGAGCAGCGCGGGCGCCGCGGGGAGGGGCGCGAAGCGGTGCGCGGAGATCTCGCTCGAGAGCTCGAGGAGCGTGTAGAGCACGCCGGCTGCGCGGGGCAGTTTTTGTCAGCGGCGCGGCGGGCGAGCTGGGACACGCGGGCTGACGTACCGTGGAACGCGACGTGCCTAGGCCCGCTTCCTGCCTTGTACTGGATGTGCCCCTGGACGGACCACGCCCCGGTGCTGTCCTTGGTCAATCTCCAGGTTTTATCCGCGCCGAGATCAGGTATGAGGAGTTCCTTGTGGTCAGGGTGGATGATGACTTGGTGGGGGTGGGAGGCCTCCTGGCGTTCCTTGTCGGGCCCCGTTCCAGAAAACGCCAACGAGGCGAGCTGCGAGGCGTCGAGATACGGCGCTTCCGGGCTCAGGGGGATCGCAGCAAACGTGCCAGATTCGTACTGAGACGCATGCGGTTAGGCATGGGTGCGGCGAGGGGCGTGCGTACGTACGTTGCAGACGAGCAGCTCTGTGTCCGTCGCGACGAGCGTGCACGGCGACGCTCCGCCGCTCGAGACGCGGCCCAGCAGGGACCCGCGGCCCCCCTCGTCGAATTTCACGACGGCAATCTCGCCCTCGGTCTGTTCGATCCCCGCAAAGACGATTGATGGATCGCTGGGATGGGCGGCAAGCCAGGACGGGTGGAAGCCGACGGTGAGCGTCGAGGCGAGGGAGAGCGACGGCGCGTCGGGATCGAAGGCGAGCGTGTAGATCTCGTTCGTGTACGATCCTACGTAGATGTGAAAGACCATGGTCGAGAAGGCCGTGCTTTGCAGTCAGTGTTGTAATTGAACGAGCTGTGAAGCGGCACTCTTATCGCAGATACGATCCAGGCAGTTTTATACGACTGCCTCATCGCCCGACATTTGTCCGGGTGCGCATTCCGAAGCTGGCGAGTACGAGTGCTATGACCCCCTGCATCACCGCTGGTGCGCGACGGAGGAGAACAAGTAGGTCCATGCTCGTTCTCGCGATATGAGATGACCATGTAGGGGAATCCCGCCAGACAGACGCTTCCGGCCTCGACGCCGTCCCCGAGGTATCCCCTTCAGGCAGGGGTGGTAGTTGGCAACTACGGGGCTCGCAGAGAGTCTCGCCAAACACTATGTCGGTCGGCGTAGCGCGACCATGCGTTTTCCCCCAGTTCCTCCGTCCACTCGCTTGCGCTACCTGCTAGGGAAGCCTGGCCGAGTATTCACCGTTTCTTACAGGTATCAGAAAGAACAGGCTACGCGATTTAGGAAGTAGACGAGAGCAATCAAAGTTCGAGAAGAATGGTCGTCGTGCCTTGGAATATCACGGTCTTTTGACTGTGCGGACGGTCGTGGGTCATGCGACGAACGCACAGGCGAAGACGGTGCAAATGTGCTGCCATTATCGGTCGGAGGATGCCTGCCACAGTAAGCAGCGCAAGCGAGCTCGTATGATCACGAAGCTTACCCGGACTGGCACCTATCGGCCACAGACACGTAAGATCCTCGACAAAGCTGTGTTCGATATCGCCGCCGTGGATGACGAAGTGACGCGTCTGCGACACGGAAGAGGCTTGCCTGAGATTCAACGGGGGCTCATAATTGCTTGCGGTAGCGTAAACAGGCCCGGACGGCTCCAGGCACGGACACGGAGGCGGGGATAGTGGTCTGCTACAAGGCGGGCTTGAGCATCATTGCTTGTATTAGCTCGTACCAGGGCTAGGTGCAGACATACCTGCTATGCTACGAATCCAGTGCCAAGGTAGTTCCGGCCAACTGTGTCTTTGTGATATCCGAAGGGGTGCGAGCCTAAGAAGGTCATCTATCATGGCCTCATTTCCGGGGCAGGGAAGACAGTGGTTCGTGGCTACTGCCGGTTTGCCAGCTGGGAGCGCTGGCGTCCTGCATGCACCATTTGCATGTAGCAAAGACAGACGTAGCCGTACGCGGGCCGCCCTTGGGCTACAGGAGGAAGCCCACGGTGGGCAGAGAGACAGAAATAAGCATTGCCCGCTGTCCGCTGCTGAACAAGAGACTGGACACGCCGACACGGTTAGCGGCCACGAATACATTGCGAAAGAATGAGTGTGGCCCTGGATCGGATATGGGAATTTGCAGATAAGGGGAGATCGCCCGCGGCTGCTTTGATTGGCGGCCATGTACGACGCCCGCAGCCGTCGTCGCAAGCAGTGCAAGCAGTGCCCGCAGCGTTGCCCACCCCTGCTACATTATCCCCAAGCTCGCTCTGCTGCAGCCCCAGGTTCGCGTTCTGCAAGATGATCCTCGACAAGGACCCGCTTCCCGGCGACCTCACCCCAGAGGATGCGCCGCCTGCGTACGAATACGCACGCTCCTCGTCCTCGTTCGCCCCGCCCGTGCCAGAGAAGGGCGCAGGCCCGTCGACGCCCCGCCCCGCGCCGGTGCCCTCCCCGTCGAGCAGCTCGTTCCCGTCGATCACCAAGAAATCCGCGTCCAAGGGCAAGGGGCGGTGGTTCCCGTTCGGCCAGTCGAAGGCGACGAAGGAGGTCAAGGCCACCGTGCACAACCTCGTGCGCGACGTCGTGCGCGTCCCCGACGCCGCCGGGATCTCCGTCCTGCGCAACTGCGAGGAGGCCTGCGCGGCGCACGGGCTCTCGTTCGCCGCCGTGCTGCAGGAGCCCGCGATCGAGGGCCACTCGGCCCTCTACTGGGCCGTCATCAAGCGGCCGCGCGACGCGCCCGGCGCGGGCGGCGTCGAGCTCGTCGAGGCCATGCTCGCCATGGCCGCCCCGCTCGCGCCCGCCGCCGTGTCCGAGGTCCGCCTCGCGTGCCTGCAGGCGTCCGACCAGGCCCTCTTCCAGCGCCTGCGCCACACGCCGGCGTTCTCGCCGCTCTCGGGCACGGACGAGATCCTGCTCGGCGCGGACGTGCCGCCGGACGACGTCGCCGTCGAGGAGCCCGCGGGCAGCCAGGGCGAGTTCGCCGTGCGCGTCCGCGTCGCGCAGTTCCAGAAGCGCATGCGCGTGTCGAAGCAGGTGCGCCTCGAGTTCATCGCGCGAGGTGCGCCGCGTCTCTCTCTGCTCGTGTGCGCGCCGGCGAGCTCACCCGCGCGCCAGGGCGCATGTGGTGCCTGCGCTTCGTCGCCGCGGACGTCGCGGACGGGCACTACGCCCAGGGGACGTGGTTCGTCTCGCTGTCGCTGATGGAGAACAGCCCGCCGACGTGGGTCGACTGCCGCGTCCTCATCCGCGACACCGCGCGCGCGCCGCACAGCCCGCCCGGGAAGAGCAGGTCCGCGCGCCGCGGCCCGTCCGAGCCCAGGGACAAGGGCGCGATCGAGCTGCTGCTCAAGACCGCGCGCGACCAGCTCGCGCCGCCCCCGCCGCGCGGCTACGACCCCGACGCGCTCCTGGGCCTCACCGCGCCGCTGGACAAGACCCCGGCGGGCCACAGTCTGCAGTTCGAGTGCGTGCCTCCTGCTGATCGCGGGCTCTTGCTGACGCTGTGACCTGCAGCGGCTGCAGCTTCGTCGCCACCGACGGATCACTCGCGGCCACGCTGGAGGCGCGGCTGGCGAAGCCGGACAGCGACTGTATCATATGCTAGTTCTGTAATAGGTTCTTCATACCCTCCCCCACACGGTCTATTCCCTGCTCTTGCTGCAATGCTCACGACGTTTATGCATGTCTCGTTTGTACGGTTCCCGCCCATCATTAACGGATAAACACTCCAATACTTGGAGTTTGAATCATTTTGGGAGGAACAGTGCTTGAGCGTTTTGCGAGGGTTCAACTCGTGCAAGGGCTCTCAATCAGGACACATGATGACTACACGCAATGTTAATCGGCAACTCAGATCCTGCCTGCGCGTCCTCGCAGCGTTCGGAATCGCTCGTGCCCTTCACTTGCGAAATACGCCAGCTACGTCGTCGCTTGCGGCCCACAACACGGGTGTTCGGCGCGCGGCCACAGATAACATAAGCCCTCACACAAACAACGTCCGGTGCACTGTGCCGCCTCCAACACCCCTCTCCCTGTGCACCCCGACCCGCCCTCTCCCTCCAGCTCAAACCAACACGAAAAGACCCGCGAGAATTACCCACCCGCCGGAACAGAAGAACGACGACGACGACGACGGGCACACGGTCCCGCGTACGTCCACACGCGCGCGACGGCGACCGAACCCAAAAAAAAGGCCGCGCCGGCTCACAACGAAAAGGGGGGCTTGCGATGGAGGACTGCGGTTCCGCACGGCGGGCTCACGGCGGCGGCGGCGGCGCGCGCGCGCACCTGCGGAGCGTGTCGAGCTCGACGGCGTCGCGGACGCTGGGCAGGGT